>CM014090.1:3316616-3424116 GCA_004119915.2 Collichthys lucidus | reverse complement strand
CAGAGCCGGTGTCGTGCCAGAACAGGAGCTGGGTAAGCGGGGGAATGTAAGCAGGCTCAGCAGCCTCTGTGGACATAATGACAGAGGAGAAGACAGTTTGCATTTTATTTTCTGTTCATCTGCTGACAAGGTGAACGTGAGCGGAAAGGCGATCAGCCTGAAATATCTGTAGCAGGTTGATCCTCATCTAAACCAAAGAGAATAATAAATTGAGCCTGACTTAGCGCTCAGTCGCTCTGTTTGCTCCGCTGGCTTCCTGTTGATTCGCCCTCTTGTCAGAATTTTTTTTTAAAAGTGCTGCTGCACACAGCACGTCGGCTCCTAACTGGCACAACTTACTGAAAGAAAACATCTTTATTCCGGCTTATCGCTGCCCTGCTGTTCTGTTTGCCACAGTTTTTTCTGTGGGTTCATTAGTTTCCAGCCTGTATTCATTTTCACTTTAATGAGTTTACTCATTCATAATTCATTTCTTCTTAACCTGAGCTTCGGGACCTCATTACGATCACTAATAACTAACAGATTTGTCACATGAACTTGGGTGACATCACTAAAAAGCGTTCATGTGAAAGATAAGTGTTAAAAAGCTTCAAGTCTTATCTAATATCATCATAAATAGAAACTCATTACTGTCAGAGATATTTATTCCACATCACTTTAACTGATGCAGCACAGTTGCAAAAAGTAATTTGTTTCCATTTGAAGCGCTGCCACAGTCGTTTCAGGTTTCTGCTCAGCTCAGGACTTTGTTTAATCTGCATTGTAACGGTCTGGCATCTCTTCTCCAGCCCTGCTTCATGGGAGCGATGGGTGTTTGTCTGTTTACATTTGGATCACAGCTGAACCGTTTAGAAGTAAACGCTCAGAAATGAGTCAGCGCTCCACACTGTGTGCTCGTATATTATATTATTATATTGTTTTTGTGTGTGTGTGTGTGTGTGTGTGTGTGTGTGTGTGTGTGTGTGTGTGTGTGTGAGGTAACAGATATTGAATGTGTTTGTTCAGCAGAAGACTGAAGTGAAGTCTGAGCTGAGAGTTACAGAGTTTCCTGACGGACAGTGAAGTAAACTGCTGCCAGCTGTAGCTGCTGTTAGCTCATGTTCGCTCAGTTTGTCAGCCAGGCTGTCTTGGACCACAGGTGTTGTGGACTACAGGGAAGAGTAGAGTCAGTGTCAGTGTCATGCCAGAACCGGAGCTGGGCAATGGAGAACAGGGTGAGCGAGCGAGAAGCCGCCGGACAAGAGTAAACAGCTGTCCATGTTTAGCACAGTGGGATCACACTACACAACAAACAAACACTATTTCTATGTAATGATGCTTTGGGGCTTTTTGTTCTGTAGGCAGCCTTGAGTGGTCATTGGAGGAACTGTGACTCTTTTCAGTGTCGTTGTGTGTTAATGACAGATTGAAGTAGTGTCTGTGAATACTGCAGGGGCGGCTGCCATATGCTCCTACAGTCCTTTCATAATTAGAAAGGGCCTTCTATAATCTGTGTCTGCTCTTCACACTCTCTCTCCACGTCTCCGGGTCTCGTTATTTTTCTATTCTCGCACTCCTGAGCAGATGGAGGGAATAAGAAAAGGCCTCTCGCAGTGTTCGTCATCTAATCAGCTCAACAGACTTCATTTCAAGCACATGCTGTCTTCAGTGTTTGACGTTTGATAGAAACAAGTGATAAGTGAACAGTGATAAGCAGTGTTTAGGTCTGAATTCAAGCTGGATGGAGGGTCATCGTTTTGTTCTTTGGCAGAGCCCAAAGTTACACCGTGCAAGAACAGACGTACGAATAAAATCTGTGTGACACAAACTGAGACAAAGTCCCACCACGGACCGTGTGACATGCATGTTTTTGTGTTTGTAGTCGTCAGTCACATGTTCACAGTTTGGAAGAAAGTTTCCTCCCCTGCTCTTCTCGTTGCTCTCTGTAGATCCACCTCTCTCATCTTTCTGTGTCACTGTTGTTGTTCCTCACACACAAGCACACGCACATACACACACACACACACATGCACACACACACCATCCATCTGTCATCTTCTCATATCCATCTCCCACGCTGTGCAAGAACACACATGCACGCACACACACACTCGTGTGTTGATGCAGCTCTAAATGCAAAATGCTGAGTCATAATCTATTATTGATAGAGGTAGAAATGGAAATATCTGTGACATTCAGTCCACGCTCTCTGCTGGTGTCCTTATTATTTCCTTCCCTCCCTTTCCGCCCACAGAGGGAGCAGAGGGGCAGATGAGTGCCGAGGAGGAGGAGGCCCGGCGGATAGCTGAGATGGGGAAGCCCATCCTGGGAGAGCACAGCCGCCTGGAGGTGGTCATCGAGGAGTCGTATGAATTCAAGGTGCTTCATTAATCCGTGTATCTCCCTCTGGATGAACAGCGCCCTCTGCAGACTGCAGTGCAGAGTGCAGGGTGTGGTAGATTGCAGCCCTCAGCAGCCCTTAAAGTTTATTATGCAGCCAGATCATTTTATTGTAATTAAAAATAATAAAACAGAAAGAGCTGCAGGCAAAGAGCTGCGAACATCCAAAATGTCTGTCCAAGGGATATTTGAACTTTCTAAAGCCAGAGCAGGAATGTCGGCTCTGCAGAGTTAGGGCATGGACATGTTATATAACCCACCTTCACACTCTATCTGACATTAGACAACCCGGGTCTTAACCCTCTTAGCGGGCAGCTCTAATATGAGTTTAAATTATTTAAAAAGCTAAAGTCGCCCCGGATACAGCAGCTAGCTCGAGGTGTGCAGAAACTCTCTTGGCATGCACAGTGTTTGCTTTGCAGCCTTCCCCTGTGCACCAAGAGCAAAATTGGAGGAAGTGGCCTGTGAGCGAAGTGTGCATCGAGCTCAGGTATATTTTAAGCAAATAACAGCAGCCACCAACTCAGCTGCCGCTGTAAGCAATAAGAACATGATGAGATGTTAAATAGATCATATTTCTTTTTTAAGAGCTCTTAAAAATTCAAACACGGATTCTCAGTTAATTAAAAATATTTCTGTATCAAGCACAGAGAGAAGTTCTGCATCGTTTTCAGCTCCTAGTCTGTATGAAATGCACAGCATAAATGATTTGAACATCAGCATCAGCACTGCATGTTAATGAAGCAGTGGGTGTTCCACAGGGTTCAGAAATATTCCAAAAATAAGAGCAGCGTTCATCTTTTGTCACAATATGCAGTGAAATCTGGTCGCAGGCTTTAATTAAAGTTCCAGTGTGTGTTGTTGTACACGTTCTCTAAATAACATACAAATGAATGAACATAAAAATGCTTGAGAAATGGAAAAGAAATTCAAACAAATAAATCAAACACTCCTCTCACTTCCAACAAATTAAAAACCACAGACTGAATTAATTACAGGAGAGAACACAAAGAAACAAACATCAACACAAACAGACAGATGAGCGGCCGGCGTTCCATTAACACTAAAAACAAAGTCCACGAAAATTCAAGATTCTCTTCCACCATTTGGTTATGAAGCCGGTGGACCCCTGCTGGACAGATGATTGGTTCTGTCTGTTTTGATTTGTGGTCAGCGATCGAGGCTCAGGGAATAACGCAGTGCAGTGTGATTGGCAGTCAGATGTAGATCAATACGTGCACAAATCTGATGATGGTGTGTGTGTGTGTGTGTGTGTGTGTGTGTGTGTGTGTGTGTGTGTGTGTGTGTGTGTGTGTGTGTGTGTGTGTCTTTGTATTTTAAAGACACAAAACATGCAAAGTTTTCCTTTAGTTGTTGAATGGAGGTTGGTTTGGTTTAAATTATAATAATAATATGATAATAACTTTTATTTACATGTTGGATCAGGATTGAAACATTTCAGGTCTGCAGTGCAGCAAAAAAAATCAGACAATTAAAAGTACGACATCCATAATATAAAAAGTAGCTTTAATCAAAAGCCTTTTTAAAAGTTTGAGAATGTTTAAACGAAGTCACTGACCCTGCAGTTCACTAACGATGTCTCAGATATGTTGTATGACGGACAGACGCAGCCCCCCTCTCCCCCTCTGTGGCCCCGCCCGGTGGCTGTGTCACCTGTCCTCGGCTGTAACTGGTTGCTAATGAAGTGTGTTGTGCTTCTGATTGGCAGAGCACCGTTGACAAGCTCATTAAGAAGACCAACCTGGCGCTGGTGATCGGCACACACTCCTGGAGGGAACAGTTTGTGGAGGCGGTCACTGTCAGTGCAGGTGAGCTGTGCGTGTGTGTGTGTGTGTGTGTGTGTGTGTGTGTGAAGTTCATCGTTCAGCATCTCCGTCTGTAATAAACAGATATGTCACCACACTCTCCACATAGAGCAGGTTCACACTGCACTCTTTATGACATTGTGGACAGAGAACAAACAATTCCCACCATGAGCAAGTGAGCAAGCCCCAAGCAAGAGTGGAGAGGAAAAACCTCGAGCAGAACCCGGATCATGGTGGCTGAACATCTGCTGTGACCAGTTGGGTTTCATACATTTCCTTCCGTTTCTGGACTTACAGCGTCCACTGTGCTGCTGATACTGCTTCATAGTGTAGTGTGGTAGGGAAGCTACTGATGTTCTTCAGGATGTTTGTGTTGTGTTGTATTTCGAGGTCGTGGCCTCGTTGCCTTCACTGATAAAGATCAATAACTACTGATAACTAAACGTTTCTATGCCCTTTGTCTGTTTCCTGTCTTACTGCAGTGTAAACTTTATGTTCTACTAATATATGTGGAAGTTTTTTAGCATTCCTTACTGCTGCCCACCTCATGTCTAGACCAGTACTGAACCAGATCTATCTGGAGTTCACACAGAAAGTCCCAATTAAAATACTAAATGTTTGCCAGTCTGATAAATTCAATGGGTGGAAGAAAAATACAAAAATATAAATAAATGTTAATTCAGTCAAATAGCAGTTTATGTGATTTTCCTTTGAGAAGTCGCAGTCGCCTGTAATTAAACAGCCAGAGGAGCCTGTGTGTGTGTGTGTGTGTGTGTGTGTGTGTGTGTGTGTGTGTGTGTGTGTGTGTGTGTGTGTGTGTGTGTGTGCACTCTCTAATTACCTGAAATGTTTCTGGAGGAAACACGAGGCAAAGCTTGTTGCGGCCGTGTGCAGCCTAAATGGATCTACAGACAGTACAAGAGTGAAATAATGGGACTGCCAACGTTACACACCTGCGTGCAAAGAGCTGTCACAGATTATGACTTTCTAAAGGGAAACTTGGTTTAACTTGGTGTCTTTGGAGTTAATGAAGCTCTTTAACAGTAGAAACAGAATTAACTCAGCTTCACAAACTGCTCTGCTTATGGAGCTAAATCAATTCCGGGATCTCATTAAATCACAAAATCAGGAAATATCAAATATGATAAGTCCAGTGTTAGAGAAGATTCAAGTTCAAACACATGAATCTGTGTATTTCATCGGCCATGAACGGTTGGTGGGTGTAGGATTTGTAATTCAAGGCCGCCCTCTAGTGGAAGTAACACTTGCTGCTTACTAAACTGCAGACACTGTGATGTCACTGTGGAAGTAAATACAAGGAGAAGGCACCAGGTGAAAGGTCAGACACAGCTTCACCAGCAGCTTTCAGGCTGCATGGAGAATAGAAAACAGTCTGAGGAGGTCCAAACCTCACCAACACTTTGGTGTGCAGCAGCTCAGACTCGACCAACCCAAGCTCCTCCACACCGAGCGCTGCCTGTTCACACTGCAGCCCCTCTTCCTCTGCTCCATCACTACTGGAGAGGCTCAGCTCAACAACATCATGACTGATTTGGTGGCCTGGCTCCCCAAATGTGACTTCTTCTATCAGTGCACCTGAACATCTCTTCTTCTCCTGTCGTTCTAAATGTACCACAGATCAATGAATGTAATGTGCCTGGAGGGAGGAACAGACAGATGAAAGCATCTGTGTCATCGTCTCTGTGAGGTATCTCATGTTCCTCCTGGTTTCCTCCCCTCAGGTGATGGAGATGACGACGAGGAGGGTCGCGAGGAGCGCCTTCCATCTTGTTACGACTACGTCATGCATTTCCTCACCGTCTTCTGGAAGGTTCTGTTCGCCTGCGTTCCACCCACAGAGTACTGGAACGGTTGGGCCTGCTTCTTAGTCTCCATCAGCGTCATCGGCCTCCTCACCGCCGTCATCGGAGATTTGGCGTCACACTTCGGCTGCACCGTCGGGCTCCGGGACACCGTGACCGCTGTGGTGTTTGTGGCTTTGGGAACTTCTATTCCAGGTGAGAAAATATTAATATGTCAAACAATATTAGCAGAACTTTAAGTTAAGCCTATAAAAGAATAAATATTCATGTCCTGATATCCTCTGGAGGACAACACCTCATTCACCCAGTTGGGATCTGTTGGTTCACATGTAAGAGTGACGCTGCCCAGTATGCACATTTAGACCCCGGCCTTCTGCTCTTGTTCAGCCAGTTTCTCAAGTTTTCCTTGTCAAGAAAGTGAGAACTGGTCTAAAGTCTTTTAAGATGTTTGTGTTTCTGTAGAAACTCTTTGTATCTTAGTGTGGATCTTGGAAAAAGGCCTCCTCACCCCGCCCTAACAGGAGCACACCCAGAGTGACACTGAAGTTATCTTATCTGTCTGTGTCTCTGTGTGCTGCTCTTTGGTCTCCTTTAGTTACTGTGTCACTCTTGGCGCTTCTCCACTGGCTGGTACCAGCTTGACTCGGTTCGACTCTACTCGACTCGACACGGTTTGGTTTGGGAGCTACCGTTCTCCACTACAAAATAGTTGAGGTACCAGTTGCTATGGTGACCGGAACACACACACAGGAAGTATCTGACTTTAACGCGCGCGCAGAGAGGAGAGCACTAGATGTTTATATGTTTAAGAGAAAGATGGACGAAAGTATTATATTTCTGATTCTTGGCCTTTGGCTGTTTGCCACATTTCAACGGCAAGTGGCTTATCGAGCAAGGCTGAAAGCAGCAAGGCGGCGGACCGCAGAAAAAAGACGAAGAGTTTGGGAGGTCGTTTTATCGTGTGAGGGAGTGACTCGGAAGCGACACTTGGCAATAATGACTACGTCACCATTTAGTATCGGCTCAGGCCATTTGGAAGCTCGGCAAAGGTGGTACTAGAAATGGTACCGGGTACCAGGTACCAAGTTTTAGTAGTGGAAAAGCAAAAAAGCCGAGTAGAGTCGAACCGAGTCGAGCTGGTACCAGCCAGTGGAGAAGCGCCATCTGTGCTCAGTTTGGGTGGCCTTGTAGTTCTTATCTCTCTCTTTGTGATACTTTTGTGTCTCTCTATGCTGGTCTTTGGTCTCCCTTTGTTACTTCTGTGTGTTTCAGCGCAGCTTCCTCTGTTTGTGTGAATGTTCATGATTTCTCTCATCACAGACACCTTTGCTAGCAAAGTGGCCGCCATACAGGACCAGCATGCTGATGCCTCGGTTGGTAACGTCACTGGTAGCAACGCTGTTAACGTGTTCCTGGGGATCGGCGTGGCGTGGTCGGTGGCCGCCATCTACTGGAAAATCAAAGGGAAGCAGTTCAAGGTGGACCCAGGGTCGCTGGCCTTCTCCGTCACACTCTTCACCATCTTCGCTTTCATCGCGATGGGCTTGCTCCTGTTCAGGCGCCGGCCCTCCATCGGCGGAGAGCTCGGCGGCCCGAGGGTGTCCCGCCTCCTCACCACCCTGCTGTTACTGGGTCTGTGGTTCCTCTACATCCTCTTCTCCAGCCTGGAGGCCTACTGCCACATCAACGGCTTTTAAAAAGGAGATGGAGAAAGTTCTGGAAGAATATTGCACAGCAACACACACACACACATATACTTTAACACAAAGTCCATACAGTCCACAGTCCGACATGAAACAAGATTCATCTGTTTAAAAAGCAGCCTGGAGGTGTCCTGGTCTCTGATGCAGGGATGCTAAAACACACACACACACACACGCACACACGCACACACACACACACACACACACACACACACACACACACACTATATGTTGGCATGTGTAAACAGATCATAACACACACGCACAGTTACAGGCATGATAAAACAGCGAGAGGAAGTGTTTGTGAGGGCGAGGAATGTGAATATTAAAGGTTAAAGCAGCAAAGTCAGCGGAGAGAGGACGGAGATGATTGTAAAGTGTTAGAGGGTCGGGTCACGTTGATTTTTTAAGCAGGTTGGAGAAGTTGTCCTGTAAGATCAGATCTACTGACAGACCAGAGGACGTATGCGCGCACGCCGGACAAAATGTATCCATCCGAGTCTCTTCTGTATCACCAACATACAACGTCATGTGTCTCCACTGAAGAGGTGGTGTCAGCTTCATGTGTCTCCACTGAAGAGGTGGAGCGCTGTGTGAAAAAAACGAGTGGAATGTTTACAATAACAATAACATAAAGTTTGTTTACTACAGGAGGTTCTCATAAAGTGGCGACGCTTGTCTAACACACTGCACAGGAGGCGGTTCTCCACACGCGCTGTAAATAGTAACGTGTACATAGAGTGTCGTGTTTTCAGTAGGCAGACGATGACGCCTACGACTGAAGAGGTCAGAGAGGATTGAAAAATGATCCCTGAATATAGGAAGTCAAATTACAGCGAGACAGACTGGAACCTAAAATCTGAGCGACCAAACAAATGAAAGAGAAGCAGGTGAAGTAAACAAACAAACAAACAATAAAAAAAACATCCTACATGTGTCTTTACACATGGATGGTGTCCATGGCAACCATGGCCCCTCTGACAGCGACGGGGATTTATTATTTTTTTGCATGCATAACCAGATATGGAGCATCTTTACATAAATCACATGTATACTACGTGAAAAGGGAAATGCATCTGTAAATGACATCCCTGCATTTGTGCGTCTGCTCAGTGATGTCACATCTTCCTGTATAAAGCTGTGTGTGCAGGCAGACAGGAAGGTGGAGGAGGAGGAGGAGGAGGAGGAGGAGGAGGAGAGGTGTTTTGGTCTCAGAGGAACAAAAAGGACTTTTTTTTTTTACTCCTCAGAAAGACCAAAACTTAAAAACAGACTGGAAACTGACCTGAGCGCAGACACAGTCGTTCATCACGCTGTCAGCGAGGGTGGTGACAGACTGACCCGTCACTGTGGCATGTGTCCTGACAGGCTAATCCGTTATTGGCAGCAGCATGCTGACACAAACTTGCATGGACGGTCGAACAAGACTTTACAGTGTTAGTTTACTTTCAGGAGTGAAGCCTCTGTAGCCGGTAAATTAAGATTACAGTCTGCAGCATATTGATTAGATTTGGATCCTAATCTACATGTTAATTAGGACGCAGGATGCTCGTCTACACCACACTGATGCTTCAACATTACACCCATGCAATGCCTTATGGATAACTATCATGTGTAAATCTAGTATTCAAGCTCTCAGCTGTACAAACTGTCCAGGCTGCACTTTATTTCATGTGTCTGTTTTTTCTTTGGTCGACTGTTGGCGTGCAGCTCATGAAGATCATCCAGGTGAACTCACCACATCAAGGGATCGTTGTAATTTGTCCATCAGTGCTCAGAGCACAATAGAAGTACCAGACATGCTAAAAAATAACTTCCCATTTAAATGGAAAGTCTGCACTTTGTTTAAAAGAACTAACTTCGGTCTTTGTTTACAGTCTGACAGCTGACAGGACCACGGAATCTCTGTAGGAGAGCAGCAGTGTCACTCTAGGTTTAAATCAGATAGTTTCTATAGTCATAGTACATTAGCGTAGCCTGTTTTCAGTGGAAAACGCATTAGAAAACACTGGCCTTTAAAGGCATGTATGTGTTGCTCAGTATTGCATGGCAGAGGAACAAACGTTCACAAGCTACCGGCTGCTAAACACACGAGAGCTGCAAACCGGTGACAAACACCGTGCTGTCTGCAGACTGTCTCTGATCCACGGTGACGTTCACACACAGACATCTCAGCTTTATTACCGTCAACACTGAGACGCATGAAACTGAGAAGCTGGTGTGTGACAAGACGTCACAGCTAACAACAAAGTGATAATGACGTTAACGTTAGAGTCCAGAAGAGTCGATTTATCATGTTGACGCATCACAGTTATTAAAACTGTAATACTCACTGCCTGATATCAGTCACATTAAATATATTTCTGCAGGTGCATCACAAACATTTCACCCACAAACGATAAGTGCTATACAAGTGGAAACTGTTTTTATGATATCAGAAAGATTCGATTAGTTTACCCTGAACTAACTCTCCTTTGTAAACTTTCTAAAACCAATTTTGTATCTTTTCCTTGCAGATGTAGCCGAGGTAGATTTTTTTTGTACTTCTAAACGATGTTTAGAGTAGTATCAGTATATACAGCTGGTAGTGTAGTTGACATCATTACTGAATTTAGTGGATTTTGATATTTTCCACAGCGAGGAAGCTCCCCTTTGAACTGCTCAAACAGTGTATCATAAGCGAAACATCCAAACATCTAATTTACTGTCGTCCGCTGACTTGTGTCTACGTTACTTATGTATATTTCTTATCATAAGATGATTTATTTAGATATTTATTTATTTACAAGAAGATTATATATCTATGGATAAGCTGTGCCGCAGGACCTTGAGGCGAGCAGGTTGGAGTTTAGTTCAAGAAATGTGGTTTCATTGTGCAATATAGAAGGAAGAGATCATCTTATTTCGTTAGCAGCTTTGACGAGAGGTCAGTTCACATATTTTTCTGCTCCAGTGTTTGTTGTAACCTTCTGCCAACGCACATTTCTTCATTGGGTTCTCTTGAAGGAGGAGTTTTTGAGTGTAAGTAGCATGTTTACATGGAGAAACAGTGTGGAACATTGCCAGTATAATTGTCAGTCTCTGGGTTGTTGTGAACTGAAGAGGGACTCTTTGTGGATGTGAAAGGTGGTCAGTGTAGTCTACTCACTAAACCACCAGGTGGGACCAAGATTACACATCTCACACACACACACACACACATACACACACGCACACACACTTGTATGTGTAATCTATGACTGGGTAAAAGAGGATCAACACCAGCGGGTATGGATCCCGTACCCGGCGCGCCCAGCGTTGTCCCAGCAGCAGATGTGATCCAGATGTGGCTCAGCACCCAAAAACAGAACTGTCTACAATGTTCGGACAATGTTCAATGTTTCCATGAACTTCTGTACTAACTGTCTGGTCTGGCTTCGGCCTTTGCTGTTCTGTAGCTAGATGTGATGCCTCCCCCTCCCCATCCAGCCTCCCCTCCTCCTCACCCACTCCTCCCTCAGTGTGCGTCCGTGTTTGCTTCCCCTCCGTGTTCCCCTGCAGATGCATGTTGACTCCCCGTGTACACGTGTTAGCAGCATGGTCTACTGTGATGGACGCCTATCGGCATATTTTATTGGGTTGATCATCCACAGTTTGAATCCCAAACACCAGAGGCTCTTTGTGAATAAGCAAGTGGCACACACACACACACACACACACACACACACACACACACACACACACACACACACACACACACACACACACAGCATTTACAGATTCAGTGTCCTCTGCTTGTTTTTGTTCCCTTTAGAAGCTGTGAAAAGAAAGCGTGCTCTGTTGTGTCGAGGTTATGTCTGCAACGAGCAACATTCCAGGTCATCTTTTTGTTTGTTGGTGTACGATATTTCTCTGTCTGTGTAAGTGTTCCCCCTCTTCCTCTTCCTCTTCCTCCCCCATCGCTCCCTCCCAGGTCTTGCTCTTCAATGTGTCTCTCTGTGAAGTTTTTTCCTGTGATGATGATGAAAATTTTTCTCTCTGCCTGAACCTTTGTAAGGAAATAATGACTGAGTTACTACAATATCTTGTGATAGACATATACATTTATTCAATACTGTAATAAATTATTAACTGAAGATGATATTTAAGTTTTTTTATGAAATGTGGAAAAAAAATTCTTTGGAAAAAAAAAAAATGACAACTTGTTTTTGAGAAAACGGCATGAGGTGTAATGTGTTACCGAAAGAAAATGAAGGTCTTTAATCAAGTGATGTTGACCTTATTGGAATATAGTTTATTTATTTTCAAGGCGTAACGTGTCCGAGTCTTTATTTCTGCTCTACATGAGCAGTCACATCCAACATGGGCAGACTGTGAGACGTGTTGCAGGTTAACCTGTGTGTGCACTGCGCAGGAAAAATTAAACACTCCAATAAATTTAAATATTATATAATTCTGGGTGTCGGTAAGCTCAGTTGGTAGAGCATCCGCCCCATGTACTGTATGCTGCATGTCATTCTGTCTCTATCCAATAAAAAAGCTTGAAAAAGGCCAAAAAATATATTTATATAAAAAAAAGTTTATTCTCTGGTTTAAGCTGCTCAAATGTGAGCACTGAGCTGCACTAAATCAACAGATTTCGAGATGACCGTGCATTTACACACAACTTCAGCTTTATTACTTTCAGCACAGTTTGATCTCTTAATACTTCTGTAAATTCATGTTTATGCTGTCCAGCAAACAACCGATCAACACAAATACACTACAAGCCCTCAGCGTGAAAGAAGGCCTTGGCAAGCAGCATCATAATGTGATAATAAAGTTTAACCCATCAAATGATTGGCTAAAAACAGAAGCATAAGAGTCTAGAAGAGTTGCTTCACCATGTGGATGCATCACAGTTATTATTACTGTAATATTGACTGCCTAGTATCAGTCACATTAGATATATTTCAGTGAGTCATCGTGCTCCATGCTGCAGGTGCATCACTAACATTTCAAATGATAATTTAAAGAAGTGCTTTACAACCTAATGTTATTAATATACACAATGATATCAGAGCAAAGCAGAATCAGGCACAGCAAACATTAAAGGCTCAGTGTTATGAGAATTTTTTAAGAAGCTTAAGTTGAATTTAATATTCTTGTACAAGAAGGAGCGTTTAACAGTGCAACACACAAGAGGGTTACAGAGAAAAGGCTCCCTGAGGAGCTCTGTCAGGTGGTTCTTATACAATTCATTCTCAAAATGGTCTGTCTCGGACATCTTCCCACTAACAATTTCCTTTTTTTGTTTTCCCCTTAGTAATGAGCATTATGTTTCTTGTTCAAAATGACACTTCCCGAAATCTGTCTCTCTTGTCCTTGAACCTTTTTTAACTACCTTTCCCTGCCAGCTTCAGCAAACACATGCTAGATAAGGGAAGTACACGAGATATGCAAAAGACAAAACACACACACACTCCGTATAAGAGTTTAAACATCTGCAGCCCAGTACAATCCTAGTTTTTATAACACACAGTCTTCAGGTTGCTTTTGGTTTGGGATGGATACGAATTAAAAGGAGAAAAAGGTTCTGCAGAAAGATTCAGTAAAGCAGAGAGACGTTTTTTCTCCCGCTGTTCTGTGGACACATCAGATGAATTCTGTGTGTCACTGCTTCTGCACACTGCACAAACTATTGATAGACTAATGTGCAACATCCCAAGTTACAGCCAAGGGACATTACTGAATATTTACTACCTGGTATAAACAAACCAAACATACCCCCCATGAATCAAACCATCTGCAGATATCAATGCTCTGGATCAACATAATTCAAACAATTAAGGAGTGAGTTATGTGTAACTGTGACAGTTACAGTCACAAATACGTTCAGGTAGTGAAGGTGTGGGATTGTTAGTTTAACTGTCAGAGAATGGATCATACAGACATCCAGAGTTTAGCTGCTGTGAACAAGTCAGCTAACATTATAACTAATGGTATATAGACTGTTTGTTCTTTAGAAAGTTTCACCAAACACACAGGTATTCATACTGAAACAACTGATTATGTATTCATACTAATGAGTGTTTACTGCCCTCCTTATTATACAGTATTTTAATTTATTTATTAATATGTTCTTTTAATACTTTACCCAACAATACAAAAAAAACAAATATTTATATACACACACACATACATATATAGTTAATAAAAATAAATTATCGTCTCCTCTGTTTTATTTTGAAAGTATCTACCGGAAGTGATTGCTCGGTCTTATCCCGCCGCAGTGCGCAGCTGCGGATGTGACGCGCGAAGCTGTGCTCGGTGGTTAACCCGGTCAAAGACGGACCGACATGTGGAGGACTCGTTAATGTTCGGCCCACAGTCCGTTTAGCTGATCCATCTGTGAACCAACCGTCGTTGATTCGTTAGTTACCGGCGCGGTCCGTCCGGTAGACGGTTTGAATCCCCCCTGAGCGCGGAGCAGAAGCGGAAAGAACCGGAGCAGCGGAAGAAGGTAACGACAGCTAGCGCGTGCAAGCGCCATTGTTTATGAGGAAGGCCGCACACACCGACTGAACACCGTGCGGGGTTTAACGGGCTGTGCGGGGTTTAACGGGAGACTTATTAACGGTTTCACGGTGAAATGTGTCTAAAGAGGTGTGTGAGTCTCCTGCTGGGAGCTAACGTACAGAGACATCCCGCGTTTATCGGTTAGTCCTCAGCAGCAACCACGCACACAATCCCAGCAGACTGTGTGTGTGTGTGTGTGTGTGACCGGCTGCTCTGCTTAAAGGTTCATGATGAGCTGCTGTTTGGCGCGCTAACGCGCTGCACGCGCTCTGTCCGCACCTGTTTGTCCAGCAGAGGATGCTTAGGCAGGACACGTGACCTGTGTTACAGTAGATCAGCAGCTGTAGTGCATGCGGGGTCTGTGGGGTCAAAGGTTTGAAGTTTTTGAATGCACCTGACGATGATTAATAATTAACTTGAATGTCAATGCTTGAAAAAGCAATGTCGACCTCTCCCAACAGGAAGGGCGAGATGTCCTACTACTCGTCGTCCCGCAGCTCGTCTCGGGCCACCGACTGCAAGGTCTACGTCGGTGACCTGGGCAACGGTGCTGCCAAGGGGGAGCTGGAGCGAGCGTTCAGTTACTACGGCCCGCTGAGGAGCGTCTGGGTGGCCAGGAACCCGCCCGGGTTCGCCTTCGTGGAGTTCGAGGATCCCAGAGATGCAGAGGACGCCGTGAAGGGCATGGATGGAAAGTGAGTTGTAATATTTCAGGATTAAAAACATCTGCAGTGTGTAACACTTGAATCCTTTGTGTTGCTTTGTAATAGACACAACAGTCACATTTTCTGTTCTTCTCCTCAGAGTTCTTTGTGGGTCCCGTGTTCGCGTGGAGATGTCAACAGGCCTCTCCAGGAAGGGCCGCGGGCGCCCCAGTCGACGCCAGTTTGACCCCAATGATCGGTGTTACCAGTGTGGCGACCGGGGCCACTATGCCTACGACTGCTACCGGTTTAGCAAGAGAGGAGGGCGTCGCAGCAGGTAAAGGAATTTTTTAAAGACTGATGCAAACAATATTTACCAGCACAGCAGAAGACAAAAGAGGTTAAACTAAACTTTTTTTTTCCTTTCCAGGTCTCGTTCTCGTTCTAGGTCTCGTTCCAGGTCCAGGTCCCGTGGACGCCGTTATCGCTCTCGCTCCCGCAGCCGCAGCCACAGCAGGTACGTCTGCAGTGAAACACAGGACGCAGCTAGTGAATAATTAGCTAGTACAATGACAAGGAGTTCTGGTTCTGTTTGGCTGTTTACAAAATAAAGACGGCACACAACGTGAAGTACGAGGTCCATAATCAGCATTTCTAAATCGTACTAGATCGTACTCTGTGTCCAGCCAGCCCTGGCCTCGTGCTCAGCCTCAGAAAATCACATCACACTCTGTAGAATGAGCTTGTCTCAGTTTATTGTTCAGTCGTTTGTTCAGACAGTCGGTCCTAACAGATGAGAAGCGTTTGTCCTTTTTGTGACTGTTGTTGTTCTTCTGTTTCCTCAGGAGCCGTCGCCGATCTCCTTCCTACTCCAGACGCAGGAGCAGGTAAGATCGCGGCGTTCTGGGTTTTGACTAGCGGCTGTGGCAGTACATCGATTTTTTTGTATCGTTAGAGAAACGTTAGAGCGATGCAGCCGCTCCTCGTTAGGGCTGTTGTAATCCAGTTGTGCAGCAGCACATGACGATGATTCTAACCTCCCTCTGGGATCAATTAAGTACATGTGCGATCATGTTTTCAGCCTTACTTGTTGTTAATGCCTCAACTGTTGCCATAGTTTCCACCTTGGCTGTAACTAAAGCCTAATTAATCCTTTGTATCATTAGGTCCGGCTCCCCGGCCCGCTCCAAGTCCAGGACTCCAGTGAGAAGGTAAGAAGAAGGTTGTGTAAGCTGCAGGAAAACATCACATGCTGCTGTCCTCACAGCAAACGCTTCTTTTGTGATGTTTACACGCAGAAGATGATCCACTGTTGGTGTGTTGGCTTGCTTGTGAAGTAGCGACGTGTGAGTCGTTCCATAGGTTAAAGTTCTGCTTCTCTGGGCTGCATGTGAGCGAACATCCTGCTGTCGTCGTGCTTCAAGAGTTTCCACACAGAAACTCGACTTCAGTTGAGCGATGTCCGCTTCAGATGAAACTGTGACTGGACATTTGTCTTAGTTTCAGTCACGGTTTCAAAACCTTTACAACCCAAACTAAAAGACAAAACGGAGAGCTTCCTCACACTATGCAAGCCGCTGCAACCTGCAGTTACACATGGTAAATTTTACTTGTATAGCATCTTTCTAGTCTTCTGACCCCTCAAAGAGCTTTACAGTACGTATCTCATTCACCCATTCACACACCGATGGCCTTCGGGAGCGGTTTCAGGTTCAGTATCTTGCCCGAGGCACTTCGACATGCAGGCTGGAGGGGGTTGAACTGCCAGTCATTCTCTGCTTGGGTGTGCAGAGGTGTTTGTATCTCACAGAAGCATAACTCCAGCTGCATCTTGCGGCAGTGTGACACGTGTGTTTCTCTCTCTGCTTTAGTCGCTCCAGATCTCGGTCTCGGTCTGGCTCTGCGCCCAGAGGACGCTCTGCCTCCCGATCCCGCTCACGATCTCAGTCCGCTAACCACAAGAGGAACAGGTAAGCCCCTCAGTCTACACATCTCTCATTCACTGAAACAGCGTGTAGGCTTGTCTAATACATTTCTAGTGCTTAGTCCTGCCAGCTGTCAGTGTTTTTAGCAAGACATTCTAGATGTGTGTAACACTCAGTAGGTCATTATAGAGTTGTCATAGTTCAGACAGTTATCTTGCGTTCCAAGAGAGGGTCAGTTAAGTTGTCGTAGCCAGGGCTAGGTGCTCCATCCCAGGCAGGGAATGGCTGTTAAATAGACCCTCCATCCACCCGGGAACATCACGCTGCCGCCGAGCGACTGCCACGCGACGGTGAGATGGACGACCAGCGAGACCCCCCACACCTCGTCGACACTGAGAGATCTGCATCTTCTGCAACGCCTTCTGCCTCCGCTGCCGGCCTGTAGTGGAGTGGGAGGGGTAGAGGACAGACACCGGGCTTTCTGTCTGCTGTAGGGATGTTTAAGTAGATGAAAGATTAGAAGTCTCTCCTGTGCTCTATTTTCCAGCTCTGCACTGTCTGCACTGTTTAACCTCAGTGCAGCTCTCAGTCAGAGCCGCTTGGTCTGAAAAAGGAGCACATGAAAGACGCCGCTCGAAGCAGTGAGTCACCCGTGTCCTCTGTACCCACCTCAGACTAGCTCTATTCGAAATCAATGAATTCAGGCTGACAGAGCAAGAGAGAAAATTTAATTTATTGGATTGAACTGTTAAGTTAAGATGGTCAGAGGTAGAATTGTAAATGTTTTTCATTTTCTTTTCTTAAATTGTAATTCCCTATCCTGAATTTGGCTAGCTCAACATAAATAAAAATATAAGCTGAGATCAGATCGACACCTTTGGTGTGACTTACGTTAAGCATCTTTGCAGCACAGTTTTGTTTATTTTTCATATTTTCTTTAAAGCGTGTGGTGGGAGCTGAGCACTGCACTGACACCGCAGCTGATCCCAGGCCCAGGGTCTGCCAGCTGGCGGTGTGTACGTCCTGCGGGAGGGTGACTAAGCGCTGACCTGAGATCAGCCTTCGCCTGCATCTGGTGTTAGACAGCGAGAAAGAGGTCGACCTACCGACCGAACCCTCCCCACAGTGAAGGGGCGACCGTCTGTTCAACCGACGCACACGCTCAGACGAGATCAGCCCATGCACACATACAGTTGTTCTACTAGAGCGAGCCAGCCAGCCAGCCAGCCATCAGACGTACCAGAGGGCTGACCCACACAGATCAGAGTGCGACCACTACCTTTTTAAATCCATTACCTACCTACCAGACCCCCCTACCTACCAGAGTTCTTCGGCCTCTGTCTTAGCTTCTGAAAGTGAGAGAAAGAGAGCTGACGAGAGATCAGTCTTCAAGAGCCTCCCAGCGCAGTGTCTCTCCGAGTTGTAGTCATCCGTCCTTCAGTCCTTTCATCCTTCGCTTCTCTGTACTTGTTGTTTCTGCCACTGTCTCCAAAGGTAACCAAAAATCAAACCCCCTGACAAGCTCATGTTCATGGTGAAAGAAAATGCACAGGCCTGATGTAGTCTGGAAAACTGAGTTTTACATGTAGAGCTAAAGTTGAGCTTTTTAACACGCATGCTCAGGGTACAGATGTGGGGCTGCATGTGAGTGTGTGTGGATGACTGAGTGAGTCAAACAGAGGAAGGCAACATGAAGTTTAAAGGGCTTATCTCTGGGGAGGTTTCCATACATGTCGCCACATCATTACCATTTTAAGCTGCTTCACCATTCTAGCATTTATTCTAGTCAGTGCAGTATTAATGGTGGATTTTCCTTCACTGATGATGGTGTAGAACAGTTTCCATCTGTCTGTGCTCCACCCTTTTCTGTTTGTAGCTATTGCAGGATTAGGTGCTAAATTTCTCCTCAGAGGAGAAAGCACAAACAAGTGAAGAAGTGTCAGTGACTCGTGTCATTTTGAGTGAAGTGTTTTTTTTGTTTTTGCCCTGAGGGGTTCAATTATGTACTTCTGTTTGTTTACAAATGCAAAGGTTTAGATTCCTTAGACGCACTAGACACTCAGATAACAATTTATGTGTAGCTTTTGAAATGAGCCTTGAACAGTTGAAAGAATTATTGAGTCAACAAATCTGGGCACCCATCCAGACATGACACAAGTTTGTACAGTGTTAGGACATTGATTTATGTGGCTGTGTTTCTGATCACTCTTCCAGCCTCCCCTGTGGCGAGCTAACGTCTCTCTGTTTCTGTTTCAGTCGTTCCCGTTCAGCAAGTCCAAACCGAAGCGCAACGCCGGCAGACGACTGAGTGAAGAAGACTATTAGTCCCCCCCTCCCTCCCTCCCTCCCTCCCCTTGTACCGCTCTCCTTAACAGACAGACCCTCCACCCCTGCACCCCGTCAGCTTTTTACAGCCCTACATCAGCTGTTTTTTGTACTTGTCTGTCTCATCCCGGCATTTTTGAAGTTTGATTTTTCTCCCCAGGACTGTGATCTTTGTGCAGCCTCAGATATAGTCAGTCCAGCAGACATGAATCAGTTTCCATTTGATAGATTGTTTTAAATGTTGCTGCTGCTGCGTGGGTCATTGTTCTTCTCAGAAGCAACACCTCTGTTGAGGTAATCCTGAATGTTGCAGTTGACTTTTAGCAGTGACGCGGGCGGCTCGTACAGTAAACTGACGTGGAAGACGGCCCGGGTGAAAAACTGCTTTTATTCCCCAATGTTTGACCTTTAAAATATTTTTTTCCCATTGAGAAATCGGCAAATGACTTATTATTTTGTAACGCTCCAATTTGAGTTGCAGTGTTTAACGTCTCTGCGTCAGCGTGATGAGGAGACGGCCTGCATGCCTTTAGACACGACGTCACATTCCTACTGTTGTTTCTGTGCTGCACTGCCCTTTTTACGACCCGATCAGGCTTCACTGTGTGCTGACTACATTGTTTCCCTCCCGCGTGTTTTTTTGTTTCCTGAATTGTTCCTGTGACTCCTGATTTTAAACTATATTCAGTGCTTCAGTTTGGTTTCTGTTAGGGCTGCTTTAGCAGTTTTGTTCTGTTCCTGACTTCTATGGTAAGACAGTGGCAGTTTTATTTTTGAATAAACCTCTTCAACAACACACTGGTCTCAGTTTTATTTTGTAAAACTTCTGCAGCATCGTCTTGAATGTTACTTTGTTCATCCCTCAAGGGGAAATGATCTATTACAAGGGAATGTGTCTAAAATACATCAGCAGTTTTCTATTGTATCATTAGTGCTGTAATACTTATGTGCTGTTATTAAAGAGGAATATACAAGATATTTGAAATTACAGATGTAGAAATTGGACATTACATAAGTATTTTACTGTACTGCTACTAAAGTTCATAAACCCACATTTAAAATGATGAAAATAACTTGTTAAAAGATTAAAAACATAAATTATGTCTGATAATAAACGGCCGCTTGTGTTGGAGAACCACGAGTTAAAACAGGTTTTACGCTTCCTGTCTTCTCATTGGCTGTTCCTCCAGCCACATTTTGACTGGCAGCTACGTGAGCCTATCAGAGCGCGCGTTGCCGTTCCACTGGGCGTGTCCACAGAGCCTGGGTTTTCTTGACTTTTCCGTCCATTTCAGTCGCTCGTCACTAGCTCCGCCACCACCTTTTTAACCGGGACAACATGGCTACTGCGGCGAGCCGTTACTACAGCGAAGACGGCAGGGCAACGAAGAGGCAGAAAACCGACGGGATGGCCACGGTGAGGTGTCCGGTTCTCTGCGTGAGCGGCCCCGCAGATTAGTTTCAGGTTATGTAACGTTCGCGGCTTAGTTTGATTCATTGTGGTGCGTTCAGGGGACAAACTGTGTCACGACTCGTCACAGGTCGTTAACTACCTGCCCGTGTGGCGGGATAACTCCACCGTTACCACCTCTGTGCGTTTAATGTCGGGTATTATACGTGTTATTCTGCATTACGAGGCACATACCGTCCGTATGCCCGCGCTGTAGCCGGACTGGGCTCGTCTGAGGCGGTTTTCTCCCCCGCCCGGGCCTCGGCCTCGGCCCGGCTTTGTTCTAGTACCGGTAACGTTAGCAGCGTGCTAACGGCGAGCTACGCACTGTAATCTGCGTTAGCATCCACCAAAGCTCTGCTTTACATTAAGTTTGATTAAACCGTGATCAGAGAGACAGATAAATAATGTTGAAACAAGACACGTGCCATTCCTGCACGAGGTTAATGTTCGCTTTAGCTATCAGCTCCGTTATCTGATATATGAGCAAGTAAACCGGTTATTTCATCTTTTCTTTGGTTTATATCTTTATTTCCCGTCATTAAAATGTATTTGTGGATGGTTTTCATCTCTGTTAATGGTTTGGATGTTTAAAAACGCACCTAACTGTAATGAAAGGTGTATTTTAAATGTTACATTAAACATCTGCCAGCGAACAGTGCTGCGTTCTGTGCTGAATTAAGTAAAACACATTTAAACACTGTTTAATAGTTGTTTTCTCGCTCGCAGGGATATGAAGATCCTCACAAGACCCTTCCGTCCGTGGTGGTGCACGTCCGGGGGCTGGTGGACGGCGTCACAGAGGCTGACCTTGTGGAGGCCTTGCAGGAGTTTGGAGCGATCAGGTGGAGACAGGCAGATTAATTCCGCTTCATTGTCCTTTTACTCAGAGTTTAATCCAGCCTGCGGTTACATTCAGCAGGATTTTGACCGCAGCTCTGCTTTTTTTTTTTGCAGCTACGTGGTTGTGATGCCCAAGAAGCGTCAGGCGTTGGTGGAGTACGAAGACATGAACGGATCATCCACAGCAGTGACTTTTGCTGCAGACAACCAAGTTTACATCGCCGGCCACCCAGCATTTATCAACTACTCCACCAGCCAGAAGATCTCCAGGCCGGGAGACTCCGACGACTCCAGAAGTGTTAACAACGTCCTCCTGCTCACCATCATGAACCCCATCTACCCCATCACCACGGTAAGCACGGCGATGTGGGTTACTGTGTCTCCACGTACAGCAGCAGCATTTACTGCAAGTCACCGATGACACAAGACCAAAGACTTGATTCTGGTTTACACGGGCTACAGCTCATGATGGTCATCAGGTATTTTATCAATGAATCGCTCAGTCTAGTAAAATGTCAGCAGCAGAGGTCGTGGTCGTGTCCTTGGATGTTTTGTTCACATTTAAAACAAGGATACGTTCACATGTCATTATGTTTTTGCGCTCACGTTGAACACATCTAACATGTTGCGTGTTCACAGGATGTCCTCTACACGATCTGCAACAACTGCGGGCCGGTCCAGAGAATCGTCATCTTCAGAAAGAACGGCGTGCAGGCCATGGTTGAATATCCTTCACGTACAAGTGTGTTTAGTGTTGTGAGCTGTAACTCTGAGTAAACAGCTGTCAATGTTTGAACTGCGTTGTTACCCCCGATACAAGGAAAACCGGTTAGACAACACTCTAAAACACGAGGAAGATTTTTTTTTACCTGCCTTTTTCTTTTAAGTAATCATGATGACCAGTAATCATGTGCAAGAACAAAAACACCTTCCTCGGGTGGAGTACCAATTACTGTGTGACCCTTCCTGTGTTGTCCTTAACCCAGTCTTTACATTTGACTCTGTGCAAAGCGCCCAGCGGGCCAAGGCGTCGCTCAACGGAGCTGACATCTACTCCGGCTGCTGCACGCTGAAGATCGAGTACGCTAAGGTATAACTGCCAAAAACCGTTCAGTGTTCGTAAACAACAAACAAACACGGGTGTGGTTCAGCATGAACATCACGTGATTGAGCCTGAAACATGCGTGAGCATAAATATGCTGCTTGGTTTCTTATAATCAAGTCAATTAACCACACGTCAAACATAACTAGATCCTCCACTGATCCTTCATCTGAAAATTAGAAGTTAATAATTTAACATAAAGTTGCATTTATATCATGTGGCGATAAAGGCTTTAAGAGTCTGGAAACCTTTGATTTAGGTGCCTGTTATTTTACTTTATCTGTACAAACCCTGAATATAATTTAAACATCATAGCCAGTTAAATTTGTTTCCAGTCACATTAAAATCTTTTAAACTGGTAGATCTATGATTTTTATATTTGCCGTCTGAATTTGTGGAGACGAGAGCTGCAGCTTTACACTGCACGTGTCTCCGCCTACGTCTCCTGTGCGCTTAGATTTGGGCTACAAACAAACCAAATGCTTGAACAGCTACACTGTTGCTGCCGTCTGCTTCCTGTGTGTTCATATAAACTGTCTTTCCTCAGCCCACTCGCCTGAACGTGTTCAAGAACGACCAGGACACCTGGGACTACACCAACCCAAACCTCGGAGGCACAGGTAAAACCTCAAACACCGAACACGCCGCAGAGCATTAGCTGAGCGCCAACACACGCTTTGTAGCTTAGAAGCCTGATGCTGTTCAGCACCCTTACTGCCACTGTGAGGAGTTTCAGCAAGCGGGCTGCTGCCAAGGTGGAGGCTACACCCTTCACTGATAATGCTGCTACAGATCATTTAAACTACGTTCAGTTAACTGATGTGATGTTTGAGGAAGAAGTTGTGTGGCATTATGACTGAAGTGTTCTTCACCTCTCCATGCACACTATGGTCAGGGTTCACATGCAGGAGGAGCATGAGATCAGAAACGTTGAATTAACACCCACAAATCAGCAGAGTGTTTCAAAGAGTGTCTCACTCTGCTGTGTGGTAAGAACTGCAGGAACGTGTTTAACGAAGGCTTGCCTCGTCGCTCCGTGTCCCCAGGCTAACAATCTTTGTGGTATGTCACTTTTGTTTTTTTAACGGTGCAGCCGTCAAACGTTGAGTTCATGGCAGCGTTTAAAATGAGTCTGAACAATCTGAAGCTCAAATCTTCAGATATTCTGTCATTAAACTCATTTGATCTGTTTCAAGTTGTTCGTCCAGTCCGTTGGCATTCACGGCTGCTCTTTTACATTCTGTCCCAACGTGTGATTAGTCAGACTGTTAATGATGATGCCGCATGTTCAACAAGAACAGGTTCAGTAACCAGAGTCTGATCCCTCACCTGTGTTTGCATGTAAGCTTTATTTCATCAGTCGTTCTCACAGATCACAATCTGTCTCACAAGACCAGACTACAACAGAAAACCTGAAGGCCGTGCGTCTGCTCTGCTGCCGCAGCGTTTGACGCTGAGAAATATTTGCGTGCCTGAGACTGAAGACAGACATGCTGTTGTGTGACAGACACAACAGCATGTCGGTCACATCTTTAAGAATCCAGTGCACATGTCAGCCATGAAACACAAAGACCGGCTTTGTTTGCTGGTTCCTGCCGTCCTTACCACACCTGAACGCTCTGCAGGTTTCTGGGATCTTTTGGGGGTAAAACAGGTTTATTATGTTAAACCTGGACACATTTACTTTAACTCTGATTTAAAAGCAGTGACTGGAAACACGTCCCTGCCTCAGTCTGATTCTGGTCTGTTCCACTGTCCACCTAAACAATCGAGCGGTCCGATCACTGTCATGATATTTTCAGAGAAGTGAACAGAGGCACGGACCAGCATCAGCACACAGGGTGCCTGCAGCGTCATGTAACTCTGATCTTCTCCCACTAAACCGGTGATCAGCACATCCAGACACATTTTTTACATTTTTTGGAGTTTGTGCTCAGAGCGAGAGGCAGACACATGCTGACAACACCACCAGCACCACCAGCACTCTGCAACCACCACCTCCAGTATCCACTTCTTCAGTGAGGACACTATCATACAGAGGTCCCCTGAGACACACGGGGGAAACTACGAGACAGCACCCATTCACCACGATGCTGTAGGACTGATACCCCACTCACTCCTCATCTCCACGACAAGAGCCCGAAGACTGCGCACACTTCTAGAGGGTGGTGGAGCTTTGGGCACTGAGCTACACTTGGTCCCTCCCCACCTTTTTTTTCCCTCAAGTGAAAGACACACTGAAGCAGGCCAAAGCTTGCACCCACCACCACCACCAACAACAACTACACCCAATGGAGACTGATACCAGAGAAGACACCCAGACAGAAGGTAGTGACAGACATCTACTGATACTAACCAGTCGACCGAAGTCACATGTTTGTAAAGCCCGGCCCTTCCTGTACTGTTTGGGGCAACACATTCAAGCCGTTAAGCAACTGATCCAATAGATGCCTCACACCACCACCACCACCCCCGAATCAAGCTGTAGCCAGTCACACTGGAGTCAACAACACAAGACAACTGATGAAGACACTGCTGACAACACCACCCAGCACACTCAGCCCAGTCAGGCCCATTTTTTTTTTTGTGTTTCCTCCCACGTGGAGTTCAGCTTCACTCTCTTGCTCTTTCTCCTCATTTCATCTTCTCCCTCCTCTGATTTTCTGTTTAGCTGTCCTTTTTTTTTTTTTGAGTGCAGTTTTTTTCTTAATATTTTAAAGTCTCTAGAACCTGTGTAACGCCTTCCATGTGATGCAGGTTTGGCAATTTGCGGCTAAGAGGAGCCGGCTTCCCAACTGAAATGTTCTCTATGGCAGCCTCACGGCCGGCCGGTGGGCGAGCGCTAAGCGGACTATTCCACAAAAAGGGAACAAAAAGGACGGAAACGCCAACCAAGCGGCCAACCAGCCCGCCAAATTCAACTTGATAAAACCAGGAAAGGATCCTGAGGTGGAGAGTTGTCTCCCTGAAATGGATAAGAGTATGGGATGAAATGAATTGAGTGGAGAGTGGTGGAACTGCTGCAGCAAATATCTCCTTCCCACTGTTTGTAAGCATGCAGTAAGTAAATCGAGACGCTCCTCAGGAAACACAACTGCACAGCACCACATGACTCCAAAGCCCAGCACCCAACATCGCCACATGCAGGCTTAAATCTTTCTCTTTGTGGAACAGGGTGATGGCTGTGGTTCTGTCGGAGCCTGCATTTCTAATGACACCCAAACTTTCTGTATGTCTGCTCGCCATTCTCCTGTCGTTCCCTCTGTTGGGCTCTGTCATGTGTGGGTCCCTGGACTTGTCATAGTTTCTTTGGGAGGTAAATAATCTGAAGTAAAGGGGGTGGGCTGTTAATCCATGTAGGATGTGCTTGACCAACCCTGTTGGCGTCACATGACCTGTAAAGCCAGAAGAGCCTCAGTGGCTGCTGGCGTCCAAATCTTTAACCAGCTGCTTTTTGCTGATTTTTAAAATGTGCATGAGCCCGGTTGGTCGCCTGCAGAGGTACCGAGCCATCCGCATTTCATAGTTAACTGATGTTTTTGATCCAAACGAGGACAGACCGCTCCGTCACGAGCCGTCTCACTGCACTCTGCTGACATTTTAACCGGGTAACCTCACATTTACCCGGGAAAACAAATGTACCTTTGATTAACCTGGCTTCCATTCTGATTGTGTATGATTATTGTGTACCTGTACAGATGGTGATGCAGATGGCAATGGGAGCAATGCAGGTGTGTGTGAGCGTACAAACTTTACTTTTAAACTTAGACATGTGTGATGCTTTATCAGAGTGACTGTTTGAATCCTTGTTCATCCACCTCATGTTTGCTCATCCCCCCGCCCCCTCTAAAGCTAAAGGTTTACTGTGGATGTTTCTCAAAGGCCTTGTGTGTTTTCGGGAACTTCCATAGAACCTAATATCAATCTGGCCATCTTCTACATCCCCATGCCTCCCCTGTAACTCCCTGAACTAATTTTAATCCAGACAAATTGAATCAGGATGATTGTTTGATCGTTGTATCCTGCCTGCAGTGTAACGTGGGGGTGTCTGTAGGCTCTACGGGCAGGATGACCCTTGAATGCATGTGTCTGTCTCAGTACTAATTTTTAAAGTTATGAAGTTGACACACTGTTTATTTACGTGATGTGTGCAATCTTTGGCATCAGTCAGTTTAGCTGGATGCCGTAACTTTAAGTGTTCATTCATTGTCATGTAGAGATTGCAGCCAGTCTTTGTCTCCAGTCTCGTCCAGTCATATTTATCTGTCCCCTCTTTGTTTCTCTACTTTCCCCCTCTTTGTTTTGTCTTCCTGTTCTTGTAGATGACGTGAATGCCAACCCCAACAAGCGCCAGAGACAGCCTGCTCTGCTGGGCGACCACCCTCCAGAGTACGGTAAGGTTCTCAGGCCCGACCCGCTGAAATATTCTGTGCAGATTAATAAATGAGTCAGACGGGTCCTCCACACAGTGGCAGTTAAGTGGTGCTGTGTCATCTTAAGCCCTCAGCTGTGACTCGACATGCTTCAAAGGGACCGTGAGGCTTTTTTAGATTAGCAGTTTTATTTTCTGTTCTCTCACCTGCTGCATCGTTCCTCAGGAGGTGGTTACCATGGATACGATGAGAGCTATGGATCTCCACCGTACGAGGGTCGCCGCATGGGTCCACCAATGAGAGGGCGCGGAGGAAGAAGCTACGGGCCGGGATACGGACCTCCTCCACCTCCTCCCGGCGAGTACGGCGGCCACGCAGAGTCACCGGTCGTCATGGTGTACGGACTGGACCCCGTCAAGATGAACGCAGACCGCGTCTTCAACATCTTCTGTCTCTATGGCAACGTGGAGCGGGTCAGTATCTGATGTGAGGTTTCTGATTCTGCAACGTTAGAAGCTGTGAGCTTCAGGCAGGCGAGCGTGTGGAGAAACAGGCTGCACAATTAATTCAATGTTCATCACGAGCATCATGAGCACGGCTTTAATGCTCCTCTGTTCAGAGAAATTTACTAACAGCCAGACCAGACCGGATCCATGTGACCTTCATGGAGCCGTCATGCTGCTGCAAACATCTCCTTCATGTTACAGCTGCAGTCTGGAGTCGAAGAGTGTTAATCCAACAGAGCAGACAGGAAAGATCAGATGACTGTTCTGATCCTCGTCTGTTATGTGACGAGTTCATGAGACTTTGTGTCTGCGCTTTTCACACATCATCAGTCTGCGTCTCTGACCCATAACATGCTGTACGACACGACATGGTATCAACACAGTGACAGTGAAGCAGAGCTCTGATTTGATCTGAGTTATAGTTTATGGATTATTCTGAGAGATGCACCATGATCTCAATATTAAGATCAAAAGCTACATTGCACAAAGTAGGTTTTAGATTTTTAATCTCTGAGACACACACACACACACACACACACACACACACACAGTGTTTGTCGTCAGCCTCCTGAAGGGTGGGGCAGGGTGGAGCACTGAACTCGAAACAAACCCGTCTGTCCTGTCCTGTCGTTTCCTGCAGGTGAAGTTCATGAAGAGTAAGCCTGGAGCGGCCATGGTGGAGATGGGAGACTGCTACGCGGTGGACCGCGCCATCACTCACCTCAACAACAACTTCCTGTTCGCACAGAGAATGAACGTGTGGTGAGTTCACCTCGTCCACAAACACTTGGCGTTCCACAAACCATGCCGTTCTGTTACAAAGCTAACACTGCTCTGTCCCTGCAGCGTGTCCAAGCAGCAGGCCATCGTGCCCGGTCAGTGCTACGAGCTGGAAGACGGCACGAGTAGTTTCAAGGACTTCCACGGCTCCAGGAACAACCGCTTCACCTCGCCCGAACAGGCGGCCAAAAACCGCATCCAGCACCCGAGCAACGTGCTGCACTTCTTCAACGCCCAGCCAGATGTCACGCCAGAGGTTTTCTCTCAGGTCTGTAGGAAGACGAAACATGTCAACACTTCTGTTTGTTTAAAATGAGTCTCTGACCACGAATGTTCTTCAGATCTGCGAGGAGATCGGAGTGAAGAGCCCCGTCAACGTCAAGATGTTCACAGGAAAGAGTGAGCTGCTTTCGTTCATTTGGTTTGAGAATTCATAATTCAGCATCATGCATCATGTTTCTGTATCCTGACGGTGTCGCTCTGACCTGCAGGTGGAGCAGCTCCCAGTGACCGCAGCGCTTCAGGTCTGCTGGAGTGGGAGTCCATCAATGACGCCATGGAGGCTCTCGCCCTGATGAACCACTACCAGATGAAAAACGCAGGTAAATGTAAGACACACACTCGCACGCACACGATCAGATTCACGTGACGATAGAAACATTATTGTCGTGGTGTTTGATCTCCCCTCTCTCGTTGCAGCTGGTCCGTACCCGTACACCCTCAAACTGTGCTTCTCCACCGTTCAGCACGCCAACTGAACGCGCCCTCGTTAGCCAGGAAGACGACGATTGGTCCACCATTCCCCGTTCACATGTACTTCGACCATGACTGCTTGTAACACGCCCGGGGAAAATCAAATCTTTAAAAAAAACATGTGGAATCATTTTCACGACAATTCAGTGTAAACTGGTCACAAATTAGAATCTTTTTGATATTTATTCCCCGGCTGTGCGTTAGTATCAGTACCGTGTCTTCAATATTAAGTTGTCCTTTTTACTTTTTGTATTATGCTCATCAGTAACCGACATGAGAGACTGGTTTTATGCTCGAGTGGTTCAGTGGCAGTGCGTACCATGTTTTCTTTTGTTTTTGTAAAGATTTGTCTTTTGAAACTTTTATTATAGTTTTTTTTTCTTTTGTGTTTTAATTGCTACTTTACTCAGTTCTGCGTCTCCGTGTCTGATCTGTGCAGATGGAGAATTGTTTTGTTCTAAGAAAATAAAAGAAAATCAACTTAAAGTCTGTTGCTCTTCATTTCTCTTAATCAGCTGCTCGCCGACAGATTTCACTGAAACAATGACAGATGAAGAATCTCAGTTGTGGACCAGACTTCCATGTCTGTCCCTCAAGCGTCCTGTACAGTTCATGATGAACCCTGCGCTCTGTATGCAGCCGACAGCGTGAAGAAATGATCTAGATAACTAAATGAAGCTCACGTGTGTATTTGTCTCTTATATCCTGTGTTTGGACTGAGTCAGTCCATCAGACTGAATACATGAATTCCAATCAAACCATGAAGTCTCGTCTCGGGCATCAGTTTATTTTTTTAACCGTCACATGAGCTGTTAAACATGCAGCCTGTTTCTAATTAGCCCAAAGATGAACATCCTCATTCCTGATTAGTGACTGAACATTGAGTGTCACTGCTGATCCACAATGATCTGAGTCATAAAGACTTTTGGAAATGGTTCAGTCATTGAGGTGTTATGAGGAACATGCACGCTATGCAGGATGTTTCACATTCAAAGGAGGTGCACTGACATGCTGAGGAGTGACATCTAGCAGCGTCCTCTCTGATGATTGATTCATACGTGTTATTTCCTCCAGAGTTCATTAGTTTTCTTCGGATCTAAGTGACACACTGTGTGTTGCTTCAGTCTGATACTGAAATGAAGCAGTGATGGACTGTTTGTCTGACAGCAGCACGTTCCTTCACCATGTAATGACACTAATAAAAAGTTAATAGTTACTTTTATCTTGTCTTATTCGATTTTGTTGTACTTTATTGTTTTTACTTATTGTTTCCTTTATTTATTATCCGCTGTAGAGCACTTTGGTACACCGAAAGGACTGTTGTAAAGGGCTGTATAAATAAAGTACATTTACATTTAACCGTCTGCAGAATCACAAAAATTCAATGCGTACTGCTTTTAGCTGTAACGCACAGCTGTGCTGATATTACTCCCTCCAGTGTGACAATTAACCACTTCACAATTAACCGCGATGTCGATGTAGGATGCAGTCAAGCTTCAGATATAAAGTTCATGCTTTCATTTGTTATTATTAGTACTTCATATTGGACATGTACAGAGGGGTGCACCGTTCCTGGAGGTACTGCAATACCAGGTCGATGCGTGGAGTGGACGGAGCAAGCCCCTATTCCATCTCCCTGTTCCAAAAATCAATTTAATATATGGTCCCCGGGTAGGGGACGTATCAGATATTAAACTGATAAGAACAGATACTACACTTGATCTTAGCCAAAAGGCCGAGAAGCGATGCCGACATGTCTGCAGGGGGAAGCACGTCACTTTCCGCACATGCAGCGTCACTGACGGTTCAAGTTTGACTCGTTAAAATATATTTATAATATAAACATGAACAAACACACTGCGCGAGGCGGGAACAAACACACACACACAGTTAATGGATTAAAAACGGCGGGAAATGTGAGTAAAACGTGAAACTCTAACAAAGTGTGTCCAATATGCAAATGAGCATACGCTTCACGTGACACGAGTTAGTCCAATAGGATTTTAAAGCGTTTTTTCCCGCCACAAACAGAGCTGTGGCTTTTTATTTTAACACAAACTAAACACGATCTGAGCTGTGAATAAAAATAAACTTAAACCGAGTAAAAATAAAAAATAAGATTGTTTAATAAGAAGTTTGATCTGTTCACTTCCGGTGAACGGAGCTGCGCCGCCCTCTGGTGGAGAGAGGAGTGAACTGCAGCGACTTGTTTATGCAGCTGTCAACATAAAACAAATTTATTGTTTAAAAGCGAAACAAATTCAGATCTACCAGAGCTGACACCAATCACTGATTAGAAAAACCTGATTTCTCTGAACTGTGTTGGAAACTGAGGATAATGTAAGAACACGACTCAACAAACTATAATAATATTATTATACTATGAGCAGCACAAGAGATGTAAATCATCTCTAATAGTGTCCATCAATAAAAGTGAAGTCAGAGTTTAAACGTTTGAAACATTTCCAAATAAAGTTGAAATATTTCTGTCTTTCTGTCTCATCTCAAACTTTTTGTAATAATAACGTTAATAACGGCTCAGCTGTAGTGAAAGGTTCATGAAGCGAGCTGCAGGTGTTTCGGTTTAACGAGTGACCGTGTTAACTGCGTCTGTGGTTGTCATAGTTACGATTACTGATGGAAACATCATGATTATTAACAACATGAATCATCTAGTGCACCAAATGTTCCCACATTAAAATTTTAAAAGTCAATCCAAATCTATTATAGAACTTTTCAACAGCGGCCTGGAACTAGAATAAAAACTAACTTAAATAAATAAATAAATAAATAATTGCGCGCAGACACGCCCACGTGTTGGCTGCAGCTTCCGGTTCATAGAGGTGCTGCCTCTGAGCTCGAGCGCTCGCGGACAGTTCATGTGGACTCGGATCATTGAAACGTAAGTGACGATTTCTGTCTGTTTGTAAACAAAAAGTTCATTAGCTGCTTAATGCAACACGTGACACGCACCGTGGAGCTCATTGGCTGAGCATAAATTAACATGCAAATTAGTTTCTTAATGTATTCGTTGATTAATTAATTAATTTATAGTCAGAAGTTCCATCCAGAGTCACACGAAGGACAGACACTGAAGGACAGACACTGAAGGACAGACACTGAAGGGCGGACAGGCAGAGGACAAAGTGAAACCGAAACTACAGACAAAGCACCGACTGCTCTGAAGAGAACTGGAGTTTAATGAATAAATGTTTTTCCACAGCAGCTGTGAAGCTCTGATGGAGCTGTGATGGAGCTCTGATGGAGCTGTGATGCAGCTGTGATACAGCTGTGATGGAGCTGTGATGCAGCTGTGATGGAGCTGTGATACAGCTGTGATGGAGCTGTGATGCAGCTGTGATGGAGCTGTGATACAGCTGTGATACAGCTGTGATGGAGCTGTGATACAGCTGTGATGGAGCTGTGATACAGCTGTGATGGGGCTGTGATGGAGCTGTGATGGGGCTGTGATGGGGCTGTGATGGAGCTGTGATGGAGCTGTGATGGAGCTGTGATACAGCTGTGATGGGGCTGTGATGGAGCTGTGATGCAGCTGTGATGGAGCTGTGATGGAGCTGTGATGGGGCTGTGATGGGGCTGTGATGGAGCTGTGATGGAGCTGTGATGGAGCTGTGATACAGCTGTGATGGGGCTGTGATGGAGCTGTGATACAGCTGTGATGGAGCTGTGATACAGCTGTGATGGAGCTGTGATGCAGCTGTGATGGAGCTGTGATGCAGCTGTGATGGAGCTGTGATACAGCTGTGATGGAGCTGTGATGCAGCTGTGATACAGCTGTGATGGAGCTGTGATGGAGCTGTGATACAGCTGTGATGGAGCTGTGATGCAGCTGTGATGGAGCTGTGATACAGCTGTGATACAGCTGTGATGGAGCTGTGATACAGCTGTGATGGAGCTGTGATACAGCTGTGATGGAGCTGTGATGGAGCTGTGATGGGGCTGTGATGGGGCTGTGATGGAGCTGTGATGGAGCTGTGATGGAGCTGTGATACAGCTGTGATGGGGCTGTGATGGAGCTGTGATGCAGCTGTGATGGAGCTGTGATGGAGCTGTGATGGGGCTGTGATGGGGCTGTGATGGAGCTGTGATGGAGCTGTGATGGAGCTGTGATACAGCTGTGATGGGGCTGTGATGGAGCTGTGATACAGCTGTGATGGGGCTGTGATGGAGCTGTGATACAGCTGTGATGGAGCTGTGATACAGCTGTGATGGAGCTGTGATGCAGCTGTGATGGAGCTGTGATGCAGCTGTGATGGAGCTGTGATACAGCTGTGATGGAGCTGTGATGCAGCTGTGATGGAGCTGTGATACAGCTGTGATGGAGCTGTGATGGAGCTGTGATGGGGCTGTGATGGAGCTGTGATGGAGCTCTGATGGAGCTGTGATGGAGCTGTGATGGGGCTGTGATGGAGCTGTGATACAGCTGTGATGGGGCTGTGATGGGGCTGTGATGGAGCTGTGATGGAGCTGTGATGGAGCTGTGATGGAGCTGTGATGGAGCTCTGTGTTCACCAGAATGACTTTTGTTTTGAGATTTTAAACAACCAATCACGTTACTCTGCTGCTGTGCCTCGTGCGTAAAACAAACCTGTTCTCATCATGTTCGTTTGTTTGAGCAGCAGATCATCAGTCCTTGATGAGACTCTTCTTCTTCTAGAGGAACAGTCAGACCTGAAGCTGAGCAGGATGAACAGAGAGTGTCACTCTGTTTTTATCTATCACACTGTGAAACGTTTAAATGTTTCAATGTGCGTACAGTCTGCAGTCTGTGGTCGGTACAGTGTCTCTGTCTTCATAATGAAGGTTTTGTTGACCTTCATGGCTCAGATCAGAGTCAGACTTCAGAGTTGTTCATGGCAGAGCAGGATCTGGGGAACTGTCACGTCTCTTTCACGGCTTGTCAAGCCTGAACCACCTCATGTGTGTGAGGACCTTTGACCTTTCAGCCGAAACACTTCAAATGTGATATTCTGCTCATGTTGTCTTTTTTTTACTCTTACTCTAAATAAGTCAAAGACTAAGTTGAAGCTGAGTTTCAGTCCAACACCTCCAAGTATGCTCCTCAGCTTCACTTTTTAGAAGCTGAAGTTGGTAATATTTTAAATTAGAAAGGACTTTTATCAATGATCTAAACATGCAGCAGAGCGAGTCTGTGGATCGACTGAACAGATTAAATAGTTTGACACACCAGTGGATGAACTTTGCCCAACATTGATTTTTACCTTTGTAATACGTGGCACTAAAGTCAGATCCTCTGTGTCACACTTCTGACGATTTGTGAATAAAATATAGATTTCTGTTTTGATTGTTGATGAATCTGTCGATTGTTTCTCTGTCGTACACATCCTACAGAGGACTTCAGTCTCCTCCTGTTGTTGTCAAACTCACTTCGTCGTTTTTCTGTCAGACTGCCGCCATGTCGACTTCAACCGGTGCCAGTTCTCCTTACACCACCCTCTCCATCAGCCACCCGGCGGAGTTCATCACTCATGTGGAGCTTCACCGTCCGGAGAAACGCAACTCCATGAACAGAGCGTTCTGGAGGCAGGAACCTGTTTGAATTCATATTTGTCTTATGCAAGTCAAACACGACGACACTCAGTATTTCTGTGTTGCCGCTGACTCTTGTTGTCTTCCTGCAGTGAGATGGTGGATTGCTTTAATGAGATCTCCATGAACTCAGACTGCAGAGTGGTCGTGCTTTCTGGAGCCGGGAGGCTCTTCACAGCTGGTACGTGTCAGACTGTGTCTGTTTGTAATGACGCCGGCTCGTGGTGAAGAAGTATCTAAGCTCTGTGTTGTTTCACTGTCCAGGTATCGACCTGACTGACGTGGCCAGCGATGTGCTCAGTCCAGAGGGCGACGACACGGCCAGAATCTCGTGGAACCTCAGAAAAAAACTCCTCAAGTATCAGGAGGCGTTCACAGTCATCGAGAGGGTCAGACCTGAAGACTGGTTCTGTTAATCACACGGAGAAATATAAGACTGGACCTGATCATGTGATTCTTGTTTTTCTTGTAGTGTCCAAAGCCTGTTGTGGTGGCCATCCATGGAGCGTGTATCGGGGGAGGTAAGACTTCATCAACACTGTTACAGAGCAAGTTCACAGCTTTAGAAACCAGTAAGTGGTGGTGTCAGCGGAGGTTCTGTAGTTGAAACTGTTACAGGACACGTCGTGTTCACTGTGGATGTTCTGTTGCAGGCGTTGACCTGATCTCAGCCTGTGACATCCGGATGTGTACGCAGGACGCCTGGTTCCAGGTGAAGGTACGAACACGTCCATCTAATGTCCATAGTTTGGAGATGTGGTAAGAAAAGGAGAACAGCTCGGAGCAACAAACAGAAGGAATGGACCAGCACATTTTTGTTTCTAGCCGCCATGTCTTTGTTTCTACATGTGTGGTTCCCACCATGATACTGTCTGATGTGATACTATGATCCTAAAAGGATGTTCGCACAGCCTCAGTGTGTGTCTTTGTGCTCGGCTTCACAGGAGGTCGATATCGGACTCGCAGCAGATGTTGGAACTCTCCAGAGACTTCCTAAAGTCATCGGCAGCCGCAGGTAAACATTAGAATGAGTCACATCAAGATATAAATTCACATTCACACAAAGTTTCCTGCTGCTTTAAAGTTGTTGTTCTGTGTAAGTCCATATTGTTGTCATGTGACTCTCCAGCCTCGTGAACGAGTTGGCTCTGACAGCGAGGAAGATGTTTGCAGATGAAGCCAAGAGCAGCGGACTGGTCAGGTAAAGAGTCAGAGATGTTTTCTATGTGTTGATTCTGGCACATTGTGCCATCACCTCTGAAACTTTTACTGCTAAAATAATTGATGCTGTTTAGAAGCTTTTATTTCACTCTTCTCACTTGTTCGTGTCACATTTTGAAGTCCGCCTCTCATTTCTCCTCCAGCCGAGTGTTTGCAGATAAGGAGGCCATGATGGCCGGAGCTCTGGAGATGGCCGGGGAGATCGCTGCTCGCAGCCCTGTAGCTGTGCAGGGCACCAAAATCAACCTCATCTACTCCAGAGACCACAGCGTGACGGAGGGACTGGACTACATGGTGAGGACACATACAAACTGTTTGTTGTGCCTCAGTCGCAGCACCGAGCTGACCTTCAGCACTGCCTTGTTCATCCTCTTCCAGGCTACCTGGAACATGAGCATGCTTCAGACTCAAGATGTGATGAAGTCCGCTCAGGCCGCCATGGAGAAGAAGAGTCCTAAGAGCGTAGTCTTCTCCAAGTTTTAAACTAAGCTAACCCAAAAATCTGTAACCGCTTGAAACCAATACCAAAAATGATCCTTCCAAACTGAACTCAGCTTTCCTCGTGAAGTCAGTAACTTTCTCCTGCTGACGGTGTCATCTAAAAACTGTAACACAAAACTAACAGTTTGATTTGATACTAACCTGAAACTGTCTCATTCACCAACATCGTCCTCTTAAATTTGTTCTTGAGAAAGACTCAAAGCCTCAGTCAGATTCATCAAAGTCTTCCTAAAACTGCTCGTACTTCTCTTCTTTTAACGTTTCCCATCGTCCTTGTTAGTTAAAAGAGCGCGCCGGGTGTTTCTAATTACCAAAAGTGAGTCAGCAGGCCGGTGTGCACACAAATCAGTCATACAGTACCTCAATAATGATAAAGACAGTGGACCACTTGAAACTTGAACCAAAGATAAATACTTCAGTAGTTCTGATATAAAGTCGTGAGCAGACAAAGAGCGGTTATGTTTTATTCCAGGGGACAGTACATTTTATCTCAGAGCTGTAAAACTGGAACATGTGACCAGTGAAGTGTTTTTATGAATAAGTGATGTTTCCTGTGCTCAGTTTGTATTCAGACAATTCAAATTTACACATTTTTATAATCTATTAAAATCTGAACTCCTGCTGAGGTTACACCTGCAGCAATACCTCCACTGTCCTGTTCAACTGCCCCACCACTCACCTCAGATGTCGACACAGAAAGCGCCAACATCTCAAGACACTTGAATTAATACACCAAAAGAAAAATACAGAATTTAAGTGTTTATGTTTATTTATTTTTAAGACTGGAATTATTTGTAAAATAATTTAAAAAAACATAAATGACAACTGTACTGTAATTTAAATTCTATAATATGACGTGACTGTAGAATTTGAAGAAAACACAAATGAGCACTTAAATGTTCCTGAGTGTGCAAATAAGAAACCATCTTAAGAACCTTCATTCAAACTGTTTGTGGGTTTTCTGAAGAGTCTTTCTCTTTTGAACGGTTGGTTGGTGAATGAGGCCCATCGAGTGTTGACAGTACTGAGCTGATCCTAAACTGACCTCCCGTCGTCCTTCAGTGTGACAGCCAGTTTGTATCTGTCAGTGACTTCATGAATGTTTGATCTGATTAAAGAAACTGTCTGAAATATCTCTGCTCAAGTGTTATTTGATAAAACTGCAACATGTCACAGTGAAAATCTTCAGAGTGTTTTCTGATGACAGTCTGCAGAAACACGATCACAAAGATTCAACCAGCTTTGTTCTGTGCATGCTGCTTTTAGCTGTAACGCACAGCTGTGCTGATATATTAAGTGTAACAGCACTCTGTCCAGTGTGACCTCACAATTAACCGCGATGTTGTAGCATACAGTCAAAAGTCACAGGACCATTAGTATTACTACTAACACTTTATATTGGACATGTACAGGGGGGTGCACCGTTCCTGGAGGTACTGCAATACCAGGTCGATGCGTGGAGTGGACGGAGCAAGCCCCTATTCCATCTCCCTGTTTCAAAAATCAATTTAATATATGGTCCCCGGGTAGGGGACGTATCAGATATTAAACTGATAAGAACAGATACTACACTTGATCTTAGCCAAAAGGCCGAGAAGCGATGCCGACAGAGGCTCGGAGAGAGGAGCTCACTGTTCGCGCTGTCAGTCTCACTGACGGTTCAAGTCTGAGGAAACTGATCGAAGATTAATGATGATTAAAAACAGAGACTGTAAATAATGATTGTTGTTCTAGGAAATGTTTGTAACAATCTCCCTGCGGGGATTAATAAAGTTTTTCTCATTCTCATTTCTAATTCTCCCTGACGCTCTCGGGTCACGTGCTGTCTCTTAGTCCAATAGGAGCTCGAGGTGGGAGGAGCCCGGTTTCCACGGTGACACACGGAGCTGCAGCGCCCTCTGCTGGATGGATCAGATAACAGCAGCCCTCCCTAATGTATTTGATTTGTTATTATAAAACTGCTGTTTACGCAAATGACGCGACATGAATCCACTTTGAATAAAACAGAACAGTTTTATAGCAGCAGATTTAGTCTGAAGAGTTCTCAAACAGAAACTCTCCCTGCAGCGCTGCAGCTTTCAGACTAACTGTGTTTTTATTGGACATGTTTATCAGGGGAGAGCGCGAACGCAGTCCCCCACTACCAGAAATTATGCAGTCGAGATTCCCACATTTGGGGAATTCGCAGGGGTCAGCACAACCGGAGTGCAATGGCTGAGCCTCGCCCTGGGTGAACCACCTTCTTGATCATGGTGTCTCCCCTGCCAGGTAAGTATGAGTTGTACACCTCGGAGGCAGAGGGGTCTTCCACAGACGCGCCGTGCTGACTGACGGTGTTGACAAAACATGAGTGACCAAAAACCAGACACTATGAAAGCTGTGTGAGTGTGCAGGGATTTAATCCAGAGGAAACTGTTTTGTTCTGTGAGATTACTCACTTTTTACTTGATAAATACTGCTTATGTTTCCCACAATGCAGTGCGGCTTTCCTCACAACAAAAGCTAACATAGAATCAGCTGTTTATCTATTTTACCTCCAACAAATGAGCAAAAGCCCCAAAGAGAGTTCAAGTGAGCCCAAGCTGAATTCGTGCTGCAGTCAAAGGTTGTTTGATCCACGTTTAATCCATTCACAGGCGACAATAAAAACACAGAAATCAAACTTTGTTACTCTGTTCTCCTGCTGTGACTTTCAGCCTGTAAATAACTAGAGGGTTTGAATAGTGGCTTAAGCATTCGGCAAAATGCAAATCTAAACAAAAAGGAGGAGACGTTCTTCAGTCACTGAAAAAAACAAAAACAAATGGTGAGTTTTAGTGATACTTCAAAATCTAATGTAGAGGCACGTTTAGAAACAAAGTTTTGCAACTGTTAAACATGCAACGAATGTAAAGAATAAAACTGTACTGAACATCTGAGTCAGGTTAACTCTGTCGGACACAATGCATCCATTCACTGTTGACAACCTTCAGATGATTTCAAACCATATTTGATCAGAAAAATCTAACACAGCTGTGTCATCATCACTCCTTTATCCATCAGCATCAGACGTGATTCATTAATTGATCTATTAAAATATTAAACCTAACGTTACATGGTCCACAGTGAAGCTGTTACCTGCAGCTGCTGTTAATAATTAATGTGTTTTTTTCTCGTTAGTCAGATCAGCAGATGTTTGGTTAAGTTACCGACTGTTTTCATCATCATGGTGAGAAGTGTGACGAGGAAACACTGGAAAATGTTCAGCCTGACCTCCTAACGTTAGACAGCTGATTGAGCTCACCTGTCCAGGTGTGTTCACAGGTGTCTGATAGAGTTTGATGTTCTTCCAGAGTCACTGTAGAGGATCATTAGATTTAATCATGTACATTTCACAGGACGGCAGGTGAACGATGACGTCTGTCATCTACACTCAGAAAAAGAAGTCAACACGCTACAACTAAACTCAACAACATTAGATATCTAGGTATGACAATTGTAACTCATTTCATTAGACATGTACAGGGGGGTGCACCGTTCCTGGAGATACTTAACAATTAACCGCGATGTCGATGTAGGATGCAGTCAAGCTTCAGATATAAAGTTAATGCTTTCATCCGTGTTATTATTAGTATTTCATATTGGACATGTACAGGGGGGTGCACCGTTCCTGGAGGTACTGCAATACCAGGTCGATGCGTGGAGTGGACGGAGCAAGCCCCTATTCCATCTCCCTGTTCCAAAAATCAATTTAATATATGGTCCCCGGGTAGGGGACGTATCAGATATTAAACTGATAAGAACAGATACTACACTTGATCTTAGCCAAAAGGCCGAGAAGCGATGCCGACATGTCTGCAGGGGGAAGCACGTCACTTTCCGCACATGCAGCGTCACTGACGGTTCAAGTTTGACTCGTTAAAATATATTTATAATATAAACATGAACAAACACACTGCGCGAGGCGGAAACAAACACACACACACAGTTAATGGATTAAAAACGGCGGGAAATGTGAGTAAAACGTGAAACTCTAACAAAGTGTGTCCAATATGCAAATGAGCATACGCTTCACGTGACACGAGTTAGTCCAATAGGATTTTAAAGCGTTACTTTAAGCCACAAACAGAGCTGTGGCTTTTTTTTTTTAACACAAACTAAACACGATCTGAGCTGTGAATAAAAATAAACTTAAACCGAGTAAAAATAAAAAATAAGATTTAGTTTGATCTGTTCACTTCCGATCAGACGACAGATGGAGCTGCGCCGCCCTCTGGTGGAGAGCGGAGTGAACTGCAGCAAGAGGTCTATTAGCAAGAGGTTTAAACAATAAAGTGCAGCGACTTTATTGTTTAAAAAGAGGTCTATATATAAGAGGTCTGTATATAAGAGGCGTGTATATATACTGTATATTTTATAGTAAACGACACATAACATACAATAAATTAGCATCTTTGCCACATTACACAAAATAACTCTCGACTTTGACCCGCTCGGCCTCCGTACAGCTGAGGCGGGGCTGATAACCTCTGCAGCTCTCTGTGTTTGTTGGATGTTCACTGAAACTAAAGTTACCGGAGTTCACAGCACTACCGTCTCCCCGCCGTGTCTACGTTTACAGCCCGGCTAACCCGGACTCGAACCCGGACTCGAACCCGCACCGGGGCTCCGACATGTGGTCTCTGATGGTCAGGTCAGCTGTGAGCAGATGTAAGTGACCCGAATCGTCTGTGAGCTCGCGTGCTGCTCTTCGTGTTTTAAACACACACACACACACATGTATCATACATGTGTGATTACACACAGAGCTCCAGATGTGGACCGTGCAGATGTTTGTCTGTTTGTTTGACTCATGTTGACGTCACAGGTTTAAAGCGTTATGTAGGTGAAAGTTCACAGTGCAGAGCTCAACAACAAGCTGCACGCCTGATTATCCAGGGTCCATGACCAGTCTGTAAAATATCAGAAAATAAGACACTTATAAAATGTGTTGTTTTTTGCAGATATTTGTCACGTGAAATAGTAAACAGGTGTGTTCAATGAGACTAATGAAGGTTCAGGTGAACAGAATCCGGTTCAGAATCTGCTGCACTGAATGAACAGAGTCTTCATCAGTGTGAATGGAAACACCCTGGTGACGTTGTTGTTGTTTGACCCTTTTTGTGTGGTGGTCAAAATAGTTACAGCAGCAGGGCAGGGTCTGACAGAGACAGGTGTTTCCCTCCATGGTTCTTTCTGTGCTGCTCAGTCCTTGTTCACTCAGTTTCTGACACAGTTCTAGACACTGTTGCATTATTATTGATGATCTCGTTCAAGTCTTTCTTCCTTCAGTGTTTGGACTGCATCTCCAGACTCTCGCTCTCTCTTTATGAACGCTCTATTCTCCGGTCTCTGGAGCATAATGATGACATTGTAGATATTTAACTTGTTTAATGGATACTTTAATGACCAGTTTAACAAAAACAAGTAAAGCCTCTGAAGCAAGTGTTCTAATCATTTATGTTTTTATGAATCAATCTGTATTTCTGTGTCAGGTCTTTTTTTTATTATTGCAGTGCAGAGTAAAACGTTTAAAATAATAAATTGATTTGATCTATATAACAGTAATCATAGCAGAAGTTATCTCAGGTCCCGTGGTGACGGTCGTCTCGTCCTGTGGTGACAGTCGCTCTTTCTGTCTTGTGTCTCTCAGACAGTGGGACGTGGTTCAGCAGTCAGGCTGGGGTCAGGGCCATGTCGACTTCAACCGGTGCCAGTTCTCCTTACACCACCCTCTCCATCAGCCACCCGGCGGAGTTCATCACTCATGTGGAGCTTCACCGCCCGGAGAAACGCAACTCCATGAACAGAGCGTTCTGGAGGCAGGAACCTGTTTGAATTCATATTTGTCTTATGCAAGTCAAACACGACGACACTCAGTATTTCTGTGTTGCCGCTGACTCTTGTTGTCTTCCTGCAGTGAGATGGTGGATTGCTTTAATGAGATTTCCATGAACTCAGACTGCAGAGTGGTCGTGCTTTCTGGAGCCGGGAAGCTCTTCACAGCTGGTACGTGTCAGACTTTTATGATTGACGTCGGCTCGTGGTGAAGAAGTATCTGACCTCTGTGTTGTTTCACTGTCCAGGTATCGACCTAGTTGACATGGCCAGTGATGTGCTCAGTCCAGAGGGCGACGACACGGCCAGAATCTCGTGGAACCTCAGAAAAACAATCGTCAAGTATCAGGAGACGTTCACAGTCATCGAGAGGGTCAGACCTGAAGACTGGTTCTGTTAATCACACGGAGAAATATAAGACTGGACCTGATCATGTGATTCTTGTTTTTCTTGTAGTGTCCAAAGCCTGTTGTGGTGGCCATCCATGGAGCGTGTATCGGGGGAGGTAAGACTTCATCAACACTGTTACAGAGCAAGTTCACAGGTTTAAACTCCAGAGTGCTGAGCATGTCTTTATATATTTGAACCTGTTGCAGGTGTCGACCTGATGACAGCCTGTGACATCCGTCTGTGTACGCAGGATGCCTGGTTCCAGGTGAAGGTACGAACACGTTTATCCACTGAGAGGCCAAAGAAAATATATTTAACTGACGAGACTTCTGACTCTCCTGGTAACTTTGTTGATACTGTCGGATGTGATGCTTCAGTCTCAGTGTGTGTCTTTGTGCTCGGCTTCACAGGAGGTCGATATCGGACTCGCAGCAGATGTTGGAACTCTCCAGAGACTTCCTAAAGTCATCGGCAGCCGCAGGTAAACATTTGAATGAGTCAGGCTGTGTGTATTTATACATGTGATGGACTGTGTGAAGTATTTAAAGTGACAGAGAACATCAGATAACTGAAAATCAGATTTATTGTTTTTAGCCGTGAACTGAGAGAGGGACGAGTTACAGATGCAACAAACTGTAAACATGAAGAAACCAGATGAAACTGTTTGAGCTAAACACAATTCTGTTTTTTTATTTTCATCACTTGTTTGAACACTTCACAGAAGTCAGTAATTGATAAGAGCTAATAACTCAGTAATAACCAGGTTATACCTTGGCTTACTCTTAAAAAGTCATAGAAACATTCAGTTTCTGTCAGCTGCTGCTGAGTTTTGCTTCATGTTCACGTCCTGGATTTTAATCTGGTTTGGTCGTCATGACGATTAACTCTGAACACTTTCTCCAGCCTCGTGAACGAGTTGGCTCTGACAGCGAGGAAGATGTACGCTGATGAAGCCAAGAGCAGCGGACTGGTCAGGTAAAGAGTCACACACCTGCACAGATGTTTCTGTCTTTACTGTTTCTACTGAAGTCTGAGACCATGAAAAAACTCTTAGTACTGTAACGTGAGTCTCAGTAAACCTGTTGAACCAGATTAGTGATACAAAAACAAAATTTAGTGGTTCAAGCTCGTCTTCATCTTCTAAATAATTAGTGTCACATTTTGAAGTCCGCCTCTCATTTCTCCTCCAGCCGAGTGTTTGCAGATAAGGAGGCCATGATGGCCGGAGCTCTGGAGATGGCCGGGGAGATCGCTGCTCGCAGCCCTGTAGCTGTGCAGGGCACCAAAATCAACCTCATCTACTCCAGAGACCACAGCGTGACGGAGGGACTGGACTACATGGTGAGGACACATACAAACTGTTTGTTGTGCCTCAGTCGCAGCACCGAGCTGACCTTCAGCACTGCCTTGTTCATCCTCTTCCAGGCTACCTGGAACATGAGCATGCTTCAGACTCAAGATGTGATGAAGTCCGCTCAGGCCGCCATGGAGAAGAAGAGTCCTAAGAGCGTAGTCTTCTCCAAACTCTAACACAGAGGTCAAAGCTGCTGTTTCATCTCCACTGTGGCCTTCCTGCAGGACGAGAACTACGCCTGCTTTTCTACATCGTAACAGCTGGAAGCCTCGATCAGTGCAGACCATCTGCTCCCAAAGATGTGTTTGTAACTTAATCCAAACATCTTTAACTTCAGGTGATCTTACAAACTGTGACAACAAGCAGAAAATATTAAGTTATTGTGTTTGTATATTTGACTGTTTAATCTCATTAAATCTGAAAGTTGAACACTAAAATGATTCCTGAGCAAAGTCGGTTTAAATAACTTAAAATACTTTATTGATAAAACTTTACAAAATAACTTAACTTGTACAAAAGAACATTCACAGTCGATCACTGCCGAGTCGTCTTGGCACGAAGTTTCTGTAACGTTTTCTGTGAAGAGACAAATGTTGTTGAGTCAGCTCCAGCATGAGCAGCATCATCTTCATATCTGACAGTTACAGTGTTTCACCTCGTGGAACTCTTTGGCCTTCAGCCGGTTCTTTGCAGACGCCTCCTGTCGGCTCCTCGCTGCTTTCTGATGCTTCACCTCCTCCAGCTGCTCGTACAGTCTGCACCGACATTCAGTCTTTTAGAAGTCACGCACAGTATCGACAACAACATCAGAGCCTCAGAATCTCACATCACCTCTGAGTCCTCTGATGCATCTCAGTAACATCCAGCTTCCTCTGCTCCGGGGTGCAGATCTTCAGCCTGCAGCTCACTGAGGGAACAGAAACAAACACAGACCTGTTTGACATTCTGAAACAGGATTTCTGGATTATTTACGTGGCATTTAGAATAAAAATATTTAAGTTGTGATACTGTGTCGATTTGTCACACCCACCAAAATAAAAGCACAGACCAATAACTGGTGTCAGACCAGTGTACACTTCCTCTTTCAGATTATATTTTACCTGAAGGTTGACACTGGACCTTTTTCTGCTTGAAGCCAGACTTGTCAGACGTCTGTTGCTCAGCCCGTCCTCCCTCTGACTTTGTGTTAGTCTTAGGCTGAGGTTCAGTCCTAGTCTTTGATTTACAGCTGACAGGTTGAGAGTCTTTAGCTTTAGGCTGCTCTCTGGGTGGAGCTTGGACCTCAGGCTGAACCTTTGGACGATCTCTTCTGGACTTGATTTCCTCGACCCTGTGCGATGATCTCTGGAGCAGAGCTTGGCGTTTCTGCTGGTAGACCTGCTGCAGGTCTCGGCTCGGACCCCACTGAAACTCCAGGAAGGTCACTGAGGGGAGGGAAGGAATGAAGTTTACAATGTTGAATGAAGAACAGAAGAAAAAACCCTGCAGGACTCCAACAGTGATTTTACCTGGAGGTGTTTGGTTCTCGTCCTCTGGAGTCTGTTCCACTGACACAGAGTGCGACTCCTGGAGAAGACGAGGTTTGTGTTCAGAGTTTAGAAAGTTTAACACGTACAGCTAATTCACATTGTTTAACTGACACTCACCTCTGTCTCTTTCTGTCCTCCCTCCATCACCCTGTCTGGATGTTTGTCGTCCCAGACTCCGTCTTCGTCGGTGATGGTCGTCTCTTGGTCCTGCAGCGTTGTGTCTGTCAGGCTCACGAGTGTTATCTCCGACTGCTCCAGGATGCCCTTCTCACCGCCAGCCTCCTGATGAACAGGAGAGACGAGAACAACTCAGACAACGACATCTGAAACATGCTTTTTAAAAGTGAGTGAACAGTAAAACATAACCAGGACGAACAGTCTGCTCAGACTCCAGCTCTCTGAACGGTTCCTCAGGCTGCAGCTTCAGAGTCAGCGCATCATCACACATGGTGAGATTTGACAGACTCAGAGCGGTTAGCTCCACCTCATGGGGGTGGTGCTGGGAGGTGATGAGCTGGGAGAAAGACTCATGTAAAGCGTGGGGCGGCGTCAGGCAGCTGGGCGGCTTGTCTGTCCTGAGGCGCTCAGGAGACGGTTCAGACTCGATGGACGGGTCGTCGTGGGTTTCTAACTCTTCAGGCAGCACTGAGGCGCTTTGTTCACAGCTGGCTGGCCGACCTTCAGGAGAGTCAGGCACAGCGTGGAAGTTGACTGAGGGCTCGGCTGTTTCGTTGTGGGTGACTTCAGCCATGAGCAGGTGGAACGAGTCTGAACAATGAAATGACGACACATGAAGAGTTCAGTTAAAACAGATTAAATTAAAACCCCTCTCATTCTGATTGAAGTTCATCCACTTTACTTCAATCTTTCAGACCTCACCTTCAGTCCGCTCTGGGCCCAGGTCAATTGGACTGGTTCTGTTCTGGTCCTGTGGTTGTGGATTCACAGCCGGGTCAGAGGCGCTGTGTGACGACGCTTCAGGAGGCAACGCTGGGAATGACGGCACACTGGCCTCAGCGGAAACATCGGGATCCACGCGAGTTCTTTCACCTACAAACAGATCAGTTAAAGACCAACTCAAAACTCACTCCGAGTACACTCCATTACACACCTCACTCCCCGTACACTCCTCTACCTGAGCTCCCACTGTGGTGTCCAGTGGACTCGTCCAGCTCTCCGACTAGCGGTCTCATCCGGCTCTCTTCATCCAACCACGTGGCCGATTGCTCTGACATCATCTGACCCGCATAGAAGTCGTGGCCTCCACTCAGCCAATGAGGGCTGGACTGATGGGAGAGTCGACCAATCATCCGGCTCAGGGTGGAATCCCATCCGCCTTGATCGAGTCCCACCGGCAGCTGACCGATCATGGACGAGTGAGCCGCTGGTTGACAGACCAGCTGCTCCATGGTCGAGTCCCTGTCGTCGACAGCCAAGCAGGATGATTGGTCTGCCAGCCGGCCAATCAGAGGTCTGAAAGAGTCCTGCTCTGTGCCCTCAACCGAGAAGTGCTCCTCCAGGATTGGATCGACTGTGTTGTCCCATTCCTGTCGCAAACAAATCATCAGCTCAATGCAGCCAAATATTTATTTATTTATTTATTAAGTTTTTAACTGACCTGGACACTCCGTGCTGCTGCTGCTGCGTCTGAGGGAAGACACCGACTCCTCTCTGAGACTTGAACCAAAGACTGCTGAGAGACTGAGGAGCCGGGATCGTCCACATGAGAGTCTTCACTGTCTGAACAACAAAGACGACATCAGACGGTACCGACAGAACTTACAGCGTTAAATGCTTCTTCATTTGTTCACCGAGCAGCCACGTGTTGCGGGTCGTCTACCTGCGGTTCTCCCGGTGGTGCTGAGGGAGAAGTTGAGCTCTCTCGTGTATCGGTCGATGATTCGCTGGATGCTGCTGTCACTAAACAGAGAGTCGACATCGGGAGCAGGACGGGCTGCAGTCGAGCTGTTCATGGAGAAGTTTTGACCCGACGGAGAGGAGACGTTTAGCGAATTTGCTCCTCCATCTTGTTCCACATGAAGTCTGATGGGCAGAGATTTATCTAATGAAGAAGGGGGAGAATAAAGAGAGTCAGGAGATAACGAGTCCTGTGAATCTCACTGTGTCACCACATTCACGCACAGCAGGAGGTGGTGAACAAGTTGATTTACACACAGCACACACTTCTGCCGTCTCTCACCAGCGTTTACGTTTGGCTCGTTTTGCTCAGGGTCTGTGGTGATGTAGCTGCCGCTGGAGATGGTGGTGGAGGAGAGGCAGTCAGAGTCAGGAGGCCTCTGTGCAGACTGACAAAAAAAATGTGTCAGGAGATGAACAGGAGAGAAACACGTGGATTCTGGATAGACACACAGACACACAGCTCAGTTCAAGTGTAGAAACCATCATGACATGTAATAAAACACATTCAGGTTCAGTAATTTGACATCATCGCTCAGTGCACACACACACACACACACACACACACACACACACACACACACACACACACACACACACACACACACACACACACACACACACACACACACACACACACACACACACACACACACACACACACACACACACAGCTCAGTTCAAGTGTAGAAACCATCATGAAATGTATTTTAATTTAAAACACATTCAGGTTTAGTAATTTGACATCATCGCTCAGTACACACACACACACACACACAGCGAACGACACACACACCGACACACACACACTCTAAAAATAAAAAATTAAAGCTTCTCGAGCTTAATCAGAGGCTGAGGCAGATTCTGCCTGAGCTCTCAGATTTGGCTACTTTTCATCATTGATCCACGACGTGTGAACCTCAGAAGGCGTTCAGTCTGTGACCCGGTTTGAAGAGCACAGAAACACTCACGTGAAAACGTCCGACGCTCTTTCCCTGCATACTGAACAAACTGTTCATTCTGTAACTTTCTCATCAGACTCTGCTGCTGTTGGTCAGAGTGGATGATTTGTTTGAGCTGGTCGTTACCTCTGTGAAGGATCTGTAGCTCGTGATCGCAGGTCCGGAGTAGTCAGCTCCTCTGCCAGAGTCAGAGGAAAGCCGTGACGTTTTCCTCACGACTGAATCTGGAAAACACGCAGAAATCTCTTTCATTTTTAAAACACGGTCACTGTCCTCCCCTCTGCCCGTCGCTCTCCTCCTGCCCTCCACATACCCGATGACTTTGAGGATTCTGGAGATGTTCCAGCCTCCATCAGCAGATCCAGATGGCTGTACCTCCTCAAGCTCTCCTCTCGTCTTTCAGCAGTCCGCTGCTCGCTGCTGGACCAAGAGGGCGTCTGCAGAGTCCTGTCAGAGGACACCGAAGAGTCGGACTCCTCCTGTGGATCCCAGCCCACAGTCTGTGAAGGAAGCTTCACACTGTCCTCCAGACCTGGAGAGCACAAACACAGACAGTCACTGATAAAGTTAGTCACACAGTTTATACAGCATGTGTTTCTAAACTGACCTGTGACCAGGCTGCTGTTGACTGGCGTCTCCACCTCTTGAATAGCACTGAGCTCATGTTGTTCAGTCATCATCTTCATGACGCCCAGCCTGACGCGAGTCACTGGAGGCTTGGCCGCTCGAGGAGGAGGCAGGAGGCCTGATGCTGGGAGAGGTCCAGCAGGAACACTGCTCTGAAAGACGGGGTCTTAACAGAGAACAAAAAAACATCAATGAAGCTGCAGCGTTTGACAGAGTGGAAAATATATTTTCCTCATGAAAGGAAACTCATTTACCAGTCTGGACGCTGTAAGACGATGGTTGTTGTTGAGGAGAGTCATCTTCCTCCTGTGGCTCTTCCAGATGTGATAGAGTTCCTCCGTTAGTTTCCTGTATGGCTCGCAGCAGTGATGCAAGTAACTGACGTCGAGTTGGACCGATGCTCTCTGAAAGCGGCACTTCACTGGAGACCTCTGCAGCCGGCTGAGAAAACACAGGAGTTATTTCTCTTTCCATTTATTTCTTCATACGCCAGTTTTATTGTCTCAGCTTTGATTTGCTGTCTGTACCGTAACAAAAACCCCGGGGTTCACTTACCTGTGCGTCAGTATGAATCAGAGCCTGTAACGTCTCCTTCTGTCGCCTCATCTCCTCCATCTCCACTTCCCGCCTCTGCTTCTCCTCTTCTTGTTGCTTCTTCTGCAGCTCCACTGCCTCCCTCTGCTCCAACAACCGTCTCTGAACCTCCTGCAGCTCCCGTCTCTGCTTCTCCTCCTCTGTCTGCCTCTGTTGCACCTCCATCGCCTCCCTCTGCTCCAGCAACCGTCTCTGCCTCTCCTCTTCTTGCTGCTTCTGCTGGAGCTCTACTGCCGCTCTTTGCTCCTGCATTCGTCTCTGCAGCTCCTGTCTCTGCCTCTCTTCTTCTTTCTGCCTCTGTTGCACTTCCACTGCCTCCCTCTGCTCCAGCAATCGTCTCTGAACCTCCTGCAGCTCCCATCTCTGCCTCTCCTCCTCCTCCTCTTGTTGCCTCTGCAGCTCCCGTCTTTGCCTCTCCATGTCGTCCTCTCTGGAGCTCAGGGGCCCAGTCAGCAGGGAGACATGCGGCCTAACCGCTACATGGCCTGGAAACAGAGGTGTTCTATCTGCAATGCTGGGGCCGATGGCTTGGACGGGATGAGAGGTCGGCTGGAGCAGGATGCTGGTAGACTCACGTGTTGTGGACAGTTTGTGGGGCGGTGGCTTCATGGTGACTGAGACGGGTTTCACGCTGTCTGGAAGGTGCTCAGTCACTCTCTCCATTATGTTGTCAGTCAGCCAGGTAGAAACATCGGGTTTCTGGTTCTTCGCTCTGTTCCAAACAGATTCCACTTCATCTGGCAGCAACCTGGAGCAAACCCTCAAACTGGAGCCAGGAAGACAGGGAGGTGAAGCCACCATGTCAGCCTCTCTTGTAGTGACTTCCACAGTGGGGTGTGGTCTGGCAGGGACATATGCAGGCACTGCAGGAGTTGTCGGGAGTGACAGAGGAGCAGGACGATGAACAGGCCCAGCACTGTGTAGCGGCGGGTGAACGAGTCCTGGAGGCACGACGGAGGGCAGCGATTGTTTGGTGGTCATGCTGTAACGGATCTGTAGAGCTCGCTGGTAATTCTCCAGCCGCTGACGAGCCACCTCCACCGACCTCTGATGAATTCTGAAATAACAGAAGTGGTTTAACGAAGAATCACAAATGTACAGCACAGGGCTCTACGATCACTGTACAGCACACTCTGTTCTTAGACCTCCTATAACTGAAGGTAATTTAATCAGGTTAATCCCAAAGAAGTCGTTTGTCTTCAGACTAACACACCTGTTCTGTTCCAGCAGCCTCTGTTGGTATTCTCCAATCCTCCTGCTGTGTTCATCTTCATCCGGAGGAGGCACCAGCTGTGCAGAGGTGCAGGTAACAATTATTCCTCACTGTTCATCAAATTCAACATCAACGACAAAATGAGAATTTAAACTTGACCAGAGGCAGCGTACCTCAGTGGACAGCTCGGAGGAGACGGAGGTGACTTCCTGGTCGAGGACAGGCACTTCCTGGGTCACAGCAGCCTTCAGGTGCTCTCTCTCCTGCTGCGCTTCGAGCAGCATCTGCTCCAGTTTGGCCTTCTGCTCCTCTAACTCCTGGATCAACACCACCTGCTGCTGCTTCTCCTGCTCGAGCTCCACCTCCTGGACATGAAAGACAAAGTTAAAGAGAGACCGCCGCTGAGCTGAAAACACATTTTCTCAGTTTTGACCAGATATCCAGTGAGGAAAAAAACATTTGCGGTATCAGACGTGATAAAGAGAACACACGCTGTGACCGAAGAGCGAGAGTTCAGATTAATTCAACCGTTCTCAATCATCACCTCAGCAGAGGATCACACAGCTGAGAGCGACCAGTGTCCGCCATGTTTAACTTCACTTTACTTTTCGTGGGTTCACTGAAGAAAACCTTCAGTGTGTTTTCAAAACAGAAAACTTGTAAGTCAGGAGATGTGAAGTCTCTTCAGAGAAGGTGTGACTCTGCCTTCCACTGAAGCTGGACTGATTAACTAATGAGGAACACCTGGATCAGTTAATTCTGACCAATCAGAAAACCTCACGAAGCTGACGGGACAACAACAAAGTCTTTGGAAAAGTTTCTGCTTCTTAGATTTGAATTCTTGTGAGAAACTGACTTCTAGTGTCTCAACATTTTGCTCTTATGATGTTATTAGAACATTTGTTTCTGTATTAAATCTACGTTCACAGTGTACAAACATCATCGCTGCTCTGTATCATCAAAATCAGTGTGTACCCTTTTCCTTCGTTCGTCTGTAAATTCTTTGAGTCTGACAGGAGCCGAAGTTTCTGCTTCAGCTGACGGCTCTGTTGTCTCTGCTGAAAGTAAATATAAAAACAGAATTATTAACCCGACGCATGTCTCTGTTTTCTACTCAGGTGTCTTTACCTGAGAAACACAATGGAACAGAATCACATTTGAGAGGACTTGAGAGAAAAAAAAGATAACTGAGTGTAAGTAAAAGAAAGCAGTTTTAAAATTTATCACATTGTCGTTCCAGATTTATTTTTTTACAGTTAATGATTTACCGGGTGGAGAGCGGGCAGGTTCAGGGAGTTTGTCCTTCTCCTCACTGGTCAGAGATCCCGTGTCGATGGTTGTGTCTCGCTCTGGTATCTGATCGGTGAAGGCGGTCGGCGAGTCGGCTGCGGGGACGTGACCGTTGTGTTCGCTCCAGTGAGTCCGCTGGCTCCTGATACGATCCAGGAGTTTCTTCAACGCCCGTCTGGGAGCAGGTCTGGAGGTCTCTGCTGCGAGTACAGAGAAACACTGAATGCAGCTTGACCTAAAAACTGAAATGAAGTTTTAAGTGGATCTGGAGCTTCTCTTCACCTCGTGCAGATGTTTCCTGCTCAGTGCTTCCAGCTTCTTGCTCAGTGTCATGGTGTGTGTTTTCTGTTGCTCGTGTGGGGATTTCATCCAGCGTGACGTCCAGCTCCTGGTCCTGGTCTTGGCTGCCTGTGGACAGAGCTGGCAGAGGCTCCGGTACCAGCTGGACCACCAGATCACCTTTAACCCCTGTGATGAGACACATTCAGGGTTTTAGGCTCAATACAATGCAGATTTGAGAAACAGTACACCACTGAACAGTCCTTACTCCTCTCTCCAGTGTACATGTCCTCAAAGGCGAACTCCATCTCCCTCTGGAAGTCCTCCCTCATCTCCTGTCTCTTGTAGAGAGGCTGGAAGATCTGAGCAGGCATGTGTGACACCTGTTGTCTCCTCCTCAGCAGGTCTGTCTGCTGCATGTGCTCCAGCTCCACCAGCAAGCGCTCACGGTCCTGCACGAGGTGTTCCCTCCTCAGAGCCTGCTTCCCTCTGAGACGAGCCTTCTCCAGCTGCTCCTCTCTCCTCTGCTTCTCCTCCCTCTGGAGGTCCTGCAGTCTCCTCGCCTCCAGCTCAGCTTCCTCGTGAGCGTTAGGCTGTGGACATAAATACAGATCAGACAGGAGCAGGATGGACAAACACCGGGGTTATGTGTGTTTGAGAATCAGATTACCTGCGTTGGGTCTGCCTCTCTGTCCACTGTGCTCTCAGGCATGTGGTAATGTGTGGCAGCAAAGGCGCTCACATCAGACTTCTTTACCACATGAGGCTTCTTTGAATCGATGCTCTGCTCAAACAAGAAAAACACAATAAAACACTGTTACCTTGATGCTACACTGCACATACAAACCTTTACAACAATCTGCCAGACTCATTCTTACCAGAAACTAAAATGTGGCCTTCAGATGTCTCTTTATTGTCCAACTTAAAACAGGAACAAAAAACACTGTAATTTTCATGCTGATCATAAAATCACCTGAATGGGGTTTGGCGGCCGCGGCGGGAGGCTGGCCACTTTTGCCGCTCTCTCCTTTTCTGCCTGTAGCGCCTTCTTCCTGGCATTGATGGAACTGTAGAAAAAACAAAGGGAGAGACTTAAAGTTCAGTTCCTTCTGATCATATTGAAACATGTGAAGTAAAGTTTGTGTTGCCTGCTCACCGGCTCTGCCTCTCACGGTCTTTAAGCCTCTGTGATTTGAGCTCATTCAGAGCTTCTCGATAACGCTCCTCTGCTTTGCTATGATTTTCCTCCTCCCTCTGAGCTATGGCTGCCAGGTCGGGTTCCTGTAAATAAATTAAAATGACCAGTCAAGGACTCAGACACTGTATTCATATTCTAGTGAGACAACTATAAACTGATCTTTTTTTTTAGTATATCCAAAATCATCTTATATGTTGTTTACATTGAGCATGACTAAAGTTTCCTTCAGGGCTGTGACAGCTATATTAACGGGTGTGTTGTCTTCATTCATCCACAGAAACTCAGTTATTAAGTCAAGGCATAGCTGCACGGTGTTTTCTTACGTTTTCTTTTGCGCTCCTGTGTCCTTGGCCGAGAAGCTGGAGGCTCTCCTGGTAAAGTTTCTGCAGTGTGTCGAGTTTCTCCCTCTGCTGTCGCTCCCAGTCTTCTCTCAGCTCCTCCTTCAGCTGCTCGAGCTCACGCCGCCGCCTCAACTCGACCTCTCGGCGGATCTGCAGCGCGATGTACCGCTGCTGCTCCCGCACCTGAGCGTCAATAAACAAGGACACAAATAACAGCCAGAAGTTTGAAAGAGCACAGCTAAATATTACAGGAAAAATGACCCGAACCACCAAAGACCATGAACACAACAGAAGAAAACAAACACACAATCTGTTGGACATGTGGGTCCAAGTCCAGTGTGATTAAAGTGAACCTTCTTTGTGTTGAAGTGCATGAATACAGTAATGTTAGAAAACAGTTTGTTCATTCATTTGATAGTAAAGCAGTTTAAACACCTTCAGACTGGCTGTCTGATGTTTTACAGACATATAGCCACGTTTAAAGAGAGAGCGGATGGTAAAAGTCTGTTTACTGTGAGGACACAGCCGTGGATCAAAGTTGATTATTGAAATGTATTCATAATTATTCGTGTTTACAGTCTGACAGACAGACGTGAAGCACATATTCACAGAGCAACAATAAAGATTAAACTCTCCTGGTCAGATCAGACTTATTTAAACCAGGTTTACCTGGCTGACAGTGGGCCTGGGTTTACATTAAGCCTGGTTCAGCTCCAGCTGTGAGTGGAGCAGACAGACACACCTGTTGTGTTGTTACCTGCTGTATTCGCAGCTTCCTCCTCCTCTCATGCTCCTCTCGGATCAGCCTGGCCTCCTCGTTGGGGCTCAGTCTGAGCTGGGAAACTTTCCTCTTCATTTTCTTCAGATTTTCTTCAGCTGGAAACAAAAACATGAAGCAGCAGCAGCAGCAGCAGCTCCGAGCCGTGCTGACTAATGCCGGCTAACTTCGCCGAGCTGCGTCATCTGGAGTCCGGCGGCTTCTTTTAAGAGACATTTAAAATGTGGAACAAATGTTCATTTAACACATAAAGGCTAAACAAAGAGTCTAAGCCGAGCCAGATGTTGTTTATCATGTGTAACCCGGGCCAACCCGGGCCAAGCCAAAGAGCTGCTGAACGTTTTTGTTCACGACGTCACATCCGGCGGTTTAAACTGCCCGCCGCGAGCTTCCCGCCTCGTTCTCATGTTACAAAAGTCTAAAATAATTTATTTTAATTAATTAATTACATTTAAACGATGAATTAATCGAAAAACAAATTAACACAAAGCAACATAAATATATTAAATCATTATTTTTTTTTAATGAAACTGCCTCTAAAACCAACGAAGAAGAAGCGGCCGTTACCGCCAAGCCAGGGGGCGGCAGAGAGAGGGAGCGAAGAAGAATGAGCCGCTCACTGTGCTGCTGCTGGAAAACACTCCGAGACTCACCTGAATAACTGCACATCTGTTCACATCTGTTCACATCTGCGGCTCCACTGACCGACACAGGTGAGATCTACACGAGGACAAGCCTGTGCTGTCATCTGGACCTTCTCCTTCAAGCTGCGAGCTCTTTATTTATCCTGTGAGAGGGGGCTAACGGCGGCTAGCCTTCAGAGCTAGCAACACAATCAGATGTAGCTGAAGCTGTTTGTTTATTTATTTATTTATTTATTTATTTATGCAAACTTTGAGCGCCAACACACAGCTCACGTGGAGTCCTGAATACTTTGAATGAGTGAATGAATGAACATGGCAACTTTTAGGTGACTATACCTGACTCTGTCTGTCTGTCTGTCTGCCTTCCTCCTGTCAGCCCTGCTATCATGTCTGGTGGTCCAGCAGTGAGGGTCAGCATCGAGTCTTCCTGTGAGAAGCAGGTGCAGGAAGTGGCCCTGGATGGCACAGAGACGTACGTCCCGCCTCTGTCCATGTCCCAGAACTTGGCAAAGTTGGCACAAAGAATCGACTTCAGCCAGGGATCGGACTCGGAGGAGGAAGCAGCCGAGGGCGAGCCCAGGGACCGGGAGTGGGGCAAGCAGGAGACCGAGGAGGAGGAAGGTAATGTGTGCTTGGACAGAAAGCCTGACACCAGCTGATGATCTATAACTGATTCTGTTTCTCTGTTAGAAGCTCTGACCTGTGGTTTGTTCACACAGGCACCGTGAAGTTTCAGCCGTCTCTTTGGCCCTGGGACTCGGTGCGTAACAACCTGCGCAGTGCCCTGACAGAGATGTGTGTGCTACACGATGTGCTTAGTGTGGTGAAGGAGAAGAAGTACATGGCCTTAGATCCCGTGTCTCAGGATCCAACAGCTGGCAAGGTAAACTGCTCCAGAATAATGTCACTAAACATCGACAGGAGGAGCAGCACTGACGAAATGTTCAAATATGATCATGGTCTTTGGTTTATATTTCCTGTGAAGAGCGGTGCACCTTCTCTGGCATTTTTTAAATGGTTTACAAACTGTCTGTTCATGCAGACTCCGCAGGTGTTCCAGCTGATCAGTAAAAAGAAGTCACTGGGCACCGCAGCGCAGCTCCTCCTGAAGGGAGCAGAGAAGCTCAGTAAGTCAGTCGCAGAGAACCTGGAGAACAGGCGGCAGAGAGACTTCAACTCAGAGCTGCTGCGACTCCGCTCACAGTGGAAACTCCGCAAAGTGGGAGACAAGATCCTGGGAGACCTCAGCTACCGGAGTGCAGGTGATGAGGCCTCGCGTGTGTTCTGCACAGTAATGTGAGGAGATTTTTGACTTGTAGTCTAACATGCTTTGACTGTTTACCCACTCAGGCTCTCTTTTTCCTCACCACGGCACGTTTGAGGTGATCAAGAACACCGACATTGATCTGGACAAAAAGATCCCAGAAGATTACTGTCCTCTTAACGTCCAGATCCCCAGTGATTTGGAGGGATCTGCTTATATCAAGGTGAGAGGGGAAACGAGGCATGGATCAACATGTGTCTCCACAATGTCTTAAGTCACACTACTGTCACTTGCAAACAGCCACATGTTTTGTAGTTGTAATAGTCATGTTCTGTTTATGTCTTCAGGTGTCCATCCAAAAACAAGCTCCAGATATCGGCGATCTGGGAACCGTCAACCTGTTCAGGAGGCCGCCGAAGGCCAAAGCGGGTACAGTTCAATACTCAGAGACTATTGACAAAGGTTTTATAACTGGTTCAGTAACTGTGCGAATCTCCACCTGTAGAACTAGTAAATGTCATCTCTGAAAACTCTCTTCACCCTGCTGTCAGCTCCTCTTACCTTCTTCCTGTCTGTGCAGGTACCCAGGCGTGGCACGTGAAGCTCGAGGCGGCTCAGAACGTCTTGCTCTGTAAGGAGATCTTTGCTCAGCTGTCCAGGGAAGCTGTCCAGATTAAATCGCAGATCCCTCACATTGTTGTGAAGAATCAGATCATCTCCCAGCCCTTCCCAGGTCAGCATGCGCATGACAACCTCAGTTTACACTCATAGTTCATCCAGAGTTCAGTTGACTGATGAAACTTTATTAATCAAAAATTTCTGCTTTATGTTTTTATCATCTCTGTGGCTCTGGATCAGCTTAAATAAACACACTTTAACTTTGTTTGCTCCTGTGATTTTTAGGTCTGCAGCTCTCCATCTCACTGTGCCACTCCACGGGAGAGAAGAAGAACCAGCGGGCGTCCCCGGAGAAACCCAAACCAGACGACCACCTTTACGTACTGGAACACAACCTGCATCAAATGATGAGAGAGGTAAACACTGCATGAAGCCCATGTGCATCTCACCAGATGTTACTGTCTATGTAAATATGAATATACTAAAAATATCAAACCATACTTCTCTTTCAGTTCCACAAGCAGCAGCTGAGCTCTGTGGTGATGCCACATCCTGCCAGCGCCCCATTTGGCCACAAACGCCAGCGCCTAGCGGGCCCGCTGGCCTACGACAAAGCTGAGATTTCCAGCCTGCAGCAGAATGAGGGGCTGCTCGAGAAGATCATCAAACAGGCCAAACACATCTTCCTACGCAGCAGGTGAATAAGGATGTCTGACATGATCACAGAAACGAATGCCCGTGGTCATCACTTTACATCACAGCATTTTAATATCAGTGGCAGCAGCCGGTATTACAGTAGGAAATAGTTATGTAAATATATCATGTTAATACAGACAGAAGTAGTTTCTTATGTCGTTGTTTACACTGGAAATTCCTGCAAAGTAATATTTGCAGTAAGCAAATATGCAGTATGCAAATAACACTCCCAACATGTGCCTCACTATGTGCACTGCCACGTTTGGCCAAAAGGTGGCGTGCTCTGTCTTTGATCATCAAGATTTAAACATTTGAAATGTTTAAGTATTTTATTAAAACAGTGTCGACTCTCTAACGCTGAGTGAATCCCTGCTGTACACGTCGTTCCTTCATAATTAATGCTTGTGTTTGTGATCTCCAGGACGGCGCGGACCATCGACAGCCTGGCCAGCCGCATAGAGGACCCTCAGATTCAGGCTCACTGGTCCAATATCAACGACGTGTACGAGTCCAGCGTCAAAGTGCTCATCACCTCTCAGGGCTACGAGCAGATCTGCAAGTAAGTGTGAAGGCAGAGTGAAGAACCAGGAGAGGCCTCACATGCCACCCATCTCATATTTAACATGTTTCCTGTGTGTTTAGGTCCATCCAGCTGCAGCTGAACATCGGCGTCGAGCAGATTAAAGTGGTGCACAGAGATGGACGTGGAATCACGCTCTCCCACCAGGAGCAGGAGCTGCAGGACTTCCTCCTCTCACAGGTATCACAGGCGCCTTCACTCACAGCTGGTGGAGGAGGCTGTGAGCAGTGTGTCTGACATGACATGAGCTCCATGTGTTCATCTTGTGTCGTTACAGATGTCGCAGCATCAGGTGCACGCAGTTCAACAGCTGGCCAAAGTGATGGGCTGGCACGTGCTGAGCTTCAGTAACCATGTCGGCCTGGGCCCGGTGGAGAGCATCGGAAACGCCTCCGCTGTCACCGTCGCCTCTCCCAACGGAGAGTACGCTATCTCAGGTGAGACGGGGGAAACATCAAAGTCGTGTTTGATGCAGCTGTTTTAGTTTATTTTACTTTGTCCGCTGAATGAGTTCTCAGATATCCAGTACAACTTACTGGCTCAGTAGCTAAATAATGTTGACCTATCAGTTTCATGAGGCTTTTGTGTCATTATCTCAGACCAGCATGCATTGCAGCACAGATAAGATCTTTTACATTTTGACTCATTGGGCTCGATTTTAAGGAGAGCGGCTCTTCTATTGTTCTCACTGTTGCTATCTTTCTTTGTGGGAATGTGTGGAGCTGAGTGTAACTGGGCCACACCCAGCCTCTGCAGACTGTGGACATTTTGAAAGAAGAAGAAGGAATTTACTCAAGATCAGAGAGACAGGTCGACACAAGCCGATCGGAACACTTCACCACAAGATAAATCCACAAACGTTTGATTTGAACATCATGAAATATTGTTGGCTAGAAACGGCAAGCAGTTAATGATAAAGTAATACTAAATATCCTCACATGACCAAGAATTAAAGGTGTTTCCACACCTGTAGAGAAGTTCTTCTTTGTCTTCACACTGACCACGAGGAGTAAGCATGAAGTCAGACATCAGGGCGTCATCAGGACTCGTGTGGGGAGGTTTAGCAGCACCTTAATGCTTCTATGGTGTATGTTTATGTCTCAAATAACGAAATAAGTATTATGAGGCATGTTATGAATAATGACTAACAGGTAGAGACAGGACGACAAGGGGCGTCTTACAGTAATGACTGAAGGCTTCATGCACTGACTGAGTACAGTACAGGCACAGAGGTTTTAATATCCACACTGACGTGCAGATCCCTGAGCAGGTTTCATGATCAGCACATGAACTGATTTGTGATTTAGCATTTGAAACTGCTAAAATCATAAAATCCAGTGGCTGGTTCAAGTGAACAGCACCAGATTCTGGTTTGAAGCGGACCACGACCACCTTTTTCAAGCGGTCTTGGTTTAGTCGTTCAGGTCTGGTGTCAAAGGTTTCAATCTGGCGTGAACCAAACGACTGCACTAACCTGGCAAACACACCAGGGTCCTTTTTTTTAAATGAACCAATCGGGCTATGTGTGAAAGCACCCTCAGTATGGATGTATCAGTATAATATGTTAGTCACTGACTCGTGTCTGTGTGTGTCTGTCTGTCTATTCAGTGCGCAATGGTCCAGAGAGCGGGTGCAAAGTCTTGGTCCAGTTCCCTCGCAGCCAGACCAAAGAGCTGCCGAAGAGCGACGTCATCCAGGAGGCCAAGTGGTGTCATCTCAGAGGGCCGTGCAAAGAGGTCCACTGGAGCAAGATGGAGGGACGAAACTTCGTCTACAAGATGGAGCTCCTCATGGCCGCCCTGACTCCCTGTCCTTAGATACGTCATCTACCAGCGGACTCGTGAACCGACCGTCAGCTCCCACAGAGAATCCTCCTCATGTAGATCTTCAGCCCGTTGCACATTGTTTCACAGACACGACAGCCTCATTTTCCTTCTTTTACTCAACTCATGGACTTTTTGAACACTGCCATAAACCTCCACATCCAGTAGCGTCTACTCTGTTTTTTAATGATGTGGAGCGTGTGTGTGTGTGTGTGTGTGTGTGTGTGTGTGTATACCTCAAACTGTTTGATACAAAATAAAAAGCAGAGTCCGTGCGTAGTTGTGCCCTCTTAAGCAGAATAAATGTCAATTAGATGTTTTTTGAAGACTTCTGGTAAACGTAGTGTTCCTGTAGTCTGTAGAGCTGTTTCCTCATCACATGTCTGAACAACAGCACTTTAGTCCAATTCATCAGCTTTAAGGACTGTGTGTGTGGTTTTAGTCCAGGTTGAACTGAGGTGTAGAGATCTAAAAAAGTGGTTTCATGATTCTCGCTGTCTGAAGATACCGACTACCTGCTCTATAAATTTAAAGGTTTTTTCCAACACATAATTTAAGTTTGAAAGAATCACACGATCTGTTTGCTTTGACAATAGAGTAGCATTGTTTTCCAGTATGAGTGACATATTTACATTCAGTGTCAGCGGTGAGATGTGAATGAATATTTAAAACAAAATGTAAACATAGGACAGATCTTCTTGATACACAGTCTTTGAGAATTGACGAGTCGTCTTCTCCGGTGTCTCTGGCAAAACGGAGACGTCCGTCAGAGAGGCTGCAGCTCTGTTGCGTCGTTTTCTGCATAAAGGAGGAATTAAAGTTTGTCAGTACGCAACATACTTATGTAACGGACCTTTGTACTCAACACAATGGAAAACCTCAGCCCACATTCACACCCAGGAAGCTATATTTAACATTTCACACGATGCAGAAGTAAAAATAAAGAAGAAGAAAGAAGTAAACTAACCACGACCTCAAATATATTTTAGAGTTTATGTTTTTAATTAGGATCCTGTATATAATGTTTGTTTTAATAACCATCTCATGGTGCTGTTGTAATCACAGCACTTTGGTTTATTCTCCCATTTTTCATGAGTTGAAGTGACGATCTAAGACTCACAGAAGGTTTTATTTCTCTCAAGTTTTGTTCACACATTTGTTCTCCTTGACCTCGATGATCCATCCACCTGCCAGGTGTGGCAGCGTATCAAGGTGCTGATCAAACAGCATGAGTGTGACACAGGTGTGTCTTGGACTGGTCACAATAAAAGGCCGCTCTAAAATGTGCAGTTTTATCTTGGAAGGGGATATTTAATGGGCACTGAACTCTGCTGAACTCTGCCTCTGATTGGCTTACCCTGATATTCAAACAAAGGTGACGAGTACTAACCAATCAGAGGTAAGACAAGGGCGAGACACTTTGCCCTCCTGGAAAGAAAATTGGCATCTGGCGCCTTGTTTGAAATAGCTACAATTCAGTGGCTTGATAAATGTATCAAATATAAAAGTGCACATTTTAGAGCGGTCTTTTATTGTCCAAGGCAAACCTGTGTCACACTCAACAAGAGAGCGAAACCTTCAGTGTTCTTTCACTTCACAGACTCGTTCTTCACGTTTGCCTTACCTGGCATCTGTTTCCTGCGTCTCCAGGCTACTATCTTCCTGTAGGCCTTGTCTAGCAGCCACATGGACAGCATGAGAAGGCCAGCCAAACAGGCCAGTGCTAAGGCTGAGACAGACAGGTACTGTAGATCTTCATACAGCACCTCTGGAGGACAGGAACACAGGAGCTCAGTCATATTTACTCAGGTCACATTCATTCAGGTTAGTACGAAACAAGCTCCGGAACTGACTGGACAAAGATGTTTTAATATCAGGAATTGTTAGAAATATTTAGATTATACCGTCAAGGTCACACATAGTTACATGTCATCCTTTGAATGGGTTATATCAGGTTATCAAGGGCAGACGGATACATTCTGGTATTTTCTGATGAATAACTGTGATAAACTCAAAGTCCCTGTTATAAGATCTTTCACTGCCTTCACAGATACTGGAGTGACAGTCATAAATGTGCCATAAAATGTGGAATGTTGCCAGTTTTGTTTTCCTGTGAACTTCATTCATTGTTCAGCTAAATTCAGCAGCAGAATACACTGCGATTGAACGTGCAACCTTCTGGTTAACGAACTTCTAATATCCACAGACAGGCTTGGGAAACTTGGGCAGGGCAACTTTCATCATTCTTTTACCAAAACAAAAGTTACCACGATGCTGTTGAGCAAGACTGCTTCAGACGCTGGTTTCTATTTCATGAATCAGCTCATCCTGTTCTTCCTGCTCATGGTACGCTCCTGTTATGCAAAGAGACATTTTTCACTCACCGTTGACCTTCAGGACATGTCCAGCATCTTTGCTGTTTCCTGTTGTTTCTGTGACAGTGATCACGTAGTATCCGCCGTCCTGCAGCCGCAGGTCTGACAGGCCCATGGAGCCATTTCTGTAGGGCTGCACTCTGCTGCTGTAATCCACCGTTATGTTGGTGTACACCCCCGGCTGCCAAGTCCCTATGGTGCGGCTCACCGCTCCTGACATAAAAGTCCATTGTATGGTGGGGATCCCAATGCAGGCTACATCCACTGAGAAAAACACATCCTCCTGCACCGACCGGGTGAGGCTCCTCTGGGGAGAATTAATGGAGATGGCTCCAGCTTCCAAAGAGACAGAGATGAAGAGATGTGAATATAAAATACAGATGTAGATATGTAGATAGATTGACTTTCACCTTTCACAGTTTTTTGCTACTGTTCAACCTTCCAGATTAGATAATGATTACAGCAGCGACATTTCACTGTATGACACAATGCAGCTCCATAAAGAAATCAAACATTACCTCAGGTTTTGCATCTTTTAACATTTAGTCACTGTTTCTCTTGCAACAGTTTCTGTGACTCACTAGTTATAAATTCCGCGTGCAGCCTGAAGTGTGCTATTCTGTCCATGCTGGAGGAATGAAACCTGTCAAACAGGCTGAATATAACCAGCAGGATTGGCCCCGTGCCTGTTTTGGCTGCCCCTCATTTAATATTCTCACAGAAGTTTCAGCGTTGGATCTGGTTCTTCTGGTGGTGGTTGTTTGTTTTAATGAGGCACTGGCCAAGAATTCAACTGAGAACGCCAACGGTGACTAAGACACAAGAACCAAGTGTGGGAAAGAGTACCTGTCCATTTTTTCACTGTTAAAATCATGCAATAAACTTTATCTCACGTGTATTTGAGTTCCTATCGTGGTTCTGTGTAAATAAATAACTTGTCAGAGCCTCTATCATAGCTGTGATGTGCTCCTTCCACATTCTTTAGATAGATAGATGAGTGTGAACCAGAACAATCTGATGTTTACATGTACACCTCCATGTGTTTGTCCTGATGCACAGTTTCAGACACAAAACCTGACACACATTGAGTCTTATGTGCAGTTTCTATTAGAAGGGCTCGTCCTATGTATTTAGTCCTGAACAAATATAGCACTGCCATACAGGCATGCTGTCAAACACAATAGTCAAGTATGTGAGCTCTGTGCAGAGAATAATCATTAACATGTGCTGGAATGCTTACCTAAGTGACACATATATAATGTGATGCTGAGAAACACAGCAACATCTTGAATGTCCCAGAGCCTAAAATGCCACATTAGAATCCCAGACCCATTGGTCGCACCACAGAAGAAGAATCTCCTCTGGGTTTCGTTACATCCTGAAGTATTCCTCTTTTTCTTGCTCCGCTCCTCGTTCCCAGGATCTCCTTTCCCACTCTTCTGCCTGCAGCACCCTGTTTTGATGAGAAATCAGAGAGTCCGTCAGAGCAGTGTGGAGTTTCCCTCCTCTCTCTCCCAGTGCTGTGCTGGATGTGTCTTCATACCTGAGCAAGTTACTGCCGGCCAGCCCACACCTATCAGACAGGTCGAGCCAGAGATTACTGAGCAAACATGTACTCAGCGCTCTGTGCTCTCACACATGCTCACACCTCCCACCATGTACACTTCAAGCGGGAGAGCTATGGAACAAACACACACACATCCTCCTCGGTTTACTGATTACCACCAACAATGCCTCCCCGCCCAGAAACACTCACCTGTTTACGCAGACACACTATCTCAAAATGAAACCAGGATAGGCTGAATCACCTGGTATTCACACACCTGGTAAAACACGTCAAACAGGAAGCGTGCATGCACACATGCTGCACGAAACAAACACACACACAGTGCAGTGACCTTTCAATTGCACAAGGCTTGTATGCTTATTAAGATAGACAGATAGATAGACAGACAGACAGACAGACAGACAGACAGACAGACAGACAGACAGACAGACAGACAGACAGATAGATAGATAGATAGATAGATAGATAGATAGATAGATAGATAGATAGATAGATAGATAGATAGATAGATGTTTTACCAGTCTGTGGTGGTCTTCTTCTATGTTGTGGTGGGTGCTGGGGAGGAAGCAGCAAGAAGAAGGACACAGCTGGTGTGGACAAACTGCTGAGGATGGCTGGCTCAGTGTGATGGTGGCAGAGAAGGACGCTGCACAACATGATCACCAGGCAGAGGAGTGTGTTCGCCAGGTAGAGGAGTGTGTTCACCATCACCAGGCAGAGGAGTGTGTTCACCAGGCAGAGGAGTGTGTTCACCATCACCAGGCAGAGGAGTGTGTTCACCAGGCAGAGGAGTGTGTTCGCCAGGCAGAGGAGTGTGTTCACCAGGCAAAGGAGTGTGTTCACCAGGCAGAGGAGTGTGTTCGCCATCACCAGGCAGAGGAGTGTGTTCACCAGGCAGAGGAGTGTGTTCGCCATCACCAGGCAGAGGAGTGTGTTCACCAGGCAGAGGAGTGTGTTCGCCATCACCAGGCAGAGGAGTGTGTTCGCCATCACTAGGCAGAGGAGTGCGTTCAGTGGCAGACAGCCCTGCTCCACAGACAGACTCAGAAACTCTCTCGTCCCCCTGAACATAAGATTGTAAAACAGCTCTCAGTCATAGCAGCTGCAACTGGATAATCTATATCTATTTAAACTGTTACACTAATAAAGCTGATTTGAATATTTATTTTATTTTATTTTGCCTGAAAACGAAAATATTTTCACAGGTAGAAAATCATTTTAAATATTTCTTTGGTTTATCTTATTTAATTTCACGTAGTTTCGTTTTACGTTGACGCACGGTCACGTTAGGCGACGTAAACCGTTACGTACCTTCGGTAAATTGGCTTGCGCCTATAAACATTTGCTCGCAGCATCGACGAAACTTTCCGTAAGGTTATTTTACAGACTTAGTTTTTATGTGTTTATAATATAACATCATTTTATCAGTTATTAACTATTAACTGAGACAAACTGTTTTCGGCTGCGTCACCTTAGCGCGTGTCTTTTGCTGAGTCACTATAAGACAGCACATCAGTCATTAATCAAAAGGGTTTTGTCTGTCTCCAATAGAAAAATGAGGGAACTCGTCCATCTTCAGATCGGCCAATGTGGAAACCAGATTGGTGCTAAGGTTAGTAACATTTTATTTGTTTTTATACACTACATTGAATCGTTTTGTTTCAGAAACACCGTGTTTTTTGCTCTTGCTGCCAGAGAAACACACCCTGGGAATATGTCCGGGTGTCCGACTTTAAAATACACGGCTTTGAACGTTTGATTTAAACGTCATGACTGTTTAATTTATCTTTCTGACCGCAATGCGTCGAATTATGGACGAAAAAAACACGTTATAAAGTGTTTTTGTTTAAAAAAAAAAAATTAGTTTTCTGGACCGTTGGTATAAACTGATTTCTGTAACGGCAGTTAGTGACGTAGCAAGGCATTTTCAAACTATGAGTTATGAGTCGGTTGATGCAATAAACGGATCAAACGAATTTTATGTTGCTTAGTAAGTAGTGGATTACTTTTTTTTACGACATTAATCTTATGACGCAGCGTTAAACGTTACAAAGTGGACCGTTGGTATAAACTGACTTTTGTAACGGTTCCCGGCTCGCGAGGCCCAACTGTGCAGTGTTTTGTGCCGGCTTCTGTCAGTAGTAGGCGGGGGCCATCTGGTGGCGGAGACTATGAACTGCAAGTGGCCGCTCTGTGTAAATAATATTTTAATTCTGTACATATATTATAATATAATATAATATAATATAATATAATATAATATAATATAATATAATATAATATAATATAATATATAATTAAATATTATTTATTTTTGTAATTGTTTAAAAAAAAAGAAAAATATATACACTGGGAGATGTTCAGGTGTTACATTTAGTGCATATATTATTCCTTAGTTGAACACACTGAACACTTAATATGCAGAACGGAAACAGTAGCTACTTTGTTGACTGGATCCCCAACAATGTCAAGACCGCGGTCTGCGACATTCCTCCCCGTGGCCTCAAGATGGCTGCCACCTTCATCGGCAACAGCACAGCCATCCAAGAGCTGTTCAAGCGCATCTCCGAGCAGTTCACAGCCATGTTCAGGCGCAAAGCTTTCCTCCACTGGTACACCGGCGAGGGTATGGATGAGATGGAGTTCACAGAGGCAGAGAGCAACATGAATGACCTGGTGTCTGAGTACCAGCAATACCAGGATGCCACTGCTGAGGAGGAGGGAGAGTTTGAGGAAGAGGAGGGTGAGGAGGAGCTGGCTTAAACGTACCTTTTACAAAGTTCTGCTGTTTTAAATGTTACGTTCAAAGTTTTATTTTAAATTAAATTGTTATTAATGAATAAATAATTATTTATTCATTAGTCTGATAAGTGTTTAGTCTATAAAATGTCATAAAATAGTGAAACATGTTTATTCAGTTATTCCTCACGTTGGAGAAGCGTCCAAAAAATGAACAAGTTATGAAAGTAGTGTTTCTGTTCCAGTTATTATATATTATACTTAATCTGGTTCATTTTCTAACGCAGTGTTAAAACACTGTGGATTAAAGTTAAATGTACAAATATAACACAAATAAATACACATACCAAGAAACTTTTTGTGACTGATTTATTTCATTTAGTTCATGCAACACAGCCATGTTTATTAATAAAGTTCACAAATCCCTTTTCAAATGAATAAGTAGGATCATGAAAACACAACACAGCTCAGCCCAGATTAAACCTTCACACGAAGGAAAGAAAAGTTTTTAAAGCAGCAGGTCAGTTATGTCCAGTGCAGCTGGAGCTTCAGTGTGTGGAGGCTTGTAAATATTAAGGTGAGCTGCTCTGTCTGTTCCTCTATAACTGCTGCTGTGACGTATAGAGGATTATTTTAGTTGAGACTTGGAATTATTTGATATTCAGATGTGAAATGCCAAAAATATTTTAAAAAATAACAGTTGAAATAGTCACACTTGAGGAACATCTACAAACTTTAGGCTCGTTGCCAAGAATGATCTGTTTGTGCACAAATTCAACTAATAAAATTAAAACTAATTTGGCATTAAACTACTTTACCTCTTTGTTCTGATCTGATCAGTTTATGTTTAAAACTCCTGATAAAAATACAGTATCTGACCCCAAATCAAACATATTTGTGGTCTGATAAATTCTTAAATCAAAAAGTAGAGAAACTCGTCTCAAAGCCAGAAATAACACGAGAACAGACACAGTGATCGACAATCAGCTGACCTCTCAGAGCTCGATGCCGGCTGCAGATGTCTTGGCTCTCTTGCGGTCTCCTTTCCACGTGAAGAATCCCACGATGAGCACCATGACCGGCAGGGCCACGCAGAGCACGATGCGGCTGATGGGCAGGTAAGAACAACCTGAACAATCTGAACAACCTGCGGCAGGTGAAGTGATCTGCACAGGTGGAGGATCTTCAAACAGGAAGGCAGACATGAAGTCCAGAAACACCACCGTGCTGTTTTCTCTGGTGTTCACCTGACACCTCCACCTCCTGTTGTCGTCTTCCCGCCGGAGCTTTGTGACCAGGGTGATGTTGCAGTGACTGTGGACAGTCAGCTCGTACCTGAGAAATAACACACACCTGTCATTCATCAGAAGTTGAATACACTGAACATCTTTGACATGTTCTGATTTGACTGTTTTTAATGCAGTAGTTTTAGGATAAGGACTCATCACGTGTTGAAACAAAGTGGTAACATTTAAAATGAACAAATAATCTTGTAAAAACAATAAAATGTCTCAACATTTGATGAGTTTTCTTTTGACTTAATCCCACACACACTGGAAATATTCTTTCAATTGTTAGGAATGGCACAAATAAGACTCCTCGTACTTTAATCCTCACTACAAGGTCAAACTGATTTAAAGTTAGACCTGAGTGTTGACCTGCTGTCTTTGTGCAGCCTGCTGCCATCCTCCCCCACCCATCCGAGGTTGAAGCTGCTGGAGAACGACTTGCAGTTGCCAGCGTCGTAGAAAGTGAACAGGACACAGTTCAGGGTGAGGTTTCTTCCAGGCTGCAGGTCAGTGATGGTGGAGGCTGAAGTGATGGTGAGGAGGGAGAGGTAAACCTCAGTGTTGATGCCTGCTTGGCTCAGGCAGGCATAGGAGTTGGCGTCGCTCTCCCTGAGGTCACGGAGTCTGAGGTCACAGCTGGACGTGAGGGACATACGGGTGGCTCGGTCTGAGTCCGCCTTCACCTTCCCTCGGCTGACCTCCTCGGTGTACTCCACCGTGCCTCCTTTGTAGGAGGTCCAGGTGACGAGGGAGCAGTTTGAGGAACTCAGTTTGGTGCATGGCAGGACGGCGTCCTCTCCGAGTCTGTGGTACAAAAACACTGCCTCTTTTTCACACCTGACACCTGGAAAGACAAACTCAAATTTAAATAAATCCCAGCCAGACTCATCACCAGAAGACGACCGGTGTTTAGACAGCGCAGCACTAGTTCCCAATCCTCTGTGAGATTTATGAGCCGTTCAACAAAACAGTGAAAGTTCAAAGAAATAAAAAAGCCAACACAAGGAATGAGAAACTGATTTAATTCATCACTTGAGGTTTGCTTTTATTTTTATACCCCACTCGTTTGATTCATGATCACATAATTGTCATTTTTAAACCGGAGACAGGAGTCATGATGAAGAAATAAACCTCTGACTCTTTGACCAGATAGAAAAAAAAGTTTTAACAAGTAACAAAGAGGATTTTCACATTTTAAGCTGCTTTTTATTTCCCTAAATTTCAGCTAAACATGTTGGACATTTCACATAAAAACACTCCAATAATCTGAAAGTGTGTGATATAAAACATCAGACACAGATTTGTACAGCAGCTCTCAGATTTATCTTGTCACCATTTAAGTCGGACCTGAGCCTGAAGTTAAGAAACACTGGACTAAACTAACTTTACAACTTTTCATACTTTGAGTTCACCTGACTGCGCTTCCTCTTAGACTCAGACTGGAGTGAAATGATGTTACCTGTTAGAAGCAGACAGGTGAGCAGCAGAGCTCTCTTCAGGTGTTTTCTGTCCGTCATGTCTGTTTTCACCTTCACGGCAGCTCTGCTCGTCTCTCTGCTGCCGCTGCTCTTTAGACCACTCACTTCACTTCCTGTGTTGTACCGAACAGGACGCACGCTTCAACCTTAGACATCAAATACGATATCCTGCTAGAGGACAGTGTGTGATAAGACCTGCAACGCTTAATCTGCAGTTTGATTAATGTGAAAATATTACAAATGATTTGATCAGCTGTTGTCTTATCACTTACCAGCTTTGAATGCAGATAAAACTCATTAAAAGTTCATGAATGAGCCCCGAGCTGAGATTGAACAGTGTTCTCACATCATGTTAGAAAACCTGATACCTTAAATATTCATTTAAAAATGTATTCATGCAATTCAAATGATATATTTGATCTGTTTATTGTTCAGAGAGTTTAAACAGACTGAAGTGATTTTATCCTGCCGACACATTTCTAATCAAACAGACTCAACTTCATACAAGGAGAATTATTAAATGCTCAGATTTTATTGACCTGATGACTTTGTTACTGGATGTTATCGCTTCAATATTGTGTTTAATAACCTACAGCAGAGGGTTGAAGCTCCGTCTATGAACTATAATGATCATCTCTGTATCCAATAAAGATGCCAAAAACTATTTTAACACGTGTAATTATGAAGATGAAACGGAATAAATGAAAATAGTGATGAGAAAGCACATTTTCATTTCAAAGAAAAACTAAAGCCTCCACCCACCCGGCTTTCATCTTTCTCTCCTCATGTAACAAAAGGTGTGAAATGCAACACTGTGCATTTTTTCTCCCTGTGGTTGTTCGAGGAGGAAGTTTGATTTTGGCCTGATTTTTCTATTCTTATTGTTACTTTCAAATCTTCCCAAACTATTTGTGTTTTTTAACTTTATTTTATTCTTCAGGAGTCTGAAGAGCATCAACACAGACCGAGTGTGGAAAAATACATCATCGACAAAACAATGAAAAACTCGAGTCTACAGCCGCCGAGCTGCACTGAGGCTGAAAACAGACAGCGAGTGTCAGCGTGCAAACATTCTCACAATGCTGATTATTCATCATACATCATAAATTATATCTGAGGATGGTAGAAATGCATTTAATTTTTCATTTATATTTAGTCTAATTAGATTCATCATCTGTAGAACATTAGATTTTAGTACTCGAGATGATTTTAGAGACCAACTGCAGGAGAGTGAAAGAAATCAGAAAACTGTTGATGTGTGGACGCCTTCTGCTGAAATGTGCCTGATGCAAAAGCTTCAAAGTTAAACTGTAATAATTCAAAAACCAAAACGAAAGATTTCAAAAAGTCGATAAACAAGTTTAATAGTACAAAGTCTTGTGTACAGTTTAAAGTCTGAATGACGTCTATAGCTAAAAGTATGTGGTAATAGTGAAAGTTGAAAGTGTTGATTTTAAGGTTTGGTCATGTAAAATTTTAAAAAGTATAAATAAGTAAAATAATAACCATCATGTCCTAAATGAGCTGAACGTTGTGGTGAATGGTTGGACAAAGTACGTGGGAGTAGTTAGGTGCCAAAAGAACGAGGTGGAATAATAATAAAAGATTTAAAGAACATGGACGCTGATTCGGCATCCACACTGATGAGGGTGAAACGGTTCAAAAAGTCTGTGGGACAGTCTGAACTCAGAGAGGAACCCTGACACCACTGTGGCCAAAGAGAGGACAGGTCGGAGTTTAACCACAGGACCCGGAGCCAACATCTCCAGAGCTCCTCCAACAAATCAAACTTCATGAAGCAGCTCATTAAAGAAAGAAATGAATATGAACTAGTTCAGTTTTTGGGGCTGTCTTTAAGAGAGAGCTGCACATGTTGTCAAATGAGACTTTTGTTCTGTTTATTTCACACCTCGGTCTCACAGGAAGTTCTGGGACTCGAGGGTTCAGAAAGCCTGCCCTGTATGTGGTGAACTCTGAGGACGTTGCTCCACTTTCTGCTGCCATGCTCGCTCATTCTGTGACCTTTTTTCTTTGAATCTGCGTTGTGGATTTCCCGTGTCGTGTGTATGACGCAGTGAATTCCCCTCGGCTCGATAAACAACACAGAAGTGTAAAAGGTTTCATGTCAAACGTTATACAAACGTCTGGTCAACGTCAGCAAATCTAACAGGAAGAAACTCAAAAGTCAAAGTGTTGATTTATGTTGCATCATGTTGTTCAGGCATGCTTGTAGCTCACTGACACCTAAACTAATTGGAAGAGAAAGTAAGAACACGTGGACCCATCACTGAACTTTTGAACTGCCTCATATACACACAGATATTCAGATGCTCACCTCTTGTGTCAAATATTAAAAGTTATTTGTAGAAACAGTCTGTGCAGCTGTCTGCCCGTCTCCTCACCACCAGGTGAACGTCAGTTTGTAGAAGTAGTCGTAGCTCCTGGACAGGAAGCTCTTCTCCATGACGTGAGGCTGGATGCTCACCGTGTAGCCCTGACTCTCGATGTCCGTCTTCACACAGTCCAGCAGGTCTTTAACGGACGGGACGGCCTTCCAGGGTCCGAACGTCACCACGGACTCTTTATCCGCCTCCAGGCTGCTGATGGCGTTGTCATAGAAACCCAAATCCTCCTCTGTCCGCAGCACGCAGATCATGATGGTGGAGCGGCGGGCGGCGATGGCCTCGGCTCGGGCGATACGGATCAGCACCTGGAAGAAAAGTGACAGTGTGATCGAGGAGCTGCATCCATGACTGCATGTCTACTTCAGTCATTTATCATTTCTATCATCAGATCTTTAATGTCAGCGTCTTCTTTTATGCTCACATGTTGTGCTGTTGTTTTACCTCAAAGCTTTCAGCAGACTTTTCTGAAACATTTTGTTTTAGATTTTTACTTGTCTGGATCTTAACCTGTCTGTCAGGTCTGCTGCTCTGTAAACTGTTTTATTAAAAGGTGTTGTGTAAATAAAGAGAGTCAGTCATGTTGCTCATCCTCATCTGTTGCTGTAGGACTGACTGTAAAATCAACCCGACACAAAATGAACCCACGTCATTAAAACAACTCAGATACTAGAAGCTCCAAAGTTAACGCATGAACATGAACTGAATGTAACAGATCAGACTCGCACACAGCTGATTTTATTCATTTATTCATTCTAACTGTGGATTCAGATGAGCGTAGTTTTTTGTCAACAGCCAACAGTTAATGAAAAGTTACTGTACATGAGAACAGTTTCAGTTTTGCAGTGAAATAAAGGTGAGTTCAGGTAACAGCCTCGGGTCATTGATGCAAACGTCGAGCTGTCATGCGAGTTTGCAATTAAACAGAGGTTTCTGGGTAATTTGTGATTCTGTCAACAGGAGAGGAGAAACACGATGAGAGCTGGCTCTGAACTCATATTTACATTTCATTATATCCATTATTTACTTTATGGTTTCATGTCGAGTGCCGCTCACCTCGATGTTTTCTTTGTAGTGTGGGACTCTGGAGAGGAACTGCTGCCTTCCCACCAGCTCTCCAAACATCTGAGGAGTTTCCTCCAGACGTTTGATGAGTGGTTTGATGTTGTAGTACACGGCCTCCCTGTGAACCTGCACACACACACACACACACACACGTTCATACAGCTCTGTGGTAACACCGTTAATAAATCACATCAGACTGTCACAAACCTCCTGGATGTTCTCTGTGGGCAGCCAGTCTGACCTCAGGAAGTCGAGGATGGCTCCAAAGTGTGAACCGTCACGGTCGATGAAGTGCTGATGAAGTTTGGGCTGTCCGCTGAACATCTCCACCAGCTTGGAGTCGGGGTGTTTCCTGAGCGTGCTCAGAGAGGTGCTGAACAGGTGACCGCCGACATTTAACTGCACGACTGGAGACTGCTGAGGACAGAGACGATGAATTCATTTCATCTGCTTAACTTCAACACGTCTGCAGAAGATGTGACCGTACCTGACAACATGATACTGTATTTGAACATGAAGGGAATCAAACTTTGTGTCTTGTCTAAAGTGCTCTATGAACCAAACTATTCATGGAACATAATTAGCTAGCTGTCGCTGTGGTAATTAAATAAAATTCAGGCTGCAGCTGATAATTGTTTTCTTGGCCAGTTATTTTATTTTTGTCTTCTTTAGAACAATATTAAGAAATGCAAAAATGTGATTCCAAATCCCAAACTGACGTCTTCTAATGTTTCATCCTGTTTGACCAACTGTCCAAACTTAGTTTATCATCAAACATCGAAAGAAGATATGATGTTCAAACTCACACCTCTGTTACATGTCAGACAAAATGAGCAAACGTGATGTAGAAAACAAACAGAACATGACAGATGAAATGACTTACACACACACACACACACACACACACACACACACACACACACACACACACACACACACACACACACACACACACACACGGAAGGGCGTCAGTGTGACACATGCCTCGACCGTCTGTGATGACTGTCAGTACTGAAGCTCCAGTTAAGCTCCAGTTAAACTCCAGTTAAACTCCAGTTAAGCTCCAGTTAAGCTCCAGTTAAGCTCCAGTTAAGCTCCAGTTAAGCTCCAGTTAAGCTCCAGTTAAACTACAGTTAAGCTCCAGTTAAGCTACAGTTAAGCTCCAGTTAAGCTCCAGTTAAGCTCCAGTTAAACTACAGTTAAGCTCCAGTTAAGCTCCAGTTAAACTCCAGTTAAGCTCCAGTTAAACTACAGTTAAGCTCCAGTTAAGCTCCAGTTAAGCTCCAGTTAAGCTCCAGTTAAACTCCAGTTAAGCTCCAGTTAAGCTCCAGTTAAGCTCCAGTTAAACTCCAGTTAAACTCCAGTTAAACTCCAGTTAAACTCCAGTTAAGCTCCAGTTAAGCTCCAGTTAAGCTCCAGTTAAGCTCCAGTTAAGCTCCAGTTAAACTCCAGTTAAGCTCCAGTTAAGCTCCAGTTAAACTACAGTTAAACTCCAGTTCCAGCAGCAGAGACCTTTTAACCAAGTTACTGAGGTTGTAGTTTGCAGTAGTGTTAAACTAGAGAGATGTTTCAATATTAGAAACACACTCCTGCACCACACACACACACACACACACACACACACACACACACACACACACTGACCTCTCTATCTGAACCATCCAGCTTCATGAAGCTGAGCTGATGTCAGAGCTGATCACACTGAATGAGCAAAACACAAACAACAATCTATAAACTACAAAGTGACGTCATTACATTGCATTTAGCAGACGCCTTTATCCAAAGCGGCTTACAGAGGAGGACATAAGCTGAAAAGGAGCACAGAGTAGTTTGTTAGTTTTGTTAGGCAGGGAAGCGTCATGTTCATCAGACACGTGTTACCGTGTCTGCTCCATCAGCACCACAACATGAACTCAGCTCTGAGTTACACCTTTACATGCAGTGGTGGAGAGTAATTAGTACATACTGAAGTACTTTTACTGTTTTCTCTGAGGGCAAATCCTCACAGGGAAATCTACATTTCCCTGTGAGGAGATGATAATCGTCCGAGGCAGAAACTTTAACTGGATTCAGATCACACACACACACACACACACACACACACACACAGTTCGTTTCAGGCTGAATTAAAGAAGAAAACAACTGCAGTGATACTGAGCTCATTCACCGCCTCATTCCTCAGCGCTCCCTCCACCTGTGCAGTGTCACAGGTGACAGGTGTAGAGCTGGGTGTAGTTCTGGGTGTAGCTGTGACGGTAACAGTGTTTTTCTTACCGGGTGAGCGGCTGAAGACGGTTTTCCAGGTGATTTGTAGTCCGGCAGACTCATCTCGACTCCGGCGTTTGTTCAGGTGAGAACGGAAGTTTTTTTTACACGGCTTAACAGGTGAGGCAGGGGGCGTGGCCTAACCCGGACCTGGAGCTTTTAGTGGTGAGAGGAGGAGTCACTCCGCGGGAAAACCTCTCACCTGTTTTTTCCTCATCTTCTTATAATCACAATGTTAATTAGAAAACCGAAACACCTGAAAACACTGACGATCGTCTAAAATCTTCCTGTGCATTTCTCAGTTTAATGTTTGAGGCGCTTCCATCCTGCTGCACGTGCAGCTCCAGGTACCAGGACATGAAGCAGAGTGAGACATCTCACCTGGTCTGGACAGACAGGTAGGCCCCACGTGACTACACCAGTCCTTCACTCTTTGAATGCAGATTATGGAGCCAGATTATGTTCAGGTGTGAGTCACTTCAGTGCAAACAAAAAGGACATGAAGACTGTTAGGTAACAGTTTGAAGACGTTTCTTCAGACTGTAAACAGGTTTCACAGGTGAAGAGGAGTGTGCATCTTTTTTAAAGTACCTGAGCGCCTCCAGCAGACAGAGCCTCTATAAACACTGAGCTGCTGCTGCTCTCATTCATGAATCTAAACAGATACTTTTCTAATTCACCAGCGTTCAGACAGTGACGACAACATGCTGCGTGTATTTTCCAGATTTTATTGTTTTTGTACACAAAAGTCAGAGTCTCTCTTCATCTGGTGACGCTCCAAGACCTGAAAGAGACAAAAACATTTAATTAAAAAAAACTAATTTTACAACTTTAAGTCATTCATGTTTACACTTTAAAAAAACAAGCTGAGCTAAAAACTAATTCAAGGACGAGGCCACAGCTCAGCTCAGCGTTAAAGAGTTCACATGATGCAGCATTGAGTCAAATAAATATTCAAAGAAAAACATACGGCTTGTTTCACCGTCACTCACTATACATGAATATTTCACTTTAAGATTTAAACTGAAGAACTTTCTGTGACAGGACAAGTTGATTCAGTTTGGACAGAGCTTTTTGTTCTGTCAGCAGATCTTTGACCTGTGTGTGTGTGTGTGTTCTGCTTCGACCCTTCTCAGACAAATGCCTCTGTGTCTTCATTTAAAGAGACTCCCTGATCTGAGGAACTGGAGCAGAACCACAGAACATGGACCTGAACCAGTAACCTCAGAACCAGACTGAGTCCTGCTCCGACTCGTCATCGTATCTTCACTGAAGGGACAAAAAAAACTGAGACTACAGGTAACATCGTTTGTCTGCTTTATTTGATGACATCTTCAGATTCATTTGTCCTAATAGCGCCAACATGTTCTGATCCAGGCCCGCCGCATGTTTGAATTACAGCGATCAACGTTTTCCAGGTAACTGATGATGTAATCATCATAAACCCAGCCTGCACCTGTTGGGACCCGCCGTCTTACCCTCTTATGCGGTGGGTACAGGTGTTCCCTGGGGCATGACGGGCACCTCTGGCTTGGCCCCCTTCTGCTCAGAAATGGGTGTGGTGGGCAGGGTCTCCTCCTTGGGCTCCACGATGCTGACGTGGTCGGGCAGGGGCTTCTTGGGGCCGATCTTACCGCTGGAGTCCCAGGGCAGCATGATCTTCACCTTGATGCCCAGCACACCTGAGGAAACATCAGTGCGTTAGTGCTGGCGAAGCTTCAGCAACAGGAAACTGACGTGTTCCGTCGGGTCGGGCTGTACTCACCCTGCCTCAGCAGGACGTGACGGACTGCTGTGTCGACGTAGTAGTTGACGGGGTCTCCGCTGTGAATCATCAGGCCGTCCACAAACTTCATGGACTTGGCTCTCTGACCCCTCAGCTTGCCGGACACCACCACCTCGCAGCCCTTAGCACCGCTCTCCATGATGAACCTCAGAACGCCGTAGCATGCCCTGAAACACGGGAGGGAACAACAGTGTTAAAGATGCAGAGTTACTCCATCAGGATTTTCAAAAAGTTTGAATACATCTGCGTTTAACTTCAGTTCATTTGTCTCTAATTAAACTAAATGAGCTCAGTGTGAGCAGCCTTCTTTGTAGTCTGTTACTCTGCAGTCAGCGTGTGTGCTGCTTCGACCCTTCTCAGACAAATGCCTCGATGTCTTCAACTGAAAAGACTCCCTGATTTGAGGAACTGGAGCAGAACCACAGAACGTGGACCTGAACCAGTAACCTCAGAACCAGACTGAGTCCTGCTCTGTCTCGTCATCGTATCTTCACTGAAGGGACAAAAAACGGATACGCTGACAGCATGCGAGGATTCTTACATGCAGCTTTAGATTATCTGTCTTCTTGTTTGTCAGGTGTGTTTATTAGAATATGTATTGATACTAAATAATATTTCCACACCTTAAACATCAGTTCACCATCGCTCCTGCTTCACGGGACAAATACAAGCAGCTCAATAAGTCCTGATGTCTTGTAAGAGCCTCAGCTCTGACGTGTTTCAATCTAAAACAGAACTCTTACAACTTCACTATAAACTCAATAAAAGGATTAAGAATGAAACCGCAGCATGCAGTGAACACACTGACACTTGTTTTATCATCGTGCCACAGATCAGATTAATTCTTTGCTTACCTACGCACAGCCAGGCCTCCCAGCAGCTTGTAGCGCAGAGACTCAGCCTGAGCGATGGCACACAGACCACGAGTGGCAACTTTCTCAGCATACAGCTAACGGAGAGAGGAGAGCGCAGTCAGACAAGCTGCCACGTCACAGTTTTCTTTACGCTGGATTAAAGGCAGAGACATGAACGTCCCGACGCTGCTGCTGTCAGGACGTTCATGTCTCCTGATACGCTCAGCTTCAAGAGAAATGTTTTGGTTTGCTTCGACCCTTCTCAGACAAATGCCTCTGTGTCTTCATTTAAAGAGACTCCCTGATCTGAGGAACTGGAGCAGAACCACAGAACGTGGACCTGAACCAGCAACCTCAGAACCAGACTGAGTCCTGCTCTGTCTCGTCATCGTATCATCACTGAAGGGAGGACAGACATCCCGAAGCCTGCGTGCCATTTATTAAAAAACATGACGTCTTAATATTTGAATATTTCTTTTAGCGTTGTTCACGTCTTTACCTCGACACTGCCCTCAGGGAAGCCGAACCTCTTCTGGACCACAGCGGTCAGCTCTCTGATCCGACGGCCTTTCTCTCCCAGAACATTCTGGGTCCTGCAGACAGTTAAAGATGTTCAGGGTTACACCGTGACCTTCACAGCCTTAAACATAACGTTGACATGTGGACAGACGAGCTCCGGTCACCTGCTGATGATCGGTGTGCAGCCCGGTTCTGTTTATCACAGTAAAGTCTGGACTCTCACCTTGTAGCCAGGATGATGATCTCAGTTCTGGTTGGAGTCACACGCACCTCCACACCGGAGTAGCCATCCTCGGCAAGCTCACGAGTCAGGAACTCGTTCAGCTCGGCCTTGAAGATACCGTCTGAGACGAACTGAGGAGAGAGAACCGGGTCAGAAAACACAGAAGTATTAACAGTAGTATTACTAAGTACTGATCAGAGGTGGAGGTACTCCGACCCCTTAAGGTCCTTAAAACCCACATCATGTTTCTGGATTAAACATTTATTAAACTTTCAAGACGTTTGTAAAGACAGTGGTGCTGCTTCGACCCTTCTCAGACAAATGCCTCTGTGTCTTCATTTAAAGAGACTCCCTGATCTGAGGAACTGGAGCAGAACCACAGAACGTGGACCTGAACCAGCAACCCCAGAACCAGACTGAGTCCTGCTCTGTCTCGTCATCGTATCATCACTGAAGGGAGGACAGACATCCTGAAGCCTGCACACCTGCACCGGGTTCAAACATCTGTGGCGTCACTTTAAAAGTTTAAATAAACATTATATAAATGTAGTGGAGTACCTCAAACAGTAAAGTACTTATTACAGCATTACAATACACCAACAGCACGAGTACTCTAAATTTAATACAGATTAATGTTCATGTTAGATTCGTTACTTTAGAACTAAAGTAACTTAAAGCTGTCCAGTAACGTTGCCGCATGTCAGGTTTGTTTTTAGGCTCATTTATGTCAAATAAAATGCTGCCGTTTATTATTTTTTAACATTAGACATTTTAAATTAGCCGCTTGACATGTTAATGAGCATCTTGATTTGTTAATGAGCCGCTAATGAAACATTAAATAAATTAGGCTTTCTGTCGGTGTGTGAGCGGCTAGCTGTCTGAAGCTAACGCACATTAGATCTCGGACTACATTAAAGAGAAACATTCAGACACGTTTCAAACATTAAAGCTAAGTTTGGTTACAAACAGCCCGGCTCGGCTCGGCTCAGAGGTGAACTGCCTGGCCCGGCTCGGCTCGGTTTGCAGCTCATGCCCGGCTGAAGCGGACGGAGCCATGTTGCTCTCAGAGCGCCGGCAGCATCTGGATCAATCCTCTGCGGACAAGAGGCGGACCGGCTCGACTAACACCGGGAAGGACACGAATCGTGTGTATCCTCACCGACACTGCGTCATTTTACCGGTAAGTCGCCGCCTGAGAGAGAGAAACGCGGATTAAAGTCTGCTAACCTTCCTCTTCTTGGAGATCTGCACCGCCATCTTCACTAGGCCGTAGACAGGAAAGGACCCGTACCGGACACGGAAATGCTTTTATACCAACATGTCTAACGTCCGGTGACGTTTTGTCCGGACTGTCTCTGGGAGTTGTAGTTTTTTTTTGTAGTTTACGTTTTATTTTACATTTATTGAACTTTAATGACTCAGTTTTCTTTAAGTGTGTTATTAAATTATTTAAACAGGTAAATCACGTGATGATGCTGATGTTATAAACTCCTCTGTCTTGTTTGTTATGTACCGACCTTCTTTATGAATAAAAGCATCAGTTAAAGATCTTAATAATTCTTTATAAAATAATACTTCATAAAATGTAAAAATAATTACCTGCACATTAACGAACATGGGGGCGGTAGCAGTTTATAAAATAGTAATTAATTTACAGCATGAAGCGAGGTGTTTGTACACAGCTGATATCTTTCATATTACCCTGTAACTCCCCTCATTATAACTCATTTATTTATCCACTGTTTACATTTAGTCTGCTGTACACAGATATGTATATACTGTCACATCCACCTGTCTCAACCGTCTGTAGAAAACATATTTATTCCTCCACCTGCTGCTCTATCACCCAGTTTACAGATGTCTATAGACAGATACACATGTCCATATATATCTATGCAAAGATAGATATATCAAATTTAAACTGTACTATTTACTACATAGATATGTATATACTGTCATATATTTTGTAACAAAAATTGTAACAAAAACAATTTCCCTGCGGGGATTAATAAAGTATTTCTATTCTATTCTATTTTATTCTATTCTATTCTATTCTATTCTATTCTATTCTATTCTATTCAAAGGAGAGAACAGAGTCAAGAGTCAAAAATACTTCTTCTGCGTGTGTGTGTGTGTTTACACACACCTGGACAATATATACAATCTGATATTTGCTAATTTTCATAATTTGCTGATGAACTTTAGTTTTTGTCGCTTGAAGCGGAACAAAAAGCTCCGGAACCTTCGTTGTCGGAGCTAAACAGCGTGACACTCAGCGGAAGTAAACAACGCGGTGTGTGTGGTGTGAAGAGACTCAGATTTGTGTCACTCTGAAGAAACATGACGTGAGACACCGGACAGACCGAGCTGTGCGCGGTGTGTGCACCGGACAGACCGAGCTGTGCGCGGTGTGTGCACCTGTCTGCGCCATGCCGTCCTCCCGTAAGTGCGTCTTCCCGGGCTGCCGTAACCTGCAGAGCAGCGCGGTCACTCTGTTCAAGTTCCCCCGGGACGAGCAGCTGAAGCAGAGGTGGGTGGACTTCGTGGTGGGTCACGGTGACCGAGAGCTGAAGATCACCACCAACACCCGGCTCTGCAGCGACCACTTCACCCCGGAGAGCTTCACCAACTTCCAGCGGAGGCTGCTCGGATTCACCGACAACCCGCTGCTGCTGGTGACCGGGGCCGCGCCGACTATCTCCCTGCCCGGGCTGCACCCTGCTGCCCCGCCACCGTGTCCGCCAAATGTAAACCACCCTGCGTGCTCATGCTTTATTTACACTAACTCTGTAATGCTTTTAAAACCAGCAGCTGCTCAGCTCTGACTGTCTGCACAGGTGAATGATGTTCACACGTGTCACCGTGTTTGACTTACTACAGGTGACGGTGTGTCAGTGTGGCAGGCTGCAGGCAGCCAGCAGAGAGATCGGCTGCCAGACGGACCTGTCTGTGGGGAAAAGGACTGTGGCCACACAACAGACTGAAACACGAAGAGACACAAAGAATACAGGTATGCTGAGACAAGTCTGTGGACAGACTGTATGTACACACTGTAAAACAAGATACACATGAAGATAAATAACAACCTGCAACAGCTGCAGGCGGGGGAAAAAGATAGATAGATAGATAGATAGATAGATAGATAGATAGATAGATAGATAGATAGATTGATTGATTGATTGATTGATTGATTGAAACTTTACTGATCCAGAAGAATCAGGATTAGCTTTATTGCCAATTAGGCATAACAAACATTATTTTAAAAATATATAAGGATCATACAAAAAATGTAAGTATTAAATATATAAAAATATATTTCATGTATTTATTATGTTTTGAATGAAAACAGTAGTACAGTTTGTGCAGGGAAGAAGAAGACGTGGTGTGTTGCAGCTGCAGTTACATGTGTTACAACACAAAACAGACACACAATGTGTAGTTTATGTTACTGCTGTAATTTAAATTAACTGAGACTGAGTTTGATGGTTACAGAGAAGGTGAAAACGTTAAAGACAGCTTTAAAAGTCAAAGTGTCTGTTGTATTCACACGCTTCACCTGTCGTACACACCTGAACATTACACACAAAGAAATCTTAGTATCGTTCTTTGAACACGTTCTACACACAGCTTCTCACACTTAGATAAACAGCAGCCATGAAATAATAAACACAGGCGTACCACCACAGCAGCAGCCTGACTCTGTGTGACCTGAATGGCACAGAGCCTTAATCAGTAACATTAGTAACACCTGTGTTTATTATATAGTGGTCATGTTGTTGTGGTGGAAGACAGTAAAGAGACTGTGCTTTCATGAAAGAGGACCAGAACCAACAGAGTGACAAAGCAGTCTAGAAGGAATCTGTGAGGAGCGCATCCTCATCAGCATTTTTAGATGTGGACAAGACAAAGAAGCCTAGGACCGAGTATCATGAGTTTGATATAAGACAAAATAAAAGAAAGACAGTTCATGTACAGTTCACTAAACTGTAGGCAGGAAATCGCAGAGGACACAATGCTGCGCTGGCTGTTAGAACAGGAGATCATTGTACTCAGAATCATAGATGACATTTCCCCTTTAGTTGTCAGTATAGTGTAATAACTAGAACATAAGTCAACATAAGATTTGCACAGCAGGTGTCTCTCTTAAATCATTCACTTTCAGCCGAGTGCATCATGACATTTTTTTTCATGTTCTGACAAACATTTAGATTTTTAGCTTTAACACAGATAAATTCAATTGAGTTTCTTTATGTTAATACAACAGCATACAACAATTAAAACATCCTAAACATATGGCAGTAATGAAAATAATAATTAAAATAGTAATAATACTAAAAAGGACGAAAATAAACATAAATAAATAAATAACATTAAAAATTAAACTGCACTAATTTGTCAACAAATTACTGTGAACTGAATATGAGGTCACAACGTTCATCCCAACAACAAATTGGATATTTTCCTCATTCTCCTCAACAGTTCCAGAAATAACTTCCAAATGTTGTAAAATTATTTTTAACAATACAGGTCAGTTTCTCAGGAGCCAAACTTGATGTTAAGTTATTTATCCAACACAATGCAACACAGCGTTTGGCCTGCAGTAAACAGAGGTCAACCATTTGTCTTTTCTTACTTATTTCCTAACTTTTCCTTACTTACTTATCCTTAGGATAAAGTACAGTCATCTGGATAAATGTCCAAAATACATAACTTAGGACAGAGAGGTACAGGGCAAGTTGTGATCTGAGAGATTATCACTGAATCTCTTCACAACCGTTACACTTATTTTTATTTATTTATTTTGGAGGAGAGGTCTCATTTATTCTGCACAAAACCCTGTGCAACAAAGTTACGAATACAAATTACTTTAATTCCCAAGGGGAAATTCCTTTGACATTCCTTACACTCAGTTTTTGCATATCCAAATCTAATGTTGCAACTGTCACACTTAGATCAAGTATATTAGGATCAGATTGTAGATGTATGTTCGCATTATTCAGGTTTAACGCACGTTTTTAATGAATTATTCATTCTAAAGCGGAACCAACGCTCACGGACGTCCGCTGTCGGAACTGAAAGGCGTGGCACAAAGCGGGAGCTGCCGGAACCGCTGCAGCTGCATTCTTCGTAAAAACTCGTTTTAATCATTAATTAATCTGTCAATGGTTCCGTTAGTGACCAGTGAAACATGTCTTCACCTGAGAGTCTGAGAGAGTTCGTCAGAGAGCGGCTAACTGCTGCTGCGGAAGAAATCTTCGGAGTTTTTCAGAGAACTGTCACCGAGTACGAAGCAGAGATCCAGCGTCAGCGCAGACTGGTGGACGCGGTCTGCAGACCTGAGGTCAGGCTGCACAGGATAGGTGAGCAACACACACACACACACACACACACACACACACACACACACACACACACACACACACACATATATATATTTATATAGATGCACGATATCAAGTTTGAAACAAAGAGTGTGAAGCAGCGAGCAGTGCTAAGGCTAAAACAACACAGTGGATGTTCTGATTGGCTGATTTTGTTGATTGACACCTCTATCGACCAGTCAGAGTCAGGAGAATCGATTAGTAACGCCCACATTCACTTACCCACCAATGACGGTCGAGAATGACGTAAACCCAAAGGTAGTATCGCACCAAGAGGACACACTTCACTTTCAAAATGCGTTTGTCTTTATGTAAACAGCTAGGAGCTTCGAGATTGATTCAAACTAAAGCAGAAACATTAGAATAGAACTTTTGACCACAAACAGCAAAGTTTTGTGGATTGTTCTCCTGCTGCTGGGCGAGCTCGCCGAGTTCTCATGCACAGTGATGATGAGACACATATCTTTAATCAGCGGTGCCGTTTGTAAAGTGACTCACGCTGAAAATAACATTTTGTCACATTTAGCTTCAAACAATGTTTAAAAACTGGTGTGAACTTTTAAGAGTCACCTTTTTGCACATTCACAAAAATATTTGTCAACTTGGACTGTTTAACTGTTTAAGTTAAATCCAAATCTAAATGTTAAATCTTAATCTAAATGTTAAGCCTAAATGTTAAATCTAAATTTCAATTTTTTTTATATCGTGCATCACTATATAAACAAATATATAACACACTGTTTGTCTGTACCGTCCTGCAGAGCTCCCACAGCAACATGTCTGTCAGCAGAAGGAGACACTCACTGACCAGGAGAGGAGCTCCATTGAACTACCACACATTAAGGAGGAGGTGGAGGAGGTCTGTAGCAGTCAGATTGAACTGAAGCTGGACAGTGACACCTTTATGTTGACGGCAGGCAGTGAAGAGCAGCTCTGTAACCACGAAGGGAACTTAAATCTGCACCGAGATGACCGCGAGGTTCAACGGGACATGGGGGAAGTCTGCGCCGGCCAAGAGGGGGAGCAGTTCAAGCTGAGACTGGACACCTTCATGTTGACTCAGTCGTGTGAAAAAAGAGAGCACGCTGAATCACAAAGTGACGAACAGCCCCTCTTTGATAACTCTGATGAAGCTCAGAGCAAAGATGAGGACGGAGACGGTGATAAAGACTCAACTCAAAAGGCAGCGCCGAAACCAAAACCAAAGAGAGGACGTCCGTCTCATACAGAGAGACATAGAAAGTCTTTTCAGCGTGACACCTGTGAGAAAGAGTTTAACTTCAAGTACGAGTACGAAGAAGAAACCGACAGTCAGCGTGGGCTGCTGGATGTGGTCTGGAAACCTGAGCTCAGGCTACACAGGATAGGTGAGGACATTATCTTAATAACACACACATATGTATGTATAGGGGTGCACGATTTCACGATATAAGACTTCGATTTTTAATACGACGCGATGTTTGAAACAAAAGTGGACACACGCTGTTTTTGTTACATGCCCAGATAATTGCTTGGGGTTCGAACTGTGTTTCGCTTCAGTAGCAATGCTCGGTAGAGCTTTTATCCGAGTCTGTCCGTCATTGTTTGGACTGGTGCTTCCTAGCAGACGCTGATCGTCTATATCGTGCATGCATCTCACATTTTCGGGTTGAAATATGAAGTTATCAGTATCGGCCATGAGAAGCAGGAAATTATTATCGTGCATCACTATATAAACACATATATAACACACTGTTTGTCTGTACCATCCTGCAGAGCTCCCACAGCAACATGTCTGTCAGCAGGAGGAGACGCTCACTGACCAGGAGGGGAGCTCCAGAGAACCTCCACACATTAAAGAGGAGGTAGAGGAGGTCTGCAGCAGTCAGCCTGACCTTCAGCCGTATGAAAAAAGAGAGCACACTGAACCACAAAGTGACGAACAGCCCCTCTTTGATAACTCTGATGAAGCTCAGAGTAAAGATGAGGACGGAGACAGTCTTGAAGCCTCGAAAACTCGCAATGCAGCGCTAAAACCAAAGAGAGGACGTCCGCCTAATGCAGAGAGACGTAGAAAGTCTTTTCAGTGTGACACCTGTGGGAAAGAGTGTAAATCCAAGAACAGACTGGACAATCACCTGAAAATGCACATCAATGATGTGAAGCTGTGGTCGTGCAACATCTGTGGAAAAGGTTTTGGTCTGAGGTCAGCGTTGAACGATCACATTAAAAGCCACCCAGGTGAGGGGCAGTATTTCTGCAGCACCTGTGGGAAAGGGTTCACATACCGCAGCCATCTGAGTATCCACGCTAGAACCCACAGAGGTTTTAAGCTGCACCTCTGCAAGAGGTGCGGGAAACCATTCGGCTTCGACTCGGCACTGAAGGTGCACATGAGAACTCACACGGATGAGCGTCCGCACACGTGCAAAACATGCGGGAAAGGATTTCGTGCCTTATCGTCGCTGGAAATACACATGAGGACTCACACAGACGAGAGGCCGTTCTTGTGCAAGACATGCGGGAAAGGCTTCAGACAGCGCGCCCACCTGACCGCCCACTTAAGCACTCACACTGGCGAGAAGCCGTACCCTTGCGACGTCTGTGGGAAAAATTACGGCAGTTTGTCCATCCTGTCGAAGCATCGAAAGTTACATGCAAAAAGTTTGGGGGCGACCGTGGATCAGCAACCGATGCCCACCGCTCCAGTCAATATGGCATCTATCATTTTTAATAGCATGACTCTGTGCGCCAGCTTGGGTGGGTTAAATGCAGAGAAGTAATTTCACGTTCAACATGACTAATAAAGTTTATTGGTCTTTCAGATATAAAGGAGACGTTCTGTTCAAAATGATTTGTTACATAGAACCACGTGGGAAGGACAGAGTTCAACATCTGTCATGGAGGAACATTTAGTGGTGACGAGCCACATGACTGCTCAAAATACAGAGGAGAGACCATCGAGCTGACGTACTGTTAACCGTGCTGTAAAACAAGCCTAACTTAAAATAACAAAGTGAATTTGAGCGTGTCTAATAAAAAAAGTATAATAAATTATATTTTTCCAAAAAACAAACGGCGTCTTCTGCTTTTTCTCTGTCGTTCTAAGTAGTGTCTGTCCAAACTTCATGCTCTGGTAGGTGTGAGGTGGATTATGGCTGTTTCAGCTAATGTTCCTATCTGTTGAAAAGTTGCATGAGTACTGCAACTTACATTTCTTATCCTAGGTATGGTTTATTTTAAGAATCGTGTGTTTCCTCCACTGAGAAACCCAGAACTAACCTCAAACTAACCTTAAACGCTGATTTAAACACCAGCTGCTCATCTGTAACCAGTGACACACAAACAAACAAACAAACAAAACTCCCCCTAGTGGTTAGATTAAAAAAATACCCACAGGTGGCTCCTACGGGTTTGATTGATGGAAACAAGACTACATCATCCATGTAATCAGAACATTACATTCATGGCAGCTGTAGTTATAATGGTTACTTTGAAGGTTAAGATAAAATAATTTTACTTTGAGGTTTATTGTTTTTATTTCACTGTCTGTCTGACACTCAGCAGAACAAACAGCAGTCTCTAGCGGTGCTAACCTGTAGATCCATCAGTGCAGACATCGCCTGGAAACCTGTGATGGAGTTACACAGGATAGGTGAGTACAGCTGTTTGGATGTGTGTTGGTACTGACTTGCTCTCATGTTTGTGTTTACCATCCTCCAGAGCTCCCACAGCAACATGTCTGGATAGAGGAGGAGATTCTTGCTGACCAGGAGGACCCAGAAGCTCAGCAGATTAAGGAAGAAGTGGAGGAGGTGGAGGTCTGCTCCAGCCATGAGGAAGAGCAGTTTCAAGTGGAGCTGGAGAGTGACACCTATATGTTGATTCCTCCTTATGAAGAAAGTGATGACGCTGAGCCAGAACCAGAAAGTGACCAACAACTTTATAACTCAGATGTGGACCAAGAGGATGCTGAACTGCAACAGATTAAGGAGGAACAGGAGGAGGAGGCAGTGTGCAGCAGACACGTGGGGGGGCAGACTGATGTGAAGCTGGAGACTGACACCTTTGTGTTCATTCCTCCTTATGAGGAAAGTGACGACCAGCTCTGTGATGAGGAGAGGAACTACAGTTTGGACCAAGAGGAGCCAGAACCTCCAAAAGTTGAAGGAGAACAGGAGGAACGCTGCACCAGTCTGGAAGGAGAGCGGCTTGAACCAAACACTTTTATGTTGACTCCTACTTGTGAGGAAAGTGACCACACTGAACCAGAACATGACGAGCAGCTCCTCTTAAACAACTCTGGTGTAGCTGAGAGCCAAGATCAGGATGGAGGCGGTTATGAAGACTCAGGATCAGCTGGAAATCCAGCTCCAGAACGTCACAGCCCCAACTTATCAGAGAGTAACAGTAATGCTGAGCCAGGTAAAAAGTCTCTCCAGTGTGACACCTGTGGGAAAGAGTTTCATCTCAAGTCAAAACTGAACAGACACGTGAGGATCCACACAGGTAAGATGCCGCATTCGTGCAACACCTGTGGAACTAGATTCAGTCATATATCAACGCTGAACGCTCACATAAGGCTGCACACTGAGGGCAAAGGTTTCAGATATGGAAGCGCCTTGAGAGTCCACATGAAAAGTCACACAGGTGAGAAGCCGTACCTGTGCAAGAGCTGCGGGAAAACATTCAGTGCCAGTTCAGCATTGATCAGACATGCGAGAATCCACACAGGTGAGAAGCCGTTTTGTTGCAAGACGTGCGGGAAAATCTTCAGCTTCATTTCAGCGTTCATAAAACACAAGAGGATCCACACAGGTGAGAAGCCGTACTCATGTCAAACATGCGGGAAAGGCTTCATACAAAGCTGTCACCTGACCGTCCACATGAGGAGTCACACAGGTGAGAAGCCCTTTTCATGTAAAACATGCGGGAAAGGTTTCACGCAGAGAGGTCATCTGACAGACCACATGAGGACTCACACAGGTGAAAAACCGTTTTCCTGCAACACCTGCGGGAAAGGTTTCAAACATGGAAGCGCCTTGAGAGTCCACATGAGGACACACACAGGTGAGAAGCCGTACCTGTGCAAGACCTGCGGGAAAACCTTCAGCGTCAACTCGGCGTTGATCCGGCACGCAAGAGTCCACACAGGTGAGAGGCCGTACCTGTGCAAGATCTGCGGGCAAAGTTACTCGACAGTGTCTGTTTTGGCGAAGCACATAAGGTCACATTCAGGAACGTAGCCTCATTTTACAAATACACCAAAGACATTCAGACTGCACGAGGGACGGCATGGGACCAATCACATCAATGAAGTAAAAAAGAAAATGACATTTACATAGTTTTCTTTTTATCGTCAGAGAGTTCAGTCTCACTCGACTTTTAATGTTCAAGTCTGAGTCATATTAATGTTGTGTTGGTGTTTTGATGACATGTAAGGTGTGTTTATTATAAATAAAACAATGTTACCTGGATCAGAAGTACTTTTTCACATACAGGAATTTGTCTGTGTTTTTGGTGCATAACAAACATTAAGTAAAAATATAAAGAAGATAAAAAGTCAAGTACTGAAATGTATAAATATGTTTTTAAATAAAAAGAACTGGACAGGAATGTTCAAAGAATATTTTAAATGTGCAGGATGTGTGTTAATGTAACGCATAGAATGAATGTAACGTTTTGGTGCTGATGGACTGAAGCGTCCTCCATAAGGTTTGAGTCCAGGGTCATTAAGACATGGGGACTTATGTAGACTGACCCACTTCTGCAACCAGCCTGAAGTGGACGTGACTACACACTGATACAAACAGACGTATGAACGTGACATTCAGGCGTTAGAGCCCACGCTGCATCTTCACCGTGAGGCTGGCCACAGCTCGCCTCTCCCGGTCTGTCGGGTCAGTGAGTTTACCGGATAACGTGCGCGAGCTCCATGTGAGGGCCAAAAATAAAGGATTGTTCCTTTAAACAGCCGCTCGCTTCACCTCCGGCCCGGTGGGGTGGACGACGTTATTTTTAGCCGCTTTCTCCGTGTGGCTTACTGAAAGCTAAAATAATACACACACGATTAAAGACGCTGTTTTAAACTTCTCTTGGGTAAAATCGCGCATACGCAAACATTTCCCTCGACACGGGCACGTTTATTTCGCATTGACACCCCCCCTACAAAAAGCAGTGGTATCGTCCACTCCCCGGAAACACCGGCGACAGTCGAAAGCTCCGGTGAAGCGGCAGAAGACGTGATTTATCAGAAACCCGCGAGCTAACCGTGAACGGTGAGTGTGTGGAAGAGTTTACCGGACCTGTGCGGTGTTGACCGTGTGAAGGAATAACTCTCTCACTCCCGGTTTGTTTGGTCCGGCCCGGTTTAACGAGCTTTGACGTGTGTTGACAACCCGGCTAACGTTAGCAGTGTAGCTGTGACACCGGGCGCTGATCCGCGAACCGGCGAACAAAAGAAGAGACTCCCGGCAGAGAAGACCGGAGCTCCGTGAGACGGTCAGACTACTAGCGTGTGTTTCACGGTGTAATTAACGTGTCTGTGACGGCAAACCGACGCCGCGAGGCGGGAACCGGCCCGGCTCGCTGTGTTAGTCATGCTAACCCCGTTAGCTGCGCCGAGCTAGCACCAACGGCTGAGTCGTGATGCTGTTTAATTAAATCAGCTGGAGATTAATCATGATTTAATCATCAGGTCCAGATGTTATTTTGTTGTAACAACTTTAATATCTTTATTTCATATAATCATAAATCCACGTTAAATAACTGAGCTCCTGTTTATTCTAACCGTCGACACAGACTTTTATTTTGGTGAATTATGAGTCATGTTAGTGACAGCTGCAGCCATGATGATGTCCCATGTCCCATGTTAAAGGTGCGTGCGCGCTCTGACTGTACGTTCACCTGTAATGTCACCACGTGACGTCTCGTTAATGTTTGAGTGCTCAGCCACAGCGGGCTTTTCAAAATAAAGGTCACCTGATAAGGAGCTACACCTGCTCATGAAAACACTGATGTGTAAGTGTGTATGTCACATCACGTGATGTTATAAAGCTGCTCGTATTGCCATCCTCATCTATCCAAGCCTTATTTAAATAACAACTTGTCTGTGTGAACATGTGTTGTGTATCCAGCAGGTTGCAGGCTGATGCTCAGTCTTAGTGTCATGATCTCTTTTGGCCTCGTACATGTAACTTGACAGCACGTTGAAGCGCTCTGGGGTTTTTCAGCGCTGAAGGATTTTACTCTTCAAAGTCAAACCAAATATCTATTTACTGTAATTCTTAGATTCTCAGGTCAAAACATTCCTTTAGGTTTGAAATGATCACAAATATGAAGTCATGTATAGCGTGTACATTATGTACTGATGATATCTTCCTTGTGTTTCTCACGTGTCTCCTCGCAGGAACAATCCGAGCCGTGTGGCAGCCCAGTATCAGAAACGCTGGACAAGCTTGTCAGCAGCAGCAGCAGTGGACGAAGCTAATGCAGGCAAACATTTACACAGTGATAACACTAATACAGCTCGTCAGCTGTAATATGTGTGTGTGTGTCCTTTAACTGATGCTCTGATTTCTTTTATTTCAGAATCTCTTAGATTTGAATGGACAAGGCAGCCAGAAGTACCCAGGTATGACCTGCACCCTGCATTCTACCCTGCAGTAGACGACATGGTTGTCTTGTCATATAGAGTGTGACAGTGGAGATGTCTCTCGGTCCACATGTGGTTTTTAAAAACATCTCTTCCTGTGTGTAGCCCAGCTAGTGAAGCCCATTAAAGGTTCAGTGATGCCTGTGAAGAAGAAGAGGAAGTTCCCTGATACAGATGATAATGATCGCAAGTGTAAAATTACAAGGTAAACAGACGCTTTCACATCTGTCCTCTCTGCTCGTCTGTCTGTCTTCATTGTTTTTCCACCTTGGGTCTCAGTTAGATTTGTTTAACAGCCCTGTTAAACAGATCTCACTGTGGCGTGCTGGTCCAACCTCTAATGAATGGTTAGTGAGTTAGAGGCTCTTTGTTGGAGAGGACGGCCACTGGCTGAACCCTGCACTCGCCTGAAAAAGGACTGGCAGGGTTGTTTTTCACCTGGCAGGCGGCGTACTGAACCCCTCAGAGAGAGAGAGAGAGAGAGAGAGAGAGAGTGTGTTCAGAGTTACAGTATGTTCCTTTCTACTCTCAGCACATACTTGTCCTCTTAATCAGTGCTGCTTTGGTAGACGGGAGGACTGTGGCAGCGAGGTGTCGAACTCTCCAGTTTATTAATTGATTATTAGTTGTTCTAAAATCCGAACACTGAAATGAACCAACAAGTTCAACAGTTTGAACCAAACCTAAACACCATAACCTTAATGAAGGCAGAGTCTGTGTCTGACACACTCGCTTGTGTTTGTAAAAGAAGCAGATCTGTATTGTATGACGGCTGACTGGTCAGCTGACCTGGACCTTGTCCTCTGGTCTTGTTTTGTTGATAGAAAATGATGCAAAATGTGAGTCCGTCCTCTGCAGGCTACAACTCCACCCTCTGATCAGACATTTTTCACACAGTGATTCCACTTGTTGTGTCTCTTTGGTCGTGGTGGCATTAAGTTGTTCTCTTCATATTAAAAAGGATATTTTCAGACTGATGTCTGTCTGTATGCAGAAGGTTGAACTCTATAGGCCAGAGTAGATTATGGATTATGGAGATTTCACAGCTGTGTTTTTCTTTAATTTAAAACATCAGTGATGGTTCCAGTTTGACTCCTAAATGACCGACTGTTTCTTATCAATATGATGAGTTTTTAAAAAAAATAATTTGAAGCTATTTTGTGTGTCTGTCTCGTAGTTTCACCCGACCTCAGATCCGTGGTGCCAAGCCGATCGCAGAGAAGCTGTTCTCCAATAAGAAATGCCTGGCCTGGTTTAATGAGTACGCTGGGCCGGACAAAGTGGTCGGCCCGGAGGCCATGGAGAAGTTCTGTGAAGACATTGGTGTGGAACCAGAAAATGTGAGTCCCATCAGCTCTCATCTACACCCTGCTTCTCCGTGACCTGGGCACATTTTCCCTCAACGTTTCCTCTTTCCTGCAGATTATCATGTTAGTTTTAGCCTGGCATCTAGACGCAGTAAATATGGGCTTCTTCACAAAAGACGAGTGGCTCAGGGGAATGACAGTATTACAGTAAGAAAACTTTAACTTGTATTTAACTGCGTTTGTTGTCAGTAGACGTGTAAGGAAAAGTGTGACCTTGACTCACCTGCAGGTGTGACTGCACAGAGAGGTTACAGAGCAAACTGGATCACCTGCGCAGCGAGCTCAACGACTCTGTGGTCTTCAAAAACATCTACAGATATGCCTTCGACTTCGCCAGAGTGAGTTTACGGTTTGTTTGTTTCACTGTCATTTAACCTGAGCATCTTGTTTATGCTGACCTCTAGTGGTTTACCTCACCTCGCTGCAGTGACGTACAGGTGTGTCAGATTGAGAATGAGTCCAGATTTTAAGAGAGTGTGCAGCCTCGCCTACAGTCAGATCAAATATTACCTGAGGGCTACAAGACTGAAATTCTCACATTTCTGTCCTTGTGTCCCGTCTTGTCGTCAGGATAAGGACCAGAGGAGTTTGGACATGGACACTGCTAAATCCATGCTGGCCTTGTTGCTGGGGAGAACCTGGCCTCTCTTTCCAGTCTTCCACCAGTTCCTGGAGGTAAATCTCGTGGTCTTGTGTGTTTCGTAGAAAAAAAGTTCATCACAAAATAAATTGAAACAAAATGTTCTCGTCTCTCTCGCAGCAGTCCAAGTACAAGGGGATGAATAAGGACCAGTGGTATAACGTTCTGGAGTTCAGCAGGACCATCAACACAGACCTCAGTAACTACGACGAAGACGGAGCTTGTGAGTATACGAGCGACTCACTAACCGCTTCAGTTAGTGCGCAGTCATCTGGTGAAACGTGGCACTGAGCTATAAATCCGAACCTCCTCGTGTTAACCCGTCAGGATTAAATCCAGCTTCACTGACTCTTTGAGTTGCTACCGTTCGTCTAGGAGATCTCTGCGTGTCCAGCGTCTCACTGAGCAGAGCGACAGTTATATGACACTGGCTAATATGATAGCTCTCTGCATTTAGACTCTGGTTCTCTCCGCTGCCTTTAAAGTTCATCACTGCCACTTTGTAAGGAACAAGCACGACAGACTTCAGTGCTGAAATAGGACTTATTAAAATTCATATAATTAGTTTCTTTAAGGAATAAAAAGCATTTGGTGAAATAGATAGATAGATACTAGTGTATGCTGCGTTCAAGTGCTGTCAGAATAAACCAGTATTTGTTGTGACTGTGTTATTTACACTGTTTAAACTTTTATCAGGATCCACTTTTGTAACTTTTACAAGTTGAACTGTGCCTCTTGATTTCTCAGATTGATTGATATTAATATTATTTCTGTCCTTTTTATTGCTCTGTCTGCAGGGCCGGTGCTGCTCGACGAGTTTGTGGAATGGCAGAAAACTTGGTCAGCGTCGTAGCGGACGACAACACGACACCAAAAAGGAGAAGGAGGGAGAGAAAACAAACACCACAAACGCAGGAGGAATCTCTTTATCCAGATCCAGCCAACACTTTGACACACACACACACACACAATATGGACTACAGAATCATCCTCGTGGACTTTCGGTACACCCACATCCCATCAGAGATTGTCTCTGTGCAAAGAGGCCTTCCTCTCACTGAGTCGAGTTTTTATAGTGTTAATTTGGAGAAAAGGAAAATATAAATACAAAAAGAAAGAATGAACTGTGAGAAGAGGAATTTATGTTTTCTTGATAATTATTTTTTCCCATTTTGTGTCTTGTTTGTAGATGTTTTCACAGTAATAAAAAGGAAATGGAAGTCTGACTGTTCTTCTCAGTGATTGGTGCGTTAACTCTCAGGTCTGGTGCAGCCTCATATCTCCATGTGGAAGTGTGTCCTCTCCTCCTTCCCTCCCTCTCTCTCGTCCAGCGGCCCGGCTGATGCGGCGGCCATGATGGCGCTGAGTCGTGTCAAAGAGATGGAGCGCTGTCTGAGCCGAGGGCCCGGCCGTGGCTCGGTGGGGGCGGGCTCTGGCAGGTGTGCGTAACGCTGTCCGTCATCATCGTACTGGTACAGACGGATGATGCGACGAGCCGGGCGGGGCGTGGGGGACGCTGGTTCTTCCTCCTCTGTGGTGCCCCTTTTTATTTTGTCCTCCTGTTCTTGACTTCCTGTCTCATCGTCTTCACTGCAGCTGTCTGTCTCTTCATCACCTCCCTCGTCCTCCCCCTCTCTTTCTTCCATGCTTTCTCTCCTGTCCTCTCTTTGCTCACTCCTCTCCTCCTCCACCTCTTTCTCCTCTTTCCATCCTTCCTTCTCATCGCTTCCTTTCTCTTTGTTACCTCCCACCTCCTCCACACTTCCTCTTCTGTCTCCTCCTTCCTCACTTCTCTCCTCCACCTCTTTCTCCTCCTTGCTCTCTCTTCCGTCTTTCTCCTCTCTTTCCTCACTACACTCGCCCTCATCTGTTTCAGTTTGGCTCCCTCCATCCTCTGATAGATAAAACATTCTTTCCTTCTCTTCCTCTGTCACTTCATCACACGCTTTATTCTGTTCCTCCAGACTTCCTCCTGCCACCTCCTCTCTCCTTCGCTCTTCTTTTGTGTGGTCACATCCCTCCAGATAGGCCGTGGTTTCCTGCCGCTCCTCCTCCTGCTGCTGCTGTTTGTGCCTGAAGCTTCTCTGAGGTTTGGCAGGAGGAGATGAGGTTGCACTGTGTGTGGAGGTGTCCGCCTCAGAGTCCTTGCGGTCACGCTCTGGTGGCACGTCGGTCATGTTGACCTCAGAGTCACATGCAGCAGTTTGGCATCGTTGTTTCTGCAGTGATGGCAACCTTGTGGCGATGGCTCTTAAACACCTGAGAGGAAAAAAAGTGGTTATATTCACGCTTCTCGTATTAAAGACATCTGCTCTATAATTTTGTGAGGACACACCTGAGAACACGAGTCCTGCTCAGAGCTCCAGCGCTGAAGCCCACCACAAACGTCAGCAGCACCGATGCTGCCACAGCTCCAGCAAACTGCTCATCTGAGACGCCCTGCTGCCTCTCCGCCTCGGACCCAACGTCCCTCCTGAACCTGAAGGCACCACAGCTGCTGTGGGGTTGCTCATGTTCGCTGTCCTCTTGGTTTTTTTGATTGTCCTGACCAACGTGGAGCTTGTACGGCCACAGTGTAGTTCCCTCTGCGTGCTGCAGCAGGCAGTAGTACAGGCCGCTGTGCAGGATGCTGGTGTTGGGGACCACCAGGCTCCCGTCGCTGTGTATGAACACAGGGTCCAGTTCACTGTGGAAAGCAGGGGGCTGAAGGTCTCCAAAGGGGGTGTGCCAGTACTGGACCACACCTACACATGACAGGAGGAGCAGCGACGGAAGAGGAGTGAGTTATTTTACAGGACTCTTTATGAAGCAGAGTGGATTATGACTGTCAGCTGCTCAGGTGTGGAGGCAGGACTCTGTACTGACCTGCGATCTTTCCATCTCCACAGTTTAAAGTCAGCTCTGCCTCCGGGTGACCTTTGACCCTGCAGGTTGGTGCGACAGTCATAGCTGCTCTCTCTGCACTCGCTGAGGCAGCCAGAAAAACTGTGACGGTTAACCAGCTGGTTAACATTTTGAACCTGCACAGGAAATACGAGTCAGCTGTGTTTTTATGATTCAGATGCAGTAAATGAGTTCCAGCGGTGAAACTGTTTATTCATACTTTGATATAAACTCTGGACAGAACTCAGAACCTGTTACAGCATGTAAACTCTGCTCGTATCAACCTTCAGGGCAGCAGCACCATCTGTTTCCAGCAAACTCAAAACTGTAAAAAATCTGACTCAAAACAGCAGACACATGTATAAATTAGCAGGTGAGGAATGTGGAACATCCAGCAGGTAGAGTCCAAAACGTTGGACCTAAACTCATCGAGCCGCTGTTAAAGAATCTGACGGATCTGTAACTAGTTTAGTTTGTGAATCTTCACAGAGGAGCCCAGAGAACAAACAAACCATCAAACTTTAAACACAATGTGCTGTGTGATCTGCATAAAGGTAACTCAGCTGTGTGTCCTTTAAATGTGGACCATCAGTCATAATCCATGTACAGAGTCATGATATTTACCTCCGACAGCTCGGATAATTTCTTCTTCTTGCGGCCGTGTTTTCCTCTCCGTGTTGGTGTTACCGTCTCCTGTAAAGTGTAAAGTACAGCTTCTCACATGACACTGTGGATGTCCTCTCCTCTGATGGTGTTAAAGATTAATACCATCACTGTGACAGTGACAACGACTAACATGTCTGCTTTGAATTCTGTGCAATTGTTTCCTTTCTATATTTCTGTCATATTTCAAAGTGGTGTCATCTCATACCCACCCAAATAATTTATGCTCATCTGGCTTTTCAATGTAAATTTTATTCTGGCCTCTTCAATTCTCAGACAGAACGACAGTGCAAACAGCAGAGGTGAAGCTCAATCTGACTTCTGTCACAACCTGTTGAACGCTCAACAATGCATCTTAGATCAGTGCTCATATTAAGTTTTATAAAATCTTATCTGCAAAGTAACTGTTGTAAGTACAGTTGTCATACACACGTTTATAAGTGTGACCCGAGTTTCATCCGGGGCAGCTGTGTCTTCGTGCTCCTCCGCCTCTGATTCTACCACCACAGATCCTCACTCCTCCTCATCCTCCTCCTCCTCTTCTTCCTCTTGTTCATTTACTTGCCAGGTGCCTCCATGTTCAGAGACTACTGGTCCTGGTCAAGCTCTATACATACATGTCATGGACAGCACCTGTCAGGTATCTGAACATATTGTTTGACTGGTCATCACTCCTCCTTTTGACAGTTGAACAGACTGTCGTGATAACTTCTACAATGAAATGATGCTGACGTGTTCTGGAGGGAACAACCATCAGACTGAGAATCAACAAGATCTATTCATCCAACTGTGCTAACTGTACTTAAGACATTTTTAATCTGATGAAATGAGAGAAATTCAAGTGGTTTGGAGATTTGTCCATGTTATTTTGAGATTGTAATTTCTGTTTCAAACCAGTGGAGACAAACTGTCAGATAAGGAGCTGTCCTCACCTATCCTGTGTAGTCTGAGCTCAGGTCTGCGGACCACATCCAGCAGCCTGCCCTGATTGTAGATAGATGGATGGATGGATGTGGATAAGGCTCTGTGACAGCTGATGTCTGATGATTTCTAATTGTTTTTATGTCTTTATGTTTCCTAGTATGAACTGTGAATGACTTTTTGTAGTACCAAGAACTCATTTTGTCTTTTGGCTGATCTGCATTTGAATTTTGTATTATACAGATTCTTAATAAGAATACTGTAGTGTCTGGCCTGGGTAAAGTACATTCCTCATGATGTGAGACATGTTCATTACAGTAGAAACGTAAATGGCCAAACACGTTCATGCTGCTGAGAGTGTGATATAAATACTGACGTTATGATGACTACAGCTACCAGCAGAGGTCAGCGCTGTTTAACAAAAGCCTTGAGACAAACTTTCCAAATTGTTGCAGTAAATCTCTTCCAGCAGACTTTCAGATCAGCTGACCTTTAAGATCAGCTGAGATCAGCTGACCTTTAAGATCAGCTGAGATCAGCTGACCTTTAAGATCAGCTGATCTGGACCCAGGTGAGGTGGTTTAGGACGAGTAAAGGTAAAGTAGCTGGCTGATCAAATAACAGGCGTGGATTGTAGGTGGACCGAATAACGCCTAGTTACCCAAACAGGCCACCTGTGCTGACACCCACCTGTCAATCAAAGCGTCCATGCTCTTAATCCTGCATAACTTTAAGCCTTAATATAACGTGAACAGGTGAGTTGTATATAAATTCACCCTCAGTACAGTTGTCATGAACGGGGAAATTAGCTACAGAGACCAAAACTGTTTTTTGTACCAGGCTGTAAACATGTTTATTTCTGCTGTGAATATGGGGACTTATGGAGACTGACTCACTTCTGGAGCCAGCCTCAAGTAGATGTTAGAGGAACTAATCTAAATAATTTGTTTGCCACATGATTCCATGTGTGTTATTTCATAGTTTTAATATCTACAGAGTTCAAAATAATAAAACACGACACAGTTCTGAGTCGTTCGGTGTTGATGTGTCCGTGCTGCTCCTGAAGGCAGCACAGACAGTGAAGGCGGGTCGGTGAGCTCCGGGTGGAGCTCCTCCTGTGTGTGTGTGTGTGTGTGTGTGTGTGTGTGTGTGTGTGTGTGTGTGTGTGTGTGTGGTTTAACTCCGAGTGTTAAAACCTATCTGATGTCCATCCGAGAAGATCCGCACATCACCGACCTAACAGCGGAGGGGAGAAGACCCGAAAACCTCCCGGGAGAAGAGAGAGAGAGCAGGCAGACCGTAAACACATCACCAGGTAAAGTTTAAACTCTTTAACGGTCACCTGAAGTCAGTTAGGAGCCGTTATCCAAAACACAGCACACAAGTTTAACTCAGTTTAATTCAGTTTAATTAATTTCACAGCGAAAGTTTCTCACAAACTTTGACGAAGACTCAAAGAAACGATTTAAATAAAACTGTGACCGTTAGAAGAACAGCTGAGTCACTTTAAAATATATTTTACTGTCGTCATGGTTTCAGTTTCGTTTTTTTCCACTCAAGTTTAAAAATCGATAACATTTTTTTTTATAAAAACAAAAAAACAAAAAAACTCACCATCTTCCAAGCGAGCATGCGTAAACAAACATGTACATCCGGCTGTAACCTTCAAAATAAAATACGCATGTATTTAATTTTATTTTATTGCATTGTATTGAGTTATGTCTGAGGCGGAGGATGAGATAGAAACATGGCAGCTGTCACAATTAAATTTTATTCATATAGTTCTGAATCATAGCTGAGTTGTCTCATGACGTTTAGAGATTAGACACAACAGTTCCTACCATGAGCAAAAGATATGAAACATAATATCCTGATATATTTTAATATCTAGCTGTAGTGCAGAGGTCTGAGCAGTCTGTGAGCTTTTATCAATAAGCAACAATCTTTGAGTCAGGTGGGTTTTATTGTATATGTGTGTGTGTGTGTATATATATATATATATATATATATATATATATATATATATATATATATATATATAGTTTCTGCGAGGAACACAGTGCTACTTGAAACGTGAAACATAGTGCAGACAGAGTGACGTTAAAGTCACACATAAAAACACACATTACAACATAAAGTGCAAAATACGCTCAGACAAAAACAAGAAACAACAGACAGACAGAGCAACAACAGACTGTGCATTATTTTCCACAGTAGAGAGGTAGATACTGAATATTGAATAATATACTTCTGTATCATAATTGCACAAAATTCAGATTCATTAAGAGGAGTTTGGTGCATCTGTAAGAAAAAAATATATTATTACGAGATGAATAACAATAATGCTAAATAAATTCCAACACAAATCATTGATTGGAAGCCGCTGCTGTTTTATTTTGAAGGCGAATTTACCTCATTTCCGGTGTGATTTGTGTGTGTGTGTGTGTGTGTGTGTGTATGTGTGTGTGTTTGAAAAGCGTTTAAAGGTTTTTCTAACAATGTGCAAACCAAGTTTAATTAATTAAAGTGACACAATAGTCTGTTAATGGTGCGTTCAAGTGCACCCCGTGTGTTGATGCTGTGTGTGTGTCTCTGCATCTGAAGTGCCCACATGTGGCCTCGCTCTAACATCTGCACTGAGCTGCTGTTGTTCTGCGGTGGCACGTCTATTGGTGCCCACATGAACCACACCCATGTTTGGCTGCTGCTCCTCTCTTGTTGCGCCATAATCAAACCTCTGTGTGTGCAAACAGCGACAGTACTGTTACAGCTCAACTTCATTCACATCAGGAAACAGTCCATCAAAGTGTGTGTTCACACAGAGGATGAATGAAAGGTGAGCCGGGCGTTTAAAGACTTCAGAGTTTAATATTCAGGACAGAAATAAGAGGTGAACGTGGGAAAGCTGCAGACTGACGTGAACAGGTGACTTCACTGTCTGCCTGCTGTCAGGAAGCGTTTCCTAACAGCTGCTCACACTTAAACCCTCTTCTCACCTCACAAACTTCATACATAGTTTATTTTTACAACCCAGAATGTCCCACTTAGTTTAGATGTTGATCACAATACAAGCTGACATAAAGAAACGTTTTTTGTTGTTATAAATTCATGTAAAACAAAACAAATCTCAAATATTAATATCAGTATCTGCCTCAGAGTCCTGTCCTCCACCTGTTCAAGCAGAACAGAAAACGGATGAATGTTTGTTCCTTTGCAGTATCACAGATATTTGAACACTCGTCATTGGATTAAACACACGTCTCTTCTCGCTTCCCTCCTGATGAGTCATGTCTCGCTCGTGCTGGTTGCAGTGAAGTTCAGCTCGTCTTTCTTTCTTTAAAATGTTTCATGATGTTGGAAACACGCTCACGCACACACACACTCTTTTGTCTGCTCTGTTCAGCATCCTCCCCGTGTCTAAGTGCCTTTAATTGACACTGATATAATTACTGGCCAGCTCATGAGCTGTCTCCGTGGTAACCAGCGTCCTGGCAGCCACTGATGGAAGAAGTATTAAAAGTAAAAGTACTCATTGTGCAGTAAAATGTTCAGTGTGTTATCGTCGCGTGTGATGTGTCTGCGGACTTTTCCAGCGAATCCAGGAGAGTTTGTTTATTTACGAGGAGTCAGAGAATTATCTTCATCTTTGAGTTCATCACAAACAAACTCAACACACCTGGAGGTGAACAGAAAGGTAACTAGTAACTAAAGCTGTCGGGCAGATGAAGTGGAGTGAAAATACAGTTTTACATCTGAGATGTAGTCGAGTTTTTAAATAAAAACAGAAAAGCAAAAGTATTTCAGATCTATACTCGAGTACAGTACTCGAGTACTTCTGGTCTACGTGTGGAGAGAACAGGAAACATTTGTGCTGCTGATGTGAGTTTGTTTATGTCCTGTTCAGTGTTTTGTCTGCAGGAAAAGCAGCTTTTAACGCCCACTGAATATTTAATGAACATTTGTAAGTAAACCATAAGCTCTGAGATAATTTACAAAACCAGCGTCAGTTTTTAAAGTCTCATTTTGAAACAGCGTGTCCTCAGTCTTTATCAACAGATCACAAATATTTTTATTTTGGGGTAAACTGTCACTTTAAAATGTGACTTCAGTCGTCATCAGGCCTCCCGTGTCTCCATCCCGACCAAACACTCACACACTGCTTCCTCCTTCTGTCCTTGTCTCATATTATTCTTTATTTGGCTGACAGGAAGCTGCTGTGAGGACACACACACACACACACACACACACACACACACACAAAATCATTGATTGGAAGCCGCTGCTCTTTTGTGTGTGTGTGTGTGTGTATGTGTGTGTGTGTGTATGTGTGTGTGTTTGACTTCACGCCGCTGAAAAGCGTTTAAAGGTTTTTCTAACAATGTGCAAACCAAGTTTAATTAATTAAACGCTGAAGCTGCTGTGAGGACACACACACACACACACACACACACACACACACACACACACACACACACAAACTTTTATCATGTGTTTGCTTTGCTGGCGATCCGTAGTCAAACACGGTCCGAGTTTCTGTTTGTCGTTCAGCCTCATGACTCGTGCGTGCGTGTGTGCGTGTGTGTGTGTGTGTGTGTGTGTGTGTAACATGTGTGTAACATGTGTGTAACATGTGTGTATGCAGTGTGTATGTTTGAGGAGTGTTTTTAAAGTTTTTGAAGTAATTTTACTAATCCTCCATCGTACCATAATGTAAACAGTGATCAGCTGAGGAATGTTACTGTGTGCTCTTCTCTGAAGTTTATCTAACACACACTTTTAGTCTCCTCTCGGTCTTTAACTCCAGGTTTCTGTGTGATGTATATCTGCACGTACAGTACGAGCCGTTTGATGTTCTCATTTGAAATAAGTTAACCTGTTAATTACAGCTACATGGCTCGAGGCTTTTTTGGTAAACACAGATGATGATTCTGTGATTTTCCTCCCGTGTCCGGTCATTCCTTCAATAATCCAGCAGATAATCTGAAGATTTGAACTCAAATGTCTTTTGTGTAGAATTCAGTTTCAGCCCGAGGATTTGATTCATTCACACTTAAAATGCCACAATCATGAAGAATGAACAGTGATTTTCCCAGGATCCCTCGAGTGTTAGTATCATACCGTGTCTGTTTTTGAGTTGTTTGTTTCACTTCAAAGTTTCTAACCGCTCACTCAGTGTTAAAACTTATTAATATAATATAATCGATTCATTTTTATTCAAACTGAACCGAGTTGATAGAAAAAATGATATTTTCACTTACTGTGGATTATTTCCATAAGATAAGCTGTCAGTTCACCTTTATGTAATTGTGTTTATATATGTTTGTATATGGTATGATGATATGACACAGACTGTGTGTGTGTGTGTGTGTGTGTGTGTGTGTGTGTGTGTGTGTATGCAGGGGGATGGTGGTTCCATACGAGGGTCAGTCTTTCTCTGCACTGAGGAGGCAGTGTCAGGAGAGCGGACAGCTGTTTGAAGACCCTCTGTTCCCGACGACCGACCAGTCTCTGTTCTACCAGGGCAACGCGATCGGAAACGTAACCTGGAAAAGGCCTCAGGTGAGAAAACACTGTGAAACAGAGACGAGCCGACATTAGACAAACAAGAACAAATGAAAAAAAAACATCCTCCGGCAGCTGTCGCTGCACCTCTGATCCACAGAGGACAGAGGACAGAGGCAGGGGACAGAGGAGGGGACAGAGGACAGAGGACAGAGGAAGGGGACAGAGGCAGGGGACAGAGGAAGGGGACAGAGGCAGAGGACAGAGGCAGAGGACAGAGGCAGGGGACAGAGGACAGAGGCAGAGGACAGAGGCAGGGGACAGAGGACAGAGGCAGAGGACAGAGCAGGGGACAGAGGCAGGGGACAGAGGCAGGGGACAGAGGACAGAGGCAGAGGACAGAGGAGAGGACAGAGGCAGGGGACAGAGGAGGGACAGAGGACAGAGGCAGAGGACAGAGCAGGGGACAGAGGCAGGGGACAGAGGCAGGGGACAGAGGACAGAGGCAGAGGACAGAGGAGAGGACAGAGGCAGGGGACAGAGGAGGGACAGAGGCAGGGACAGAGGAGAGGACAGAGGCAGGGGACAGAGGCAGGAGACAGAGGTAGGGGACCGAGGGGGGGACAGAGGACAGAGGCAGGGGACAGAGGACAGAGGCAGGGGACAGAGGACAGAGGCAGGGGACAGAGGGGGGGACAGAGGCAGGGGGCAGAGGAGGGGACAGAGGCAGGGGACGGGGGGGCAGAGGCAGGGGACAGAGGCAGGGGACAGAGGAGGGGACAGAGGCAGGGGACAGAGGAAGGGGACAGAGGACAGAGGCAGAGGACAGAGGCAGGGGACAGAGGACAGAGGCAGAGGACAGAGGCAGGGGACAGAGGACAGAGGCAGAGGACAGAGGCAGGGGACAGAGGCAGAGGACAGAGGACAGAGGAGAGGACAGAGGAGGGACAGAGGCAGGGGACAGAGGCAGGGGACAGAGGAGGGACAGAGGCAGGTGACAGAGGAAGGGGACAGAGGACAGAGGCAGGGGACAGAGGAAGGGGACAGAGGACAGAGGCAGAGGACAGAGGCAGGGGACAGAGGCAGAGGACAGAGGACAGAGGAGAGGACAGAGGAGAGGACAGAGGCAGGGGACAGAGGCAGGGGACAGAGGAGGGACAGAGGCAGGTGACAGAGGAGAGGACAGAGGCAGGTGACAGAGGAGAGGACAGAGGCAGGGGACAGAGGCAGGAGACAGAGGTAGGGGACCGAGGAGGGGACAGAAGACAGAGGCAGGGGACAGAGGACAGAGGCAGGGGACAGAGGACAGAGGCAGGGGACAGAGGACAGAGGCAGGGGACAGAGGAGGGACAGAGGCAGGGGACACAAATGTTGTTTGTGTGTCAACATGTGTGCATGTTGTGTTTGCTCTTTGAACAAATATTATGTAACAATGACAAACATATAAACACAAGCATACATGACAGGAAAACATGTTGACATGTCTCTGTTGGTTACTGAGGGACGGAAAATTTAATTTGTGTTTTTGTTTTTGCCAAAATGATTCATCAACATATTTACTGTAAACGTTTTAAAGCACATATGTCCATGATATATATGTTTTATTTAAATGTGGTAGTTTACAATACTGTAGTGTATAGTACTGGGTTAGTTGTCTCATGTGCAGCAGCAGAAGGTTCTCAGTCCTCTATATAAATATTTGAACGTATGTATGAGCAGATGTTTTGACTTATATCTTAGCAGATATTTGCATGACAGAAAAACTCGTGATGTGTTAGCTGCAGAGGGACGGCAAACTGAATTTGTATTTTGACTTCAGTGATTCAAGTTTTCTGGTCCAGTGATCTTACCTATCAGTACCTTCACTAACAGACACCGAGCAGTCCGACACAGGCTGTGTCCTGCTCTGAAACATGCCAGAACACTGAGGATACTAAAGGGGAAACTTTCCTTTCATGGCAAAGCTAGAAATCACAAAATCTGTCATCTGTATTTTTTTTTTTCCAGGGAAGTTCAGGGTCATTAAACAGAGATGTCTTCTTTATTCTGCAGCGAGCTGTAAATCTTCAGCATGTGTCATGTTAACAGAACTAACATAAGGATTTCCCTCAGACGTGAGTTTGCTGAGATCCCGCTGCATCTCGCTGACCTATATTTGTTTTTAGGAATGTTTTTGGTGCAGTGCAACAGTAACCACTGCGTGCTTTTACTTTGTTGCATTAAGACGATGGAAATGTGACTCATTATGGAATTTTTGCTTAACAGCATTCCAGCTTCTGTCTGTGCGGTTTACTCCGAGCATGCGTGTCTTTGTAACACAGATTCAGGTTCTTTCTTTCAGGCAGGTGACATCAGATCAACTCTTTTTCAGACGTCTGTGACGGTTCAGAGTTAAATCTGAGGCAGCTGGACTCTTCACATTCTTTTTCAGACCAACAACTGAACAATTTCCCGAGCAGTAAACACACCCACCCGCCTGAACCACATATAAAATGCTTTTATTGTCGATCATTGATGGTCTGAGCTGCTTAATAATTGAACAGGAAACTTGAAGCAATCCGATTGATGAACGGTATTGATTTGTTCAGGGAGTGGAGAGAGAGTGAGCCGTTGTTTTACAACGATCGCTTGTCTTTGGATCAGTAACTCATCATCTCAGTTTTTCTCTGACCATGTGCTGTGGGTCTGACCTGCTTCAGTGTAGAAGACATTGGTCATCAGAGATGTACGGAGCCGATCTGAACATATTTACAGCCGATCAATCTGAGTCTCTTATTATGTTATTATTACTATTATTATTAATATTTTTTCGCGTCATTTGGCTGTTCTGTGATGCTGAATGCTGTTTATCTTCAGCCAAGTGCACAAAATATTCAGCAGATTATACCTGATTAGTTAATGACTGATAGATGATATGAATGATATGAATTCTGCTGATAAGAAGCCAAAGTTAAACTTCTGTGTGCCGTGTGGTTAAAGTCTCTCTCTCTCTCTGCAGTGTTTCTGTCAAGGTGTGTCCGCCTCAGCTGTTATTTCAGTGCGTCAGATAAATATTTAAATAACATTTATGTAAATCTAAGTGTCAGAACGGACTCGGTGTGAGCAGATACTGGATATTAAAGGACTCAGACCAGGATCTGGTTGGTTACACACAAACACATGAAGGAGTCTTACATCCACTCTCAGTCAGTGTGAGAATGTATGAAGATACTTTATTCCTGTCGCTTTAATGTCAAAAGATTTAAACATGCGTTATCGTCTTTTCATGAATAAATATGTAGATAAACGTTGGGATGGGAGTTAAGATGACACGTGTGTCTTGGTTGATACCTCTCATCAGACTCGTGAAGCGTGTGTGAAACTACTGTACTGCAGATTCTTCATGTTCAGGGCGTGCCGCCACTTTCATGAGCGCACATACACTGAATGTGAAAGCTCTCAGAGACGAGCCTGTGTCGAGCAAAGTGTCACAAATCAACAAGTTTAATTTATCGGCCCTCGTTTGTGTTAAACTGTAACAAAGTGATTCAGTATCTTTTTAATGAGGAAAGTCTCCGTCCAGTTTGCAGTTAGATGTGCACAGTAAATCATTATTTATAAATTAATATAGTCAGACTTCAACATCATCCGCATGCATCAACATTGTTTGGATGGATGACGAGTGGAGACGAGAACGTCCAGACTGTTTCTCCACGTGTGTGTTTTTGTGGTCGAACAGATCAGTACATTTACT
>CM014090.1:3104116-3314116 GCA_004119915.2 Collichthys lucidus | reverse complement strand
TAACAGATGACTTTAAGTAGGCGATCGCTCTGAGAAATGCGTTGCAAGCAAAGCTAGTGTCTTCTGACGGTACGGCTCGCTTCGTGTGAGCTCGACTCGTTTTTTTTGTTGTTTTTTTTAATATTCTCAACTTTTTAGCTCATTGGTGGAGTCAGCAGCTTCACCACTTCACCACTTCCTGCTGTCTTGGCACCAGTAGATGTGATAGGAACAGCGGGAGGATGTTAATACTAGTGACCCAAACTCACTCAACACAACACATGGAGGAGATGGTGTTGCTCACCATCCTGTTTCCTGTTTTTTTTATTATTACAAATTTATGTTTCAGTTGATTTCCCACAGACACACCTCTCCTCCTGAACCGAGAGTCTAATCATAAAACCTTTGAGGCAAATATGTGAGCTCTGTCCTGGAACAGTCAGCACCAATGAGAACACACAGACAGCTTTCAGTCGATGTTTAATAGATGTCACTCCATTGATCTGTGTTTTGTGTCAGTGCTCTAATAAATAAAATACAACAGCAGCAACAAACAGACGACAGCTCAAAGAACGAGAACATGACATGAATATTCAGCTGGTCAGAAAATTAATTTTTTTGATCGTTCGTTTGTGTCCTCAGAAGTTTTGTATCATAAAAGTCCCATCGTGAAATAATATTGAATATTAAATTTGAAATGTTTGATGTTTCTAGCTGATGGTTTTTTCGTTGACGATGCACTGATGTTTTTTTAAGTAGCACCAGGAAACGTGCACGAGCATAAGGTTCAAATGAAGTGCATTCATACTTGTTCTTCATCTCAGGTTGTATGTTTTGAACTGAATATGTGACTCTGCTGCTGAGGTGACACTAAATGTGACTAAATGAACTCTAACAAAGTAATTACGTCGTGTGCACAAAGAGGTCATGCTGTTACTGCACAGTTACAGGTCGATCAGGGAGTTTTTCAGGGCGTCTATTCAAGCTGATGGATTTCTTTGATTGCTGCATAAAAGTTTTTTAAAGACGGGACAGGATTTTGCTGACAGGATTTTACTGGCATCATTTGTCTGGTGTGAACTCCACCGAGCAGCTGAGGTTCGCTGCCTCCGCCCCGTCCTTGAAAGCAAACAGGAAGTACATGACCTTCCTGACCTTGGCCAGCTCAGCGATCCTTTCCCCGAACTCCTGCATGTCCGCCTCCAGCCATTTGAGCGGCGAGTCCTCGGGGTCGGCGGCGTTTCGCCAAAACGTTCCGATTGGTTCCAGCAGCTGACGGGTCATCAGGTTGGTGAGGTCGGGCGTCCAGTGTTGGGAAATGCCAGTGATGTTGACGCGACCGTGGGCGATGAGGGAGAAGTACCAGCGGGAGAAGTTCAGCTCCTGAACGGGAAAGTCCAGCCGGTAGACGCCCTCGTGGGGAAGAAGCAGACGCTCGCCGTCCTGACGTTTCTGTCCTGACCGCTGCAAAGACGACACACGGAGACGCATCATCTGCAGAGGACATGACAGAACAGGAGGAGAGAAAAGACATGAGGAAATGTGTCAGTGCTCCTTTTTATCCTGCAGTGATGGATCCACCACAGGAGGCCTCGAGTCTGGATCTGCTGCAAACTGTGTGTTTGAAAATTGAAGCACTTTGACTATTTTTAGGTCTTTTCACAGATTTTCAATTGTGTTCAGTTCAAAGACATCATGTCACTCTGATATTCAGAAACTTTGTCCTGGTTCTGCTTCTAAATTATGTTCATTCACTTGAATTTGGGTCAGACAACATAAAAATAACCAGAACAGGAAGCATTTATAAACATGTACATGGACTATTTTCATGAATTGTCTATTGTTTCTAAAACCACACTTTTTCAAAAAAACTATATTTTCTCATTTATATGAAGCCTATAATGGGATGTGGAAAAGGTGAAGGAGTTGATCATGTATCGTGTCAAACAGATGTCAAAGTTACAGAAATGATCTTCTTGTCATGACGCTGAGCTGCTGGCTTTGTAAATGAGGATGACTTAATAAATCTTCAGCTCGTTGTGACATGAACAGAAAACTTTAACAGTTAAGATGATTGTTGTTTAATGTGTTGTTGTATCTGTGCAACGATTAAAACTCCAAAAACATTTAATTCACGTTTATATTCAAGTGAAAAGTGATGGTTGTATTTGCATTTGATCACAGGAGCTGCTGACTTCCACTGTGCTGAGTTTGAGCGTCAGGTGTCAGTCAGTGTTTGAACTCATGTGATGAGTCAAACTATTGATCGTTACCCCGCAGATGAAATAAGGACTGTGAGAAAAGTTTAAATGCTCTTCAACATATCTGTGACATCATCAGTAATGACTCTGGAGATATGAACGGCCTCATTAACAGACTTTACGGTCACTGTCTCGTAGTTGCACTCACCTCTGTCAGCGCAGCGTCTTTTTTAAATTTCAGCACCAGCGTGTTGGAGGGAGTCTTGGCGCCGTCCATGTCCGACTTCAGAGTTATAATCCTGGGTTAAAGAGTGGGCGAGGCCTGCCTCCCTGTGTGGATGGATGGATGCTGTGATAGATCGAGCTGTGGTGGAAGTTCTGTTCTCACCTCTCTCTCTCTGTCTCTCTCTGTCTCTCTCTGTCTCTCTCTGTCTCTCTGTCTCTCTGTCTCTCTCTCTCTCTCTCTCTCTCTCTCTCTCTCTCTCTCTCTCTCTCTCTCTCTCTCTCTCTCTCTCTCTCTCTCTCTCTCTCTCTCTGTCGGTTTTATCACAGCCTCTCGGTCTCCCCTCCCCTTTCCAACTCTTTCCATCACAGTGTTGCAGTTTCTCACTTTTGTCCCCAACCTCCCATCCCCCCTCCTGCCCACAGGGTAGTTTGGTTAGGACTCATTGATTGGTGTGCCACATAAGATGAGAGCGAGGGCAGAGGAGATCAATGTGAAAACAGCATCAGTGTGAGTAATTAGTTGTCTTGTTGTCTTTTAATTTCCTTTAAAGGCTGAAATCTGACATTTCTGCACCTTTTTCAGACGTTTAAATAAATTCCAAAAAAAGCCAAACGTGCCCACAGTCGAATCATTTACCTCCAGACATTTTAAGTTTGATTTGAAATCTCGTGATATGAAGTGAAAATACTGTCTGAGTTTTTCCTTGAAGGTGCTAAGTAGGTGGGGGATGTATGAGGATGCTAGGCAACAGGAGGCACCAATGACGTACATTTACTGAGGGCTTCTGGGAGCTCGACTGGTTTTGGCTCAATGGATCAGTTATTTATTTATATCATTCACTTCACTGGGGATCTGTGTGTGTGTGTGTGTGTGTGTGTGTGTGTGTGTGTGTCAGTAGGGATCGTCACACAGGATGTGGGTGGACGGCATTCCCTCGTTAAAAACAGTCGCTCCTGTTAATTATAGGCGCTGAAGGTTAATTAAGGGGAAACAAGCGGAAAATCTGATGTTTGTCAACTTTTTATGAACTGACAGAGACAGCTGATTTATTTTAGGACAGACGGACTTTATTGTGAATTCAAGTCAGTTTAGAGAATCTAGAATAAATGATTTCAGATGCTTCTGTTTCTAATTTATTGTTTTTAATTTACTTTGAATACTTTTGTTGCCTCGTACCTGTGCATGTATCTTAACTAGATATTATTTGCAGCAGTTGTAGTTGCCCGTTTATGTTGCTTATTTATTAATACAGTGATGTAGTTCTTAAGATAAATGTTTTATATTAGTTGCATCTGTTAGTTGAATTTAAAACTTCAACGCTTTTGTTGATGTTACAGCTTTTTTACAGCTTATTTTCATTTTTATTTTATATATTGCATTATGTTATAAATCTGGACCAGAGTCGCTCATTAAATTAAAAGGCTGCTGGTCCAGGACAAAAAATCATAAAAATTCAGCATTAGACATTCGTGGCTCGTGTTCTGTTGGACACTTTAAAGATGACGTGTTGTTTCCCCATATGACCACATAACCTAAAGTATACGAGCAAACGACACAAAAATGACATGATGAACAGTTATGTGTTTAATGTCATAAATGTTTTCCTGAAAAGTTGAATTCATGGTCTCTGTTCTACAGAGACGTCAAAGGTCAAATCCAGAACAGCCCACATTCTGGATCATACTTGATATCTTTGTCCTTTCTGTTCCTCCAGGTGATTCCTGACTGGAAGGATCAGGAGTGGAACCCTGAGAAACCCGAGTCCTACGCCGGGATCTTTCACTTCCGGTTCTGGCGTTTCGGTGAGTGGGTGGACGTGGTGATCGATGACCAGCTGCCCACGGTGAACGGACTGCTGGTGTACTGCCACTCCAAGGACAGCAACGAGTTCTGGAGCGCGCTGGTGGAGAAAGCCTACGCCAAGTAAGTATGTCCACCACGTGTGTTTGTGTCCCAGTCCAGTTTGACCAGGTGGAGTAAAACAGGCGTAGAGGAACTCTCCTCCAAAGTTTTCATGTCTACCAGCCTCAACTTGACTCAGAGCTTCATGTTCATGCTCCGAAGGTGCTTCAGGTTTGTTATTAAAAGTTATTCTTGTTAAATGCTAAATAGAGAGACTCAAAGTGTTATTTTATAATATGTATATATACATTAATGGGCAGGTGAACTGTGTGTGTGAGCTCACACAGTCGACCTGCTGGACTGTGAATCACCTCAGGTTCACCGCAGTCAAAGGAGCAACAACAAGTTCAAACCGGCTCCTCGTTCTTTTTACAGCTCATACTGGATTTAAACAGGCGGTGACCTGATCCTCAGTCAAACACTGAAGATGGAGATTAAACTTCAGTTTCTGCTGGAGACGTTTCTATACCGTGGATAAGAGTTCAGGAAAGAATCAGCGTAGATGAAGTGAAACATTTAAACGTCTGTCGCTGTGTGTGTTTTAGGATGTGTGGCTGCTATGAGGCTCTGGATGGGGGCAACACGGCCGACGCTCTCGTGGATTTCACCGGCGGTGTGTGTGAGCCGATGGACTTGATGGAAAACGGCTTCAAAGAAGATGAAGAGAAACGTAACGAGCTGTTCGAGAGAGTCCTCAAAGTCCACAACAGAGGGGGCCTGATCAGCTGCTCCATCCGGGTGAGCAGAGCACGAACCCTCACAGCTGACTGAATGCTTCACAGGCTGACTGAACACTTGTTGTTGTGTCGTTCCAGGCGACCACCGCAGAGGATATGGAGGCCAGGCTGGACTGCGGCCTGGTGAAGGGTCATGCCTACGGCGTGACAGACGTCCGCAGGGTGAGGCTGGGCCACGGCCTGCTGGCCTACTTCAAGTCGGACAAGCTCAACATGATCCGCATGAGAAACCCCTGGGGACAAAGGGAGTGGAACGGGGCCTGGAGCGACAGGTGAGATGTTAAAGCCTGGATATGACCAACATGAAGAGACAAGAGCATCAGTGAGAAGACTCAGATTAATTATCAGTGAACTTTAATCTGCTGACTTGTAGTCCAGGTGATTGGACTACAAACTGTGTTTATTCTGTCCAGTTTGGAAACACACTGAAGTTAACACGTCATTTCTACTTTTATCTACAAACATGCTGCATCCTCCTTCTGTCTGTTTGCAGCTCTGAGGAGTGGCAGCGGGTCAGTATGAGTGAGAGGCAGAGGATCGGCGTCGTCGTGCAGGATGATGGAGAGTTCTGGTGAGTTTTAGTGCAACGCCGCCCCCTGTTGGAAACACAGGGTGCCCTGCAGTAACGCTCAGGCATCTGTTCAGTTTCAGGTTGATTTAATAATTCTTGAACATATCGTCCAGGACTCACACTCGTCCCTCTTTCTCTTGTAGGATGACGTTCGATGACTTCATCACTCACTTCACTGACCTCATCCTGTGTCGTCTCATCAACACGTCCTACCTGAGTTTCCATAAGACCTGGGTGGAGGCCGTGATGCGCGGCTCCTGGCGTGTCCACAGTGACCCGCTCCTGAACCGAGCCGGAGGCTGCATCAACCACAAGCACACCTTCCTCCAGAACCCGCAGGTGAGTTCAAAAGTTCTCTGTACTAACAATATGTGATGTGTGTGTATACAGCATGTGAGAGTTTCTTGTCTCTGTGTGTGTGTGTAGTACGTGTTTGACGTGAGGAAGCCAGAGGACGAGGTCCTGATCTGTCTGCAGCAGGAAGACCGCAGAGCCACGCTGAGAGAGGGACGAGGAGAAAACCTGGCTATTGGCTTCGACATACACAGGGTCAGAGACAGTCCTGCATGTTTTATCGTCATACCTTCCGTAAAGATGGAAACAAAGTGAAGGAAGTGAGTACAAACTGCTGCTGTCTCTGTGTTCAGGTGGAGTTAAACAGGATCTACCGGATGCACGCCACCCAGAAGAAGGTTGGTGGGAGCACCTACATCAACTCCAGGTCTGTTTTCGTACGCATCGACCTGCCTGAGGGCCGCTACGTCATCATACCCACGACCTTCGACCCTGGCCTGGAGGGAGACTTCCTGCTTCGCATCTTCACAGACGTGCCCTCCGTCTGCAAGTATGAAGCCACTGTTTGAGTTCAGCACTTTGTTTCTGTGTTTAAATGAGACCTGAAGGGAGTGATGTGATGCAGCTGTCGAGATGGTAACACGACACCTGCAAACTCTCTTTTGATTCAGCTCAGTAAAGTTTGACTCTCCAGTGGCAGATATGCAATTTAAAAGTTCTGCAAGGAGAGATCCAAGACTAACTCTGTTGTTTTAACGAGTGTGTGTGTGTGTGTGTCTGTGACTGTCTGTGTCTGTCTGTCTGTGTCTGTTTGTGTCTGTCTGTGTCTGTGTCTGTGTCTGTTTGTGTCTGTCTGTGTCTGTGTCTGTCTGTCTGTGTGTGTCTGTGTGTGTCTGTCTGTCTGTCTGTCTGTCTGTCTGTCTGTCTGTCTGTGTGTGTGTCTGTGTCTGTGTCTGTCTGTGACTGTCTGTGTGTGTCTGTGTGTGTCTGTGTGTGTCTGTGCATGTCTGTCTGTCTGTGTCTGTCTGTCTGTCTGTCTGTCTGTCTGTCTGTGACTGTCTGTGTCTGTCTGTCTGTCTGTGTCTGTCTGTGTCTGTCTGTCTGTCTGTGTCTGTCTGTGTCTGTCTGTGTCTGTCTGTCTGTCTGTGTCTGTCTGTGTCTGTCTGTGTCTGTCTGTCTGTCTGTCTGTCTGTGTCTGTCTGTGTGTGTCTGTGACTGTCTGTGTCTGTCTGTCTGTCTGTCTGTCTGTCTGTCTGTGTCTGTCTGTGTCTGTCTGTCTGTCTGTGTCTGTCTGTGTCTGTCTGTGTCTGTCTGTCTGTCTGTCTGTCTGTCTGTCTGTCTGTGTCTGTCTGTGTCTGTCTGTCTGTCTGTGTCTGTCTGTGTCTGTCTGTGTCTGTCTGTCTGTCTGTCTGTCTGTGTCTGTCTGTCTGTGTCTGTCTGTGTGTGTCTGTGACTGTCTGTGTCTGTCTGTCTGTGTCTGTCTGTCTGTGTCTGTCTGTGTGTGTCTGTCTGTCTGTGTCTGTCTGTCTGTGTCTGTCTGTGTGTGTCTGTGACTGTCTGTGTCTGTCTGTCTGTCTGTCTGTCTGTCTGTCTGTCTGTCTGTGTCTGTCTGTGTCTGTCTGTCTGTCTGTCTGTCTGTCTGTCTGTCTGTGTCTGTCTGTCTGTGTCTGTCTGTGTCTGTCTGTGTCTGTCTGTGTCTGTCTGTCTGTCTGTGTCTGTCTGTGTCTGTCTGTGTCTGTCTGTCTGTCTGTCTGTCTGTCTGTCTGTCTGTGTCTGTCTGTGTCTGTCTGTGTGTGTCTGTGACTGTCTGTGTCTGTCTGTCTGTCTGTCTGTCTGTCTGTCTGTCTGTCTGTCTGTCTGTGTCTGTCTGTGTGTGTCTGTGTGTGTCTGTCTGTGTCTGTCTGTCTGTGTCTGTCTGTGACTGTCTGTGTCTGTCTGTCTGTCTGTCTGTGTCTGTCTGTGTGTGTGTGTCTGTGTCTGTGTCTGTCTGTGTGTGTGTCTGTCTGTGTCTGTGTCTGTCTGTGACTGTCTGTGTGTGTGTCTGTCTGTGTCTGTCTGTGTCTGTGTGTGTGTCTGTCTGTGTCTGTCTGTCTGTGTCTGTCTGTGTGTGTGTCTGTGTGTGTCTGTGTCTGTGTCTGTCTGTCTGTGTCTGTCTGTCTGTCTGTCTGTCTGTCTGTCTGTCTGTCTGTCTGTCTGTCTGTCTGTCTGTGTGTGTCTGTGTCTGTCTGTGTCTGTCTGTGTCTGTCTGTCTGTGTGTGTCTGTGACTGTCTGTGTCTGTGTCTGTCTGTGTCTGTCTGTCTGTCTGTCTGTCTGTCTGTCTGTCTGTCTGTCTGTCTGTCTGTGACTGTCTGTGTCTGTCTGTCTGTCTGTCTGTCTGTCTGTCTGTCTGTCTGTCTGTCTGTAGGGAGTTGACTGTGGACGAGCCTCCAAACACCTGCTGGTCTGGGATGTGTGGTTATCCCTCTCTGGTCACTCAGGTCTACGTTGTGGAGGCTAACGGACTTGCAGGACAAGACTCTGACGGAGGTAAATTTGAGTTATTTTGTGTATCAAACATCATTTAATAATCTGATAAATCTCATGAACTCATGAACTCATTAGGTGTTTTTGTGTCTCCAGTGTCTGACCCCTACGCCATCATCCGCTGTGAGGGAAATAAAGTTCGCTCTCCGGTCTGTAAAAACACTCGCAGCCCTGTCTTCGACACCAAGGGAGTCTTCTACAGGAAGCGCGGCAACAAGCCAATCAGCATCGAGGTGTGTGTGTATCCGTGTTCAGAGTAAACTGTGTCAATGTGTGAGTGTTTGTGAGTTAAACTCTCCTCTCGCTGCGACTCTCAGATCTACAACCACAACGTGCTGAAGGACACCTTCATGGGTCAGGTGACGCTGCAGGCCGAGCAGGGCGAGTTCAGACAGACGCTCCACCTGAAGGGCAAAGGCGATCGCCGTGAGAACGACCTCCCCGGCACCGTCACCGTTGAAATAATAACCAGCTCGTTGCTCACCAAAATCTGAGAAAGTCTATAAAGTTTACCGCCAACGACTTAGTGCACCTGTCGGAGTTTACTTTGAGATCACACATCCAGCAGGAAGTCTGTCGAGGTCATCAGAGGAAGTGGCGACACAGCCTGATGGTCTCTGACGTACCTGCTGGGTGCTGATGTCACGTCTAAACATTGTTTACAATTCTTTACTACGTCTATCAACCACTACTTTCTACTTTTTACCGTCTTATTCTATTTTAACTTTTATTTGAATCTACTCATATTTATGTCTTTTATATCTGATCTCAGTGTTTTTCACGTCTTCTCTAAACGGCTCGGTGTTACTTTAAGAGTACGATACAAATGAAGTCATGTCACGTTCAGTCAGCAATGCCAAAAATCCCCCACGTGTCATGAGCTGGATTAAATAAATCTGTTCACTGATGCTGTGACATCACCTGTAACCCACTGAGCTGTCCGGACACGTAACCATCACTACGTGTGATTTATTGACATCACACCGACTGCGCCCCGAGCTCCTGAGGGTTAACCTGCCAGTGTCTACAACCAAATAATCTGATACATATAACTAAATATAAGGTTTTATTATATTAGTTTGAGTTGAGCCTTGAGCATGTTTCAGTATGTGATGTGTTTACAGTATAAAAGTGGCAAAATAAAGTGAACTCAAACCAGAGTTGTGCTGTTGATGTGAAGCTGCATTACTACCAGAGACGCCCCGTCACTCCTTTCAGTCATTTTATACATTATTATGGTAAAAATATAAATGAATTATTATTGAATTATTATATAAATGAACTCCTCTCCTCTCTTCATAATTGGTGTTTTCTGCTCTGATAATGTCTGAATGTGTTTGGAGCTGTACCAGTCTACCATACATTTAAAGATTATGGACAGTGTGTGTGTGTATTTGATCGAGGACACCTGAACCACAGCCAGCCGACTTTGAGCAGCTTTAAACATGTCGACTTCAGCCTCAGTCATCTCATACAAATCAGTTTCAGTAACTTGACTAAGTCTCTCTGTGTCGGAGCCGAAGGAACGACAGCAAACAAAAATCTCTTTACAGTTTATTTTCTTTTATTTTGCCAGGAAATAAATTATTCAACCTTAAAAAATATTTGAAACAAGCAAAAAAACATAAGTCTGAGCCGCTCTCCTCCCACGCTCCAACAAACAAGGTTTAACGTCTTTACTCTCGTGTAGTGACATCAGCTGATTGTGTCATGATACAAGGTGTGACGCCCTGTGCAGGCCCGGCTTATGGAGGACTGCAGCTCCTCATGATAAAACAAACCAGGCGTCTCTGACCAGGAGCTAACGCTGATCATTGATTGGACAAAATATAACACATGACTAAAATAACACCAGTACCTGTGACTGAAGAAAAGTTCTCGTGGAGGGAAGTGACGCTGAAATACTTCAATATGTTTTTGTTCAGTTTGTTTAAAGCTCAGCTTACTCACACACACACACACACACACACACACACACACACACACACACACACACACACACACACACAGCCTGTGTCATCAAAACAACACTTCTTACTCGTTCAAACCAAAAAAGGAAAATAGTGACAATAATGAAAAACACTTTTAAATATGTTAAAGTGTGAATGAATGGAGTTTGATTCAAATAAATGTGGCAGGTCTGTTTTATTACATCACTGATTCTCAAAATGCTACGTGACCTCTCTGTAGAGGAACGTGGAGTGAAACAGATTCATTTCAAATAAAATGTGACAGCAGGTAAAGATGAATGGTTTGTCATGATGGTGCATAAAGTATCAGACCACAGGTGTAACATGATAAGCTGGACGATGATGTTCAGAAATAGGTGTAATGTTTATGTTTTCATGCATAAACACAGAATGTGTGACTGCTGGAGCCACCTGCTGTCACAGCAGACAACAGAAACCTCAAAACATCTGGAAACAACATCGGTCCAGATGTTCACACTGAACACAGGGAGAGTCATTAAAGGAGAAATGTTTGCGTCGTTTTATTTTCCTGGTGGTCCGAGTTTTGCCGTCTTATTATGGGACTAAACTACATTTCCCAGAATCCACTTTCCACTGCTTTAAATGTAAATAAAATATAAACAGAGTCACCTGTCACCAAACTGTCACTGACGTCCTCTCTGCCTCAACAAACACTAATTATTTTTTTAGCATTGTTCAAACAAGCGGAGCTCGTTTACATTTGACATGAACTCTGTGTACTTACAGGATGTTTTAAAGTCTGATCCACCGCGTCTGTGCATAGAGAATAAAACTGCATAACGTGACCGACAGGAGGAGTTTGTTTCATCAACACCCCAAAAAAAAAAAACTGTCACCACATTATTTAGAGCCAGAGAAAACAAGACGAGTCTTTGTTTTGCTTTGACAAGCTGCAGGTATGAATCCAATCATCAGAAAATAAATGAAACCGGGCCGAACTCTTTTTTTCTTCTCTTCAGTGTGAAGAAAAAAACTAAAACATTTCAACAGACAAAGAAAAATTAACATTCTTTATAAATATAGAATAAATAGAAAAACATTCACTGTTGTCTTTCCTCTTCCTCGCCGCTCTGCACGATTTTAAATGGACGTGTCGTCTTCCTTAAAAAATGTTTCTGACATCTTCTGATCTTCTTCTTCCCTTTTTTCACTCGTCGCACTGAAGTTTCTGTTTTAACTGACGTGCAGGAGAGCTGCTGTATGAGCTATGATTCACAATATTTTAAATTAATGTGACCGCAGTGTTTCAGTTACTTTCAGGCTTGTTTTGAATAGCCATTCTCTCACACACACACACACACACACGCACGCACACACACACACACACACACACAAAGAAATCAACAGTTCTCTTTCTCAGGAAGCAGAAAGCGCCTTTTGTCATCTGATTTGTCACGTGCTGATCCAAACTTAAAACACAAAGTTTGACTCATCTTAAACTGAAATACATCAAAAATAAATATTTGATTTACTCTGAGTTCCCACAGAGACAGTCAGAGAAAGTTTCTATCTTGATTCAATCAAAGAAATGAGATATTTTAAAGATGACTACTGAACGGGTCACGTTTTGTTCTCTGCAAGACAAACTGTAACGGAGGCGTCGTTTCCAAACTACTTCCAAAAGTATCTTTGGCATCTCTGTGCTTGTCTTGTTACGTGTTTGCTGACCTGTGAGCTGATACATCTGTTAACACTAAAACATCAGCCTGTGACATCTGAAGGACTAAAAGATGAAACTCCCAGCAACTTTGAGAAAGACGTCTGCATCACCACATCAGCTTCAGAGGAAGGTGCCGATCGTGATGAACGGCTCCTCCACAGAGTGAAAACAAATCAGAAAACTATGACTGACACGTGACCGAACATCTTTGCACATCCACTCTGAGAATTACAGATTATTTCTGTCTGAGTGTTTTGTCTGATGGATCTGTGCGTTTGGCCAGAAAGAGGTAAGAGAGGGAAAAACACACACACACACACACACACACACACACACACACATGAATGGCTACATGAACAGCTCAGACATCGTTCTCATCTGTCACAGGTGAGTTTTTGTCTTTTTCTTACATAATCTCGACGTGTTACATAATCTTTGATGCTTTCAGCTGGTATTTAATCTGACAATGTTCAGAACGCGGCCCGTCACACACACCAAATAAATAGTTTGCAGTATGATCACTTCCCGGCACAGACAACACCTGTTCACCTGTGGACAAACTTCACCTGCCACAGGGCGCCAAGACTTCAGCATTCAAACAGTGTGAACGTCCCGACACGTCCACGCACAACCACGACGTGTGACAGAGCTTCCACTGAACAGAAAGAAACAAAAATCATAAAGCAGCATGCTGTTTCAAAGTGCACACACACACACACACACACCTAAAAGACCAGATACACACCGTGCATCCAAACACACACACACACGCACAATTTGGCAAAATACTTCTCGGTAGTTTCGTTTCTCCTCCTTGACGGCAGCTTTCACTCCTGGCGGCTTTTTTTTTGCATTCCCAGTTCAAAAATGACAAATATAGAAGAGCAGGGATGCAAAGTGGCTCCGCTGAGATGGCTGCTGCTGCTCTGGCATTAAGTGAAAGCGACGGATTGATATCAGCTTATAATGTTTGTTCTCCATCCCCTCCTCACTGCTCCTCCTCCTCCTCACTGCTCCTCCTCCTCCTCACTGCTCCTCCTCCTCCTCACTGCTCCTCCTCGTCTGCAGTCTGTTGCTGATAAAAGTAAGGCAGGAAGTATTTAATTTTATTAATGTCACTATTTGATGTTTTCTTCTGAGCTGCCGACAGACGGCGCACGCTGCAGTGCCGCTCCTCTGAGCGACACTAGAGGGCAGCAGAGACAAACAGACAGTCCGACGCCTCCGATAACACGCAGGCGTCTCACAAACACAAAAAGATCCACGTTTTTGCTGAAAGGCTTCTCCCTCTTCCTCCGACACTCCGTACTTATAGTCACACACGTCCTTTTGTTCCTCGTCTCTCTCCTCTCGCAGGTTTTCAAAGCGCCGGTCACAGGCCAGGAGTAAAAACCGGAGTAAGAAAGCACTCCCTCGCTCCCTCGCTCGCTCGCTCGCTGCCTATGCCATGTAGATGAAGGTGTTGATGTCTGCCTCGTCCCTCTTTATGTACTTGTGTTCGATGAGCCACTCGATCTGCTCCTTGATCATCTTCTTCTGCGGCAGGAACATGTTCTTCAGGATCTCCACCAGCTCCGTCTGCAGCTGGGCGTTGCTGATCCTCTTCCTCATCTTCATGATCTGGATGATGGCCTCCTGCACGAGAAAGAAAACAAATGTTTACACCTCCTGATACTATCTAGACTATTTAGACAAGTTGTCTAAATGTTTACTGCTTCACCAGCGTTTAACTAAACGTTCGATGTTGTTGCCACTGAAAGGTTAGAAATACTTTTCCTAACATTTGAAGCGTTACTTCATGTCTGATGTGTATTTGCCCGAGGCATTTAGTTTATTATTGTTGACAGATGAGCTCAGTCAACACTAACAAGCTGTTTGCAGCGGTTGTTGCCTCATCACGTCTCTCGACATCCTCAGAAAAAACACTTTGACAGTGACGGGATCCTTCATGTCGTGTTGTGTTTCTGTACCTGAGTTCTGAGTATTCGGAGCTGCACGATTCCTTCATTCTCCTCCTCTCTCATTCGCTCTGTGGTCAGCTGCAGTCGACCAATCAGGTTGATCTTCCCTCGCTTCTGGACTTTGGAGTTTTTGCTGAGAAACCAACAGACAAGACGATCAATAACTTGAGTATTTTAACTTTACGGTGAGTTGGTTCTTTGTTGATTATCTGAATCAAGCGTAACGCACATGAGTGAGAACTCCTGGTTGACGTAGAAAAGCGTGCTGTCTGTGAAGTCTTTGGGCGAGTTAACTGGAGAGTCATAAGACAAGACCTGCCTCTTCAGCTTGGGGAAGGCGACCAGAGACTGAACAGAGAGGAGAGAGAAGTTCAAGATGCGAATCATCATCAGAAATACTGCCAGTGTGTGTGTGTGTGTGTAGATCAGTGGTAGTGACGTTTGGCAGCCTCGGGCCTGTTTGTTTAATCTCAGCTGTGTGGCACATGCAGTGTTTTCTTACCCATGAGGCTCATTTAACCTCAGTAAATATCTCAACCCTGTGTACTTGTACTGTATCTGTGAATGTTTCCTTCTTGCTCTGACCCAGAGTGTGCGGCGTAGCTCAGCGTCCGGCAGCTCTGTGGCCAGTTTGAGGTTCTCGAAGCTGATTCTCTCTCTGGGTCGCTGGTTCCAGGCGAACAACACGGCCAGCTGGAACGTCGTCACCTCCAGGTCGTACTGACCCACCTCGTTTTTAAAGGTGATCTGAGCAGAAACAAGCGAGAACGTAGAGATTCACTCATTAATTTGCTGCCGGTACAGTGGATCTGAACTCCTCGTCAGATCGTCCCTCCTGTTCCAGCTCACTCACAATGCCGTTGGACATGAGGTGATGCCAGTGGAGTTTGCGCCCGCTGTGATTCCTCTTGTAGAAGTCTTCCACCTCGGGGATCAGGTCCTCCAGCTCCGTGGGCAGCGAGACAAAAACCTTCTCGCTGCTTCGTGACCACGCTCCAGCGTTCAGGATCTTAATGTTCACACTGTCTGCTGCAGGGGGGAAGTGCAGCTTTAAAACAGACTCTCTCATCGAGAGAAACATTTACGTTACAGAGGTGTGTGTGTGTGTGTGTGTGTGTGTGTGTGTGTGTGTGTGTGTGTGTGTGTGTGTGTGTGTTACCTGGAAGAGCCAGCTTGTTGTGTTTGTGCATCTCTTTGAAGACCTGATTGAGATCCTCCGAGACCTTGATGTCCTGAAACATCCTGGCCAGCTTGTTTACATAATCAGCCGGCATTCCTACTTCCTACAACACACACACACACACACACACACACACACACACACAGGATTAATTCATACATTTTACACTGATTACCACCACCAGAGCAAACTCTGAATGTGAAGCATCAGTAAGAAGAGAGATGTGACTCACTCTCAGCCACTCCACCATGTTCTCTTCAATCTCACTGTCTGCTGAAATGTCCAGGATGAGGCGCCTGGTCAGGTGAGCTTTGTGGTATCGCATGAACACGTCTTTATTCTGGACGTACTTCAACACCAAGAGCTGCGCGGAGAGACGACGTCAGGTGACATTAATGTGAGAACACGGTGAATCCTCCCCGACGGGCGAACAGGACAGAGACTCACCACTTCTTTGAGTTTGAGCTCGATTTCCTCGGAGGTGAGTTTCTTGCTCAGAGGAGTTTTCCTCAGCAGCATGTCACAGTAGTTTGCCAGCAGCTCGGGACACTTTGACTCCGGCTGAGTCTTCATGCCCACACTGGATGAGATGGGGACACGTACACATTTAACATACACACAACAACAACACAGCTGGACTGCATAAACACACAGCTCCTCCTCCTCCTCCTCCTCACCCTTTCTGTTTCAGAGGCAGCTCCAGTTTGAAGATTGTGGCGTCGTTGACAACAGCCTTGTAAGCCTGCAGGGACCCGAAAATTAGAACAGCATTAATACTAAAGCAAAGCCAATCAATGCTGTTCCTCAATTAACTGAGTCAGTTCACAAAGTATCTGAACTGAATGTTTTGGGTTGTGGACAAAACAAAACATTTGAGGATTTTTCACTGTTTTCTGACCAAACAACTAATTTATTCATCGAGGAAATTATTGACTGACGAAATGTAATAATAAATTAAAGCTGCAAGCAGCGATGGGCGGGCCCTCGCACGTGCGCGAACGTCGAAATGTGCGCACATTGAAACGTGAATGACATAACCTTGATAACCGCAAGAAGTTTCAGACAGCTCTGTGAATGTGCTTCCTGCCCATTGCTTCTTTCAATATTTTTATGCATCGCCACGCCCACACCGTTTCCCCAAAATTCATCAATTTGATAACTTTTACTCAGGAAGTCTATGTGAACACACTTACCAAGCTTGAAGTGAATTGGATGAAATCACTAGGAGAAGTTCGTTCAAACATGACCCCTTGTCAACCAGGTCGAAACACTGAAATTGGCGATTTTCATTCTTAAATATCTCGCTTCCTGTTCATTGTAGCCCATTGGCCCAGGAGACTTTTTTGTCGGTCCTGCCATGTTGTACAAAGTGGCCGAGTTTCATAATTCAGTGTCCAAAACTGTGGCGGGGCTGTCCCAAACAAAAATTCCAGGGGGCGCTATAGAGCGCTTTTGCCCCTCCCCCTCATTAGTTATGCAGCCGAATTGTGCATAATATTGCTCTTAACAAGCCCAACAAGTTTCAGACAGCTCTGACAAAGTATATGATAGCCGCACTGTTTTGTCCGAAAATGAGCAAAAAAGTAAATGGAGTCTGGGATTTTGTGGGCAAAATGTGATTTTGATAACTTTTCATTGTCGAGGCCTTGAAAACACACATGCCAAGTTTCAAGCACATCGGATGAAATCCCTAGGAGGAGGAGTTCAAATGCGACCCCTTGAAATGACCGAAAATCCAGAAAAGTCCAAATGTGACAAAAATTGGACGCCGTACGGTTCACTGTAGCCCAGGGCACCAAGAGACTTTTTTGTGCGTCTGGGCATGTTACACACACCCACCAAGTTTCGTGTGCGTGGGCGAATGCATGGCGAGGGGCACCTCCGAAAACGCACACCCAGGTGGCGCTGTGGAGGCATATGCGTACGGCCATGCGTGAGACCCCCAAAATACGTAATTTTACACCTGACATTGGAGGGGTAGGCAAATTTTCTTGAGTTTTCGGGGGGATTTGGGCCATCAAAAATGCGATTTATTTAAAGTCTGAAGAAAAAAAAAATAAATAAACATTCGAAAAACAATAGGGCCTCGCACCGCGTGCTCGGGCCCTAATAATCGTTAGCTGAAGCCCTAATCATTTTCCAGAGCTCAGTCTAACTGCACAGTTTCTCTTGTTCAAACACAGTTTCCAAATCCCGGTACTGTAACGTCAGATTAAACAGACCTTGTCTCTTGCAGTGAGGAAGCGTGGGTCGTCCTGGAAGGCCTCCTTTACCAGTTTACTGAAGCGGTTAAACAAAGTCAACAGCTGCTCCACATACTTCTCAGAGTCCTAGACAAACAAACAAACAAACACACACACACTTCAGGACTTCAGTCCATGACACAGTATCAGTAGTTACACTAAGTAGCTTGGTCCCCCATCAGAGATTAACTTCGTGCACCTTTGTCAGCATGCACACCTGTGTGCAAGTACCCAAGCTTAACACACACACACACACACACACACACACACACACACACACACACACACACACACACACACACACACACACACACACACACACACACACACACACACACACACACAAATATTAACTTTGTCACCACATACTGCATGTCCTCACTCTACGAGGTCTGGAGCCGTCAACCAAAATGCATCAACTGAACGACAAGTAAATATTTATGGAGCTGTCAGGTTATATTTTAAAAGAGATAATTATAAAATGACTGCACTGACATTATAATCCAACATGTCTGTACGTGTTTGTTGTGATTGTTAATCACATTTTAATCTGCAGCGATTGAAGAACTTTTATTATTTTTGGCATCCTGCCACTTGAATACTTGTTGTGTGAGTGTTTGTGCACGTACAGTAGTGATAGTCTCAGCAGTAGCCACCATGTCTGCCAGTCCAGCATTGATGATATGTTCTTCCAGGTCTTTCAGCATGGGCTCGATCCCGCTGGGAACCTTGTCCATGAGTGAAAACATCAGGTGCAGCTCTGCTCCGGAGGAAGAACATTCGTGTTACACGCAGAAAGAGAGAAGAGACAAAGGCTGACGGACTGAACGCTAAACCTCCTGCACCCGCAGGCTTTTGTGGACTTTACGGTTGCGTAACTGAATTCCAGGGAAGAGGGCGGACCAAAACCGCAACTCATCAAGTCCACGTTGGGCTGCAAACTTAAAGAGTCTGCTGCTGCTGGAGGCTCCACCAGACTTCATAAAGTTACACATTATACTAAACCACTACTACTCTGCTGTTCTACTACTACAGATACTAAGAAATTATATAATACTACTACTAACAGCTGGTGGCAGGCATGCATAGAGGTCAATAAACTGTGACTGTGTTATTTCCATCTTTAAAATCCAGCTGATGAAATAATGAAAGTCATCATGGAGCAGACGTCACGGTCGAGGCTGCGAGTACTCACTGTCTGTCTCGTTGCGTTTGATCATCCCTGGACATTCAGCTAGGATGGTTTCTTTGAACGAGGTCACCAGAGCGTTCACACAACACTCCATAAGCTGTGAGAACACACACACACACACACACACACACACACAAACGCAGGGGTCAGAGTCTTCATTCAGGATCGGTTTGGTGCCGTTAACTGAAGTGAGACCAGGAAAATAAAAGTGCTTGTGTTGACAGAGACACTTACTGCTTGAACAGAGTTACATTCACGACGTGTCTCTAGATATCTAAGTGCTCTCTTCTCCTCTTCTCTCAGCTTTGCATCTGCCTGCAGAGAAACATCAACACAAAACACACACGCTAAGAATTGTGCAATCACACCTAAAGTCACAACCTGTCTCCTCACGTCTCAGAGCAGCAGACAAAAACATGCCAGTTTGTATGTTTTTCATGAACTGTTCACCTCAGTTATAAATCCTCGACTCACGAGCAAGCCCACACAGAGTCTGCACAGGCAGACTCACACCTCTGCATGTTTTAAACAAGTAGATATACTGCTTGTTAAACTCAGACATCTCCACACTGATACAGCAGGAATCTGTGTGACACTCGTGGTTGTCGCTGTTTTCAGTTCGCATTAAGATCAGAGTTAATGGTGCACAGAGAAAATGTGTTAAAATAGATCTTGTCTGTGTTGGGTCGCAGCTGAAAACTGGAAAATAAATCCACAGACTTGAATGAATATGATCAAGTTGGACAGACAACACAGAAGGCTCCTTCTTTCATTAGAGTATTTGTTAGTGGCATATCATTCTTCACACGAACACTTGTACTTATAATAATCACTGTTGTTGTGGCTTACATATTTCATGTAGTTCTGGACGCCGTTCTGTTGCAGGTAGGACGGCGCCTGTGTTCTGTAAAACCTCTCTGTGGAGTCCAGGTATGCCTTCTCAAAGTTATCCCTGTAGATCTGCAGCTTGTCTTCTGGGTTCGAACACAAATTCACTAGTAGGACAGAAAGACAAAGAGTGGGACATAATGTGGTCAATAACTTGTCGTGTTTTTTGCAGTATTCAGGTCATCCATCACGTCCGTCTTACCGTATGACTCTCGTACACCTATAACGAGCTGCGAGTCGAAGGCCTCCCCCTGCCTCTCGGCGTGCACCAGCTTCATGGCGCTGTCCTGCAGGCGACTCTTTATGTTGGAGAAGATTGACTCGTTCCACGTGTCCAGCATCAGCTAGAAAAAAAAAAAAAGATGAGGCGTCGTAATAAATGTGCATAAAGGTTCACAACAATATCAAATGTTCAATTCACTCTCTGTTTCCTGCTCTCCGAGAATAGTTGAGCCAAATTTATTTATGAAGTGCTTTTAACAAAAGTTCCTCCATCTGCCGGCTGAATCATTCTCGCTCCCACCACTTCCTCCTCTACAGCACTTTGTCAATTTGAAGAGAGAGCTCACATGGATCAAACATCACATGATTCATACTATAGGTTGTTTTTTTCCTGACCTGCTGTCAGAGACTTCTCTCATCCTCTGCATCTCTTCTGTCTTTTACAACTCCTCTCCTTCATCATGTTGCGTCTCGTCTCCTCTAACTTTTCCATCCCTGTGTTCTTCTCGTGCAAAATGCTGTTGTCCACATTGACTTTCTACCTGCCTCTGCTTCCATCGTGCTGCCCTCAGCCTGTTGGCTTTCCCCACTTCTCCTCTCACCTTACGCACGATGCTGTCCTCCATGTTGGTTTTCTTGTTGCTGCCCTGTTTGCCCATCAGTGTGATCTCCAGCTGACAGAAGGGTTTGGGCAGGATGTCGCACTGGGTGAAGAACTTCCTCCACTCTACGATGTAGGCCTTTAGCAATGCCGTGTCGTCCTGGTGGCTAAGCACCCGCTGCCATGGCAACAGATGCACAGAGAAGTTAGAGGTGATACCGTTGAACCCATAAATACTGGAACATCTTGATGCAGCAGAGACGGAAAGCAGGCAGCCTCTCATCACCTCAGTTTCAGTGTTAGCAGTGTTAGAAAGTGCCGTTGTGATGCTACCAGGGTGGAGATGATAAACTCAACTTCGAATTGGCTGAACATCTGGTTTTACTTTTGTCTTAATGCATTAGAGGTGAAGACTGACATAATAAATGTATCACAGCGACAGGACTCACATTTCTCATTCTCTCCCTGCATGTTTCAGCTTGAGTTGCTCTTAATCTGACGGCACTCAGATCTGAACTGGCATGTTAAAGATAAGACAGAGTTTTACAAATGTGACTTACAGCCTGTGCTTGTTTGATAAAATCTAGGATGTCCTCTTTGAGGGCTTGGTGGATTTTGGCTGGTCCTTTATCGTCCCATAGACACACAGCGTGGACGTCTCTGCAGGGCGGACAGGAAAGAAATGAGATATGGTTACAGTTTGTTTAAGTTCGTCATTAAATGTGAATGAGAGAGTTTAAAACAGCGTATCTGACTGCAGCGCAGCAGTGTGACTTTCACTAAAGTGACAGTGCAGACTGGATAGCTTTGGGAGGCCGCGGCACCAAAAACTCACGATGCACCAGTTATTTAACTGTGATAAAAACATTTGAAAACATTTATGGTCTTTCCAAGACAGAGAAAGACAATTTTCTCCTGGAGAAATAAAAATAAAAATCATCAGTAGATTATGTCAAATGTTTTTGTCCAGGAATCTACAAAATCCTCGACAGATAAAGCAGAGACGGGAGGAGGTGAGCTATGAGTCACAGCTGCTTACAAAATTCAAACACGTGGAGGGATTTTAAATAAAAAAATAAGAATTAGTATCTAGAATAGGCCAATCAGATTTAAGCGGATCAGTGGAGAACACACTGACAATCACAACAAACCTCAAACTTAATTCAAGTCTCTCTGGGGGCTTAAAATAGTTTCAAAATGTAAACGTCAGTGGAAGCTCAGAGGAGAACAGCATGTGAGTAAAAGCAGGGAGAAGTGAGAGCGTCCAGGTTTTAATTTCAGCCCCACGTCACAGAGAGTGCTGCAAACAGACTGAGCTGTTCCCTGCTGGAACCAAGTTTGTAGGGCAACAAAACCGACACTGCCAACTGCTGCCTGGCAGCGTCCGCATACGATAATACATGTTTGAATTCTGCTTCAGCTTTTCATTTTCTGTGGTTTTTGTCACAGCATTTGTGTGTGTGGCTCCTTCAAACTCTCGGGAACTCTCCTGGGTTTTTACTCAGCATGTCTCAGTGGTATGTACTTGCAGAAATATCTCCTGAAACGTGACCTGTCATTCCAGAGCTCTTGGAGGAGACGATAAGCGGCAATTAAACTCTCCTGTTCCCCTTTTCTCATCCTCTTTCTCAACAGCAAAACAAGAGCAATCACAAACTTCCTCTTCTTCTCTCCACATTTTCTTCTACTTAAGGTCAGACAACACATTTTATTTACGTCCCACATTATCACAGATCATAATCTGCCTACAATCAGTCCAGCAGAACCTCGATTCGGATGAGAAAACCTCCCCGCAAAATCAGACAGCTTGCAGGTTGTTGTAGATGTTGCATAGCAACAACAATAATGTAATCCTCAGAAAATGCCTCACAGCTTTGGGCTGAGGCACCAACATCATGTCAGGTAACGTGACAACACCCAGTGTCATGGGAAGCATAAATAAGACTTGATGAATAAAACTGGCTGCAGCAGCTTTCTATAATAAGAGTCGAGCTTTGGAAACAAGACACTTCCGTCCCAGTTTATGAGCGAGGCACAAGCTTACCTACAAATGTCTGACACTGTGTGGGGAGTATGTGAAGTGCTACACCTGTTGGTGAGAACGAAGCCCATCTATTGCATGTGTGTGGCTGAAATGCACCAAAATAGTATGTTGTGAGCTCTCAGTCAGTAAAGTGTGTTTCAGGATCTGAAGCAGCAGCAGCAGCAACTGTGTCGATCCTGCATTGGACCACTTCCTTAAATAAGACAGAAGGACCTAAGGGACGAGGCAGACGCGGCATTTCTTACGAGAACAAGTCGAACCACTGTTGCTTGGTGACGGCCTCCTGTCTGAGCAGCTTGAGAACGATGGGCCGCATCAGATCCCACTTGTCCTCAAACTGCAGGGACCCCTTGTTCTGGAGGAGACATGTGAGACGGGTGGAGTGGGAGGAAGAAAGGAACAGCAGCGAGAGAGGAGATGTTCGAAAATATACAAAGACATTCATCAAAATGCAGTTAGACCGAGAGCAGATGTTACTGGGAAAAGGCCTCACAACTAACATCGCACATCAGAGCAGGACCCGAGCTGCAGTACAACAGAAAAATGTTCTTAATAAAAACCTGGTGAGTGTCAGGACATCGATGTTCACCTTCCAACAGCACAATGACCCTCAGTTCAGCCCTTTCTAAAAAACCCTGTTTTCACTTTTGTGCACTGATTGATGAAGGAACATTTATTTTAAACATGAAGGTTTCTTCCTGAAGGCACCACAGATCATCAGCTCTGACACTGAATCACCTGAAACATTTTTCCTGAAGATATTCACTGACTGAGATTGAGTCCAACAATAATTAAGTAATCACCCAATTTATCCCATTAAATGTCAGTTTCTCTAATTACTTACTAAACCAAGGAGATATTAAATCTATAATTCTGATCCCAGAGAGGCTGCAGATCCTCAGACTGGAACCAGACCGTGTCAGTGATACACCTGTAACATCTTTACATGAAGACCAGAAATCAACCTGAGCGACATGAAGCTGGTCTTTCTTTGTTATTGATCATAACTTGAATATTTTATATATATTTATATTTAGGCTGCTCCTCAGACTCGGAGGTGTCCAGGTGTAGTAATGATCCAGGACCCTGTGGGTCTCTGTCCACCTGCACGGAGGTCCTCAGACTGTCTGACATGAGCCGGTGTTATGTTAAAGTCTGTTACCGTGTCAATGTGGGTCCCCCCCGTTCCCTTAGGTAACCCTCGGTACTGCCGGGGGGGGGGACACACTTCATCACCGGGGACAGGTGAGGACAGGTGAGGGGGCGGGGCACCTGTCACAGCACGTAAAGCTACCTGGTCTACAGGTGATAATTAATTAATTTAATCATGTCACACACACACAATAGCACGTTAGCTCCAATAAAGGACTTTACAGTTAGCAGCAGCGAGGTTCTGTGTCGGAGTGTGTTTCCCGTCCGGACCGTGTTCCCCATCCTCCAACAACAGAACCGGGTTCGGGGTCTCGGTCCGGGTCTTGTGTGGTTGGTTCGCCGTCGCCGAGATGCTAAACTCGGGTACCGGTCGAGGTTCGGTTCAGGTTCAGAATAACAGAAAAGGCGGTTTGGGTTCGGTTTGAGGATCCGGTTCTGTTCGAGAAGGGGGGACACACATCGCTGGGAAACAGACTCCGACACAACACCGGACCACACTCACGTGTGTGTCCTCATGGTGTGTGTGTGTGTGTGTGTGTGTGTGTGTGTGTGTGTGTGTGTAATAAACCAGTCTCAGTCTCAGGTCCTCCGCTGTCGTTGTTGGTCCGGTGTTGTGTCGGAGTCTGTTTCCCAGCGATGTGTGTCCCCCCTTCTCGAACAGAACCGGATCCTCAAACCGAACCCAAACCGCCTTTTCTGTTATTCTGAACCTGAACCGAACCTCGACCGGTACCCGAGTTTAGCATCTCGGCGACGGCGAACCAACCACACAAGACCCGGACCGAGACCCCGAACCCGGTGCACGGACACACACACACACACACACACACACTCACGTGTGTGTCCTCATGGTGTGTGTGTGTGTGTGTGTGTGTGTGTGTGTGTGTGTGTGTGTGTGTGTGTGTGTGTGTGTGTGTGTCCGTGCACTCGGCTGCAAACACGAAACATTCACGAGCTGCTTACCTTTAACAAATTAGACGTCGCCATGTTTCTTCAACTTATCACCTCGCGGAATCTCGCGAGACAGGTGCTACAGCTGGCTCCGGATGACGTCATAGCAACCTGCAGGCCGAAACACACACTTTGTTTGGCTCATAGGGCGACAAACTGACACGAGCTTTATTTATTCACACTTGTTTATTCACTGCATGCATCGAGCTGCTGCCTGTTACACAAGTGTAATGTGCAAAACCTTAAAATGTAATTTAAGTGTTGTTTTTTCTTTCTCAGTCTTTTTCTTGTGTCACTTTAATGTGAAATTCTCACTCATTAAGTGTCATCCTGTTTTGATTTATAATATGACAGGTAGTGATGATCTCAATACAAACATTAATCACTTTAAGGGGCAAAACTTTACACAATGCTATCCATCCATCCACCACAGAAATATATAATGAGTTTAAATGAAATAAGAAAAAAACTCACAAGGTTTAGAAAGTAGAATTTTAATTAGCAATTATATAGTTTATTATTTTTATCTTGAAGCTGGTCGACTTTAAAATACAAATGCACTTTTACAAACTCAGTGAGCACAACCAAGAAAACATACAAGTTTTGTGAATTGTGAATGTATTCGTTAAAAATGTTATTGTCTGCCTTAGTTGTGGTACAGGTACAGGTACTCAGTGTTTACACCTCTGATGGGGTCTACACTTCCCTCCAGTGGTCACGTATGATCTGAATCATTACTGTGACAGTGACAGGGAGGGAGCTCCACAGAGGTACAGTCTACAAAAGAAAAGCTACCACAGAAACGGAAACACCTGAAGTTACAGAGTAACTGAGAGTGGTACAGGCATCACAGAGGTGTGAGTTATGTGGTATCCAGCCTAGAGGACCACAAGATAAATCTACACGGTCATGATTCATCTGAGAGGAAATAAAAACTTCTTCTACACAAAGTCTTATTCCCTTAAAAATTGATTATGTTTCATGGATTTTGTGCATGTTTTTTATATTTTACTTAAATGATTCAAATAAATGTAATGGAGTACAATCTTTCTCTGGATTGTGGAGTAGAAGTATAAAGTAGTATACAATGAGTAGTGGCAGTAGCATTAGTTGTAGTTGGGTACAGTACTTGAGGTAACACTGATGAAGCACTTCCGGTTGTTATCTCATCAGCAGATATCAGGTCACAGTGAAAACAAAAGGAAGCACAGTGATGACTTCTTTATCTTTGATCGTCTTATCTTAAAGTGCAGCAGGCCGTCTTCAACACATTACACACTCGCACAGATCAGTGAAAGAGTAATCTTTGCCCTCGCAGTCAGTTAATCATTCAGCTCTGACGATGTGAAAGCCAAGGATTTAAAAGCTTTGCGACAGAGGAGTCCTCCATCACTGCTGCGGAAACATGAACCCCAAACAGTCCGAGGATGTTTCCAGAGACACGAGCTACACAAACCAGAGCGGTGGACTCATGGAGAGGATCAGGACGTTCAACACCAAAGACGTCTTCACCTGGTGAGTGGACGGTCGGTTAATGTACACCAAAACTTTGCATGATATTTAACTAGATTCCAGTAAAATGACTGGTTTAAAAGTCTGTTTAAACAGTAACTAAGTACATTTACTCAAGTACTGTACTTAAGCACAATTAACAAAGATACTTTTTTAAACACTTACTCGATACTTGTTACTTTGCAGGTAATAATTCAGATACTGAATTATTACCTGCACATACTGCATGTTGGGTCAGACAGAAACTTACAGAAGGCCTCCTTCTCTCTCAGGCAGGTAGCCAAGACACTGGCCATGGGTCAGGGTCTGGCTGCCCTCGTCTGTGGGACGGCCATCTCCTCCCAGTACCTAGCCACAAGCTTCCACGTGAACACACCCATGCTGCAGAGCTTCTTTAACTACGCTCTGCTGTTTGTCACCTACGGCCCCATGCTGCTCTGCAGGACAGGTAACACCACCACCTCTCTCTGAACACCTGAGATATAGCATTTAGCATATAACTATCTCATTAAATGTTCCTGTTTTACTTCTAGTATTTTGTAAGTTACGTGCTAGAAATGTGGCAGCTCATGGTCTGCCCACAGACAGCAGCAGTGATTCAGATACTGAAGTTCAGGGGTGTTCCCCTTTAAAACGTAGGGGATGGAAATATTTTACAGATTCTCAGGAGAAGATGGTGGAAGTACCTTCTGCTGGGACTGGTGGACGTGGAGGCCAACTACAGTGTGGTTAAAGCATACCAGTACACCACCATCACCAGCATACAGGTGGGTGTGTTTGTCTTTCTATTTCAACATGAATTATGATGTATCATCAGTCTAAGTTTTGAATAAAATTTGTGTTTTTATCCATATTTGTGTCTTCCTGTCTGCAGCTTCTGGACTGTTTTGTGGTCCCGGTTCTGATGCTTCTGTCCTGGTGGATTTTGAAGACACGCTACAGGCTGGTCCACTTTGTGGCCGTCTGCATCTGTCTCCTTGGGGTGGGAGCGATGGTGGGAGCCGACCTGCTCGCTGGACGAGACCAGGGCTCCAGTAAGTAATAATTCTGTAATCAGGGCCGGCAGTCATCTTTACTGCGGCTTAAACTTAAAGAGGAACGGTACACATCAAATTCTGTTCAGCTCAGGTTGCATTGTGGGAAATGTAGGCACCAGGCTTTGACAAGGCAGAGAAAGATATAGGCCTCTCAGTGTCATTTAACCATTGTTGAATCACAGTAAACACTCGTTTCTTCTCTCTGCAGCCTCAAACATCTTGTTAGGTGACGGCTTGGTGCTGCTCAGCGCCTCGCTGTACGCAGTGTCCAATGTGTGTCAGGAGTACACAGTGAAGAACCTGAGCAAGGTGGAGTTTCTGGGTATGGTCGGCTTGTTCGGCACCATCATCAGCACCATACAGATGTAAGTGTGTGTCGGTGTGATCAGTCTGAGTACTCATTGAACATCATCTGTTGTCATCCGGGGTAATCTGGTGTCATTGTTTTCTCTCGCACAGGCTGGTCCTGGAGCGAAATGAAGTGGCTGCCATCCAGTGGAGCTGGCAAGTTGGTCAGTAATCATCGTTGTTGTGTAGAGACAGAGATAAAATACCTGAAGTCTTCTTTGTCGTCTCAGATTTTCTTCTGACTAAAGTGAAAAGAGGAGGTTAAGGCGAGGGGTATTCAGTTGGTTGCCACTACATCCTTCACCTTTAATACAGAGGTGCTTCGAGTGAAGCTGGTTAAGAGAGAAAGAAAAAGCATGTTTATTTAATGCTGAGTGTTTCTTTAACGTTTGAACTGTAACTATGAACTAACAGTCGGCCGTCTCTCCTCTCAGGCCTCCTGTTCTCTGCCTTCGCGTTGTGTCTGTACACTCTGTACAACTGCATGTCCATCGTGGTGAAGCTGAGCAGCGCCACCTCCGTCAACCTCTCCCTGCTCACCGCTGACCTCTTCAGCCTCTTCTGTGGGATCTTCCTCTTCCAATACAATGTGATCACACACACACGACACACACACGACACACACACACGCATTTCTGATAGTGACTGGATCGATGGTTTTGGTCTTCACTTGTCCGGTGGTTGACAATAAGTAACTGAAAAGTATCAGCAGACTTCAAGTGACTGTGACTCCTTCCTGTGTCACAGTGACCTGCTGAATGTTAACGAGGCTCTGCGGTGTTAATGAGCAATAATGAGGGTTAAAGTGTAATTTCAGTGGCATGCGTTTGAGCACAGCTGCATGCATATACACAGTTTATAAACTCGTGAGTCCGAAGTCTTTTAAACGACCTTTAAACGACTTAAACAGGTTATTTCATCATGAGCTGGATCTGAAAATTACACAATGCAATCACTTACCTCTGCTGCTTTCATGTGAACCTCTACCTGAAGCAGCCAGTAAAACTTCATTAATTTACATGAAGCTGCTGCTTCGTGCGTCTGCTCCACTTCATTTCTCACTCTGACGTGTGTTTCCTAACTTTTTACATCATGTACCACCTCAGAAAACCTTCTCAGAGTTTACACAGGAGGAAACTAGCTTGTTTCTGCTGCCCCCAGGTGGCCAAAAAGGTTTAAGGTTAAAGATATGAAATATAAAAAGGTCTGAACTTCTCAGAGTTTACCGGAAGTAGTCCTGTCTTTACTCACCTGTCATATAATTTGTTCATATGAATAAATGTAACCTGTCCTCTCTGCCCCGCCTCAGTTCTCTGGACTCTACCTGGTCTCACTCGTGGTCATCATCATCGGCTTCATCACCTTCAACGCTGTGCCAACACCCACTGACAACACAGACTCCACCTCCACCTCCTCCATCTGTGAGGAGGGTTTCTATGTCAATCCTTTGGCCATTCAGGATGACATCAACAAACAAGAAGTGACCGCGAGGATCGCCACCGAGGAGGAGGAGGATGTTGTGTCTGTTGGACGCAGCACTAAAATGTGAAACCTGTCTATGTTTTTTTTATATTTTTAAACACTTTTATTTATTTTTGCATAAAAAAATGCAGAATAAAGAAATTAATGAGAGAAAAAGGAAATCAAATAAAACCAGAACACGCCTCATCCGCCATGCTGTTGTATAGAAGTATAAATAAACTCCATGCTTGCATCTGATGTTATTTCATTGCTTACAGACAAATTAAAAGAAATGTTGTTTTTATTTTGCATTTCAGGAATAAACTTCACATTAAAGATTAAAATTAAACTTTTGAGGATAAATCAAACTACAGGCGTAGAGCATGTGGCTGTCGATGAAGTGTTTCATCAGACTGTGCTAAAAGTTTGCACAGAAGAAGAGGAAGGATGTTTAACTTGATGTGATGGAGCAGAGTTGACTTTATTCTGAGTCCTGACGCTGTAATATTAAAAAATTTAACTTTATTCTTATAATGTAGAATAAAAAGATTTTGTTCCTTTAGTTTATTTTTTTTATTTTATTTTTTATATGAGCTGTAGTTCTCAAAATCCAGAAACAAATAACATTTATATAAATATAGAAATGTTATAGAAATATGAAAAAACAACAACGCTCTGTTTTCCATTCGATCACTGATCATATGTTTGATTTGACTTTGATCAGTAAAACATTTATTTTTCTCTGAATCTGAACAAAAACAAATTAAATTGGAATTATTTCTTGTGCAGATAATAAAAAACGATCAAACCTCGTGATCCTCCTGAACATAATGCATTACAGTCAGCAGACAGTAACTCTTCAGTGCAAATATATCAAATGTAACAGTCTTGACTTATGACGCTGAGTGTTTTCTGATCCGATCTGATCTGTGCAGGTAGAAAAGGTTATGGAAAGGTAAAAACTGAAACTGTAGAAACTGAGTTTTAACAAACTGTAAACTGAACTAACAGTAAATGTTGGAGACGGGACGTGAACAGCAGCCTCCAGAGGTTTAAAGTCAGTGGACCAAGTTCATTCTTGGTCGGAGTCAAAATCACTGTAAGAGACTGGAAATATTACATTACGTCATAAATCCAAAAAGTGTCTTCTTCTCCTCTGGTGATAAAATTCCTCTTCAAGTCTCCTCAGTCGTCTCCTCCTGAGCTCCTCTGGGCTCGCCTCCTCCTCCTCTGTGGGGTGGAAACCAGAAGGAGGTTGTGCTGTTCGTCTCCGCCTCGTCGGTCCTGAAAAATGAAAGTTGACTAAATTTGTGCCACATTTATGCAACTTTTATTGACTTAACCTGATGATGTTTGTTTGTCTGACCTCGGTCATTCAGGCTGTTCCTGATCGCCAGTTCAATCTGCTCCTCCTCCGTCATTCTGTCCAGGTCGGTTTTGATGTAATCAGACGAGTCATCTGCTGTATAATCTTCTGCCATACAATCTTCAGCCATACGATCTTCTGCCATACAATCTTCAGCCGTACAATCTTCAGCCGTACAATCTTCGGCTGTACGATCTTCTGCCGTACAATCTTCAGCCATATGATCTTCTGCCGTACGATCTTCTGCCGTACGATCTTCTGCCGTACGATCTTCTGCATTCTGCGGACTCTCTGGACCAGTCCCACTGTGACCTACACACACACACACACACACACACACACACACACACACACACACACACACACACACACACACACACACACACACACACACACACACACACACACACACACACACACACACACACACACTCAGCTGACTTCTTGTTGTGTGTCCTCCATTTGATCTTGTTGAACATTTCTGCCTCCGTGGATTTAAGTTATAAACTGTAAGTTATAATGTAAGTTTTTACCTGAGAAGTTGAAGTATGTACTCGGCCATGGATCATTCATATCTGAAGACACAGACTCTGCAGGAGGAAAAACAGACTTCTGTTAACATACATTAACTTGAAGACACAGTCAAGTCAGAAAGAAGCAATCAAACAGTGAGATTCATGGCCGATACATGACACCACAGATTATTTAACAAAGGAGCATACAGAGGCGCACAGACCTGCACACGTCTCCATGATGATCCTCAGTGGACCTAAAGTGTACAACAGACCCACCAGGATGCCCGACAGGTGACCGATCAAAGAAGTCCTGAAGAAGACAGATCACATTAAAAAATACTTCATGTGTGAACAGATGACTGAAGGTTTTATAGATCTGCAACGTCTCCTGTAAACTCTGAAGAGCTTCAGCGTTATTTAGATCTTTAGTAATAACAGATCTTTTAGATCTTTAGTTTGTCTATTAGCCTGTTTTCCTGTTCTGTACATTTTTAGGACTCCTGCTTTTTTTTTTTTTACTGTTCGTCTGTTTTTGTCTCCAGCCCTGCCAAACTCACCAGCCCTGCCACACTCACCAGCCCTGCCACACTCACCAGCCTTGTTACACTTAACTGCCCTGCCACACTCACCAGCCCTGCCACACTTACCTGTCCTGCCACACTCACCAGCCCTGCCACACTCACCTGCCCTGCCACACTTACCAGCCCTGCTACACTTACCTGCCCTGCCACACTCACCAGCCCTGCCACACTCACCAGCCCTGCCACACTTACCTGCCCTGCCACACTCACCAGCCCTGCTACACTTACCTGCCCTGCCACACTCACCAGCCCTGCCACACTCACCTGTCCTGCCACACTCACCAGCCCTGCTACACTTAACTGCCCTGCCACACTCACCAGCCCTGCCACACTCACCAGCTCTGCCACACTCACCTGCCCTGCCACACTCACCTGCCCTGCCACACTTAACTGCCCTGCCACACTCACCAGCCCTGCTACACTTAACTGCCCTGCCACACTCACCAGACCTGCCACACTCACCAGCCCTGCTACACTTAACTGCCCTGCCACACTCACCAGCCCTGCTACACTTAACTGCCCTGCCACACTCACCAGATCTGCCACACTCACCAGCCCTGCCACACTTACCAGCTCTGCCACACTCACCAGCCCTGCCACACTTACCTGCCCTGCCACACTCACCAGCCCTGCCACACTCACCAGCCCTGCTACACTTAACTGCCCTGCCACACTCACCAGCCCTGCCACACTCACCAGCTCTGCCACACTCACCTGCCCTGCCACACTCACCTGCCCTGCCACACTTAACTGCCCTGCCACACTCACCAGCCCTGCTACACTTAACTGCCCTGCCACACTCACCAGCCCTGCTACACTCACCAGCCCTGCTACACTTAACTGCCCTGCCACACTCACCAGCCCTGCTACACTTAACTGCCCTGCCACACTCACCAGCCCTGCCACACTCACCAGCCCTGCCACACTCAGCCTACCCTCGTCTGCTCACCTGTCCTCGTCGTCCTGCCCTGAAGTCCCCCCACCCGGACTCCTCCAGTCTTTGTCTGTTCGTGTTGTGTCTTGGAAATAAAAAGCCTTCAAAGTCAACTCTGGTTTTGGTTTCGCATTGTGGGTTCAGTGTCCTGGATATTTCCAATTTTAATTCATGAAACATGTTACAGGTTACATTACTTAACACCTGCTAAAAAATAACATACATAACGCCACTGCACTCATAACCATGTTCTCCAAGTTTAAGCAGTGTGAGGAGGATCTGAGCAGCTGTTCTACTCACACTTTTCTTTATTGTTTTTTCAATGTATGAAATCAAACATACTTTTTGGTTCAGTATCTATCAGCACCAAAGACACTTCTACTGTACATGCAGACTGGAGGACCGGAGATCAGAAACATAGAGAAGCTGGCGGATTTTCAAAATAAAATACCATGAAAACAGACAAAAGCGAAACTAATTAACTACGTAGCATATTTACACATGTAGTAACATATCTACACATGTAGAAACATATTTACACATGTAGAAACATATCTACACATGTAGTTACATATTTACACATGTAGTAACATATCTACACATGTAGAAACATATTTACACATGTAGAAACATATCTACACATGTAGAAACATATTTACACATGTAGAAACATATCTACACATGTAGAAACATATTTACACATGTAGAAACATATCTACACATGTAGAAACATATTTACACATGTAGTAACATATCTACACATGTAGTTACATATTTACACATGTAGAAACATATCTACACATGTAGTTACATATTTACACATGTAGTTACATATTTACACATGTAGTTACATATCTACACATGTAGAAACATATTTACACATGTAGTTACATATCTACACATGTAGTTACATATTTACACATGTAGTTACATATCTACACATGTAGTTACATATTTACACATGTAGTTACATATCTACACATGTAGAAACATATTTACACATGTAGTTACATATCTACACATGTAGTTACATATTTACACATGTAGTAACATATCTACACATGTAGTTACATATTTACACATGTAGTTACATATCTACACATGTAGTTACATATTTACACATGTAGTTACATATCTACACATGTAGAAACATATTTACACATGTAGTTACATATCTACACATGTAGTTACATATTTACACATGTAGTAACATATCTACACATGTAGTTACATATTTACACATGTAGTAACATATCTACACATGTAGAAACATATTTACACATGTAGTTACATATCTACACATGTAGTTACATATTTACACATGTAGTTACATATTTACACATGTAGAAACATATCTACACATGTAGAAACATATTTACACATGTAGTAACATATCTACACATGTAGAAACATATTTACACATGTAGAAACATATCTACACATGTAGAAACATATCTACACATGTAGAAACATATTTACACATGTAGAAACATATCTACACATGTAGAAACATATTTACACATGTAGTTACATATCTACACATGTAGTTACATATTTACACATGTAGTTACATATTTACACATGTAGAAACATATTTACACATGTAGTAACATATCTACACATGTAGAAACATATTTACACATGTAGTAACATATCTACACATGTAGAAACATATCTACACATGTAGAAACATATCTACACATGTAGAAACATATTTACACATGTAGTTACATATTTACACATGTAGTTACATATTTACACATGTAGTTACATATTTACACATGCAGTTACATATTTACACATGTAGTAACATGTCTAGAAGAACATAAATCAGGGAAATAACCAAATCTGAGCAAGTAAACAAAGTGTGGCGGGATAAACTCTCCCAGTGGAGCTTGAAGTCGGTGCGGGACGAAAACAGACGTGACAGAGACTAAACTTCAGAGAGCACCGGGTTCGGATCCCGCCTGCGCGGGTCACTATACTGTCATTGATCACGAGCGTGTGACAACCTGTCAATAAAACGCAGCACACACACTTTTTCTCTTCCGATCTACGCTGACCTCACAGTGACGTCTGTCAACTGTGAAAGACGGAAATCAGAGAGTCCACGATCACGCTGAGGCTGAACCCCGTGAAACCTTCAGTCGGTGTCACTGTGTGTTAGTTTGTACCTGAGGAGCCCACAGCACACTCTCTGAGAGCCGAGGCGTCGAGCAGCTCCCACAGTGGATCCGGCTCCTGGGTGAGTTCAGTCAGCCACGCCTGCAGCAGACAGACCGACAGCAGAGAGAGGAACCAGGCTCCACCCAGACGGCGTCCAGCCTCCTACCTTTCCAGGAAGGACGTGCAAGTGGAGGTGCCGATCATCCACGTGGTGGAGCAGGAGGGGGGACAGGAAGAGATGCACACATGTTCAAGGTCTGCACAAGCTTCTTTATCAAACTTTCATTTGACTCTGCGAACACAGGCTGTGTTTCCAGAGTCACTCCTGGTGTGATTACCTTCATCAGACGAGCAGCAGGAAACATGGAACAGGCCTGACTGCTCGGATGTTACCCGAGCAGAACCACAAACCAAACCGGAACCTCAGAGGTCCGTGAACGAGGACTGAAGTCAGGTCTCTGTCCATCACACTGCGACAAACAAAAGACAAAAAAATAAATAAATAGATAGATAGATAGATAAAAGACAGTGATAGCTGCAGAGATCAGAAACATAATAATAATAATAATTTTCTTTAAGGTGACTTTTTATTTACTTATTTACTCACATTTGATTAAAAAAAACTAAATTAAATTGAATTGCTTTTATTTTGGAGGTGTTTACCGGAAATACCGATATAACATCATGTCTCATTGACGCTGACTTGACTTCAAATGTGTTGCAGTTTCTCGGTGTGGCCACCAGGGGGCAGCAAACACTCAGACTCCATTAGAACCAATACAAACAGAAATCATAACTAATATGAAATAAATGAATTTATTTATATTAATATATAAATGTTATATAAATATAAAAAACAACGCTCTGTTTTGCAGTCGATCACTGTGATATGTTGTCGATCGATTTGACTTTGATCAGTAAAACATTGAGACACACCGCGATGATCCATTAACCTTTTTTTTATGTTGTTCTTTATTTTCCTCTGAATTTGAACAAAAACGCTGAATTATTTCTCGTCCAGATGATAAAAAATGTTAAAACCTCGTGATCCTCCCGAACATACATAACATCCATTACAGTCAGCAGACAGTGCAAATATGTAGCATGTAAACAGAAACACAACAAACCAGTTCACACTCTTCAACACTGACCTTTGACGCTGAGTGTTTTCTGATCTGATCTGTGCAGGTAGAAAAGATTATGGAAAGGTTAGGGAAAGGTTAGGGAAAGGTTATGGCAAGGTTAGGGAAAGGTTATGGAAAGGTTGTGGTTTGGTTTAAAAGGAAAGAAACAGTGAATGTTGAGGACGGGGCGTGAGCAGCAGCCTCCAGAGTTTTGGGTGTATTTCATTTCATCCCTGTGTCAAGTCTGACAGATGAGTCGAGATCCATTTAGTGTTTTCATATTTTGATTGTTCAGGTTAAACAAAGCAGATCCAGGCGAGCTCCTCGAGTCTTTATGCTACGCTCACTTAAGCTTTTCACTCAGTGATGAATCTTTTGTACCCCAGCAGAGAAGAAGACAACGCAGCTACAAGATCTGAAGCAAGAAATCTGACAGAAGACACGTAGAGTCTTCAGTAAGCCAGACAACAAAATCACTGGAAGAGACTGAAAACATTACATGACTTCATAACTACATGAAGTGTCTTCTTCTCCTGTGGTGATAAAATTCCTCTTCAAGTCTCCTCAGTCGTCTCCTCCTGAGCTCCTCTAGGCTCGCCTCCTCCTCCTCTGTGGGGTGGAAACCAGAAGGAGGTTGTGCTGTTCGTCTCCGCCTCGTCGGTCCTGAAAAATGAAAGTTGACTAAATTTGTGCCACATTTATGCAACTTTTATTGACTTAACCTGATGATGTTTGTTTGTCTGACCTCGGTCATTCAGGCTGTTCCTGATCGCCAGTTCGATCTGCTCCTCCTCCGTCATTCTGTCCAGGTCGGTAAGATCTTCAGCCGCGCGATCTTCAGCATGCTGCGGACGCTCTCGTCTAGTCCCACTGTGACCTACACACACACACACACACACACACACACACACACACACTCAGCTGACTTCTTGTTGTGTGTCCTCCATTTGATCTTGTTGAACATTTCTGCCTCCGTGGATTTAAGTTATAAACTTTGCTTATGTAAGTTTTTACCTGAGAAGTTGAAGTATGTACTCGGCCATGGATCATTCATATCTGAAGACACAGACTCTGCAGGAGGAAAAACAGACTTCTGTTAACATACATTAACTTGAAGACACAGTCAAGTCAGAAAGAAGCAATCAAACAGTGAGATTCATGGCCGATACATGACACCACAGATTATTTAACAAAGGAGCATACAGAGGCGCACAGACCTGCACACGTCTCCATGATGATCCTCAGTGGACCTAAAGTGTACAACAGACCCACCAGGATGCCCGACAGGTGACCGATCAAAGAAGTCCTGAAGAAGACAGATCACATTAAAAAATACTTCATGTGTGAACAGATGACTGAAGGTTTTATAGATCTGCAACGTCTCCTGTAAACTCTGAAGAGCTTCAGCGTTATTTAGATCTTTAATAAACTTCAGTATCTCACCTGGGAGCGATTACATAGATCAGGACTAACTCCACCCAGTTCGCGAAGCGGTTGGACACTCGAATAGTACCCAACACGTAGGTCACACCGCCTGGGTTGTAATGGTTATTGATGACCTTCAGAGCAAACAGGACGCCTAGAAACAGAGAAGAGGATCCAACTAATGAGGACGGCTGGAAGAAACACGACAGAGCTTTGAAATCTTCAAACAGTGTCACTGTGTGTCTGCAGTTTGTACCTGAGAAGCCCACAGCGCACTCTCTGCTGTGAGCCGAGGCGTCGATGAGGTCCCACAGTGGATCAGGCTCCTGGATGAGTTTAGTCAGCCACGCCTGCAGCAGCAGATAGACCAGCCCGGTGAGCAGAGAGAGGACCGACAGCAGATAGAGGAACCAGGCTCCACCCAGACGGCGCTCCAGCCTTGTACCTTTCCACAGGAAGGACGCCATGTTGTAGTAGAGGTGCCAATCATCCACGTGGTGGAGGGGGGACAGGAAGAGGCGACGCCACTCTTTAAGACTGTAAACATAGTGGAGGCTCACACAGGCCTAAAGGATGGAGGATGGATAATTAATACACATACAAACACGCTCAGATACTGCACAAGATTCTTTATAAAACTTTACTTTGACCCCACTGTCACAATCTGCCCTTCCAGAGTCACTCCTGATGGGATTACCTTCATCAGGGGAGCAGCAGGAAACATGAACAGATACACGTTGAATCCCAGCACCGCCAGGGTGACGGCTGGGATGTTACCCAGACCCTGCTGGAACAACTGGACAGCCAGAAGCAGCAGGCCGAACTGGAGACCTCTCTGCATCCTGAAAACCCCCTGAGGACGGACAGACGGACGGACGGACGGACGGACGGACGGACGGACAGACGGACAGACAGACAGACAGACAGACAGACAGACAGACAGACAGACAGACAGACAGAGATGGTCTGAAGGTTCACTCATTACTTTGCTGCAGCCTTTTTTCTGTATCTGGTGTGTTTGTTTTACTGGGAGGTTCACATGTCCACTGGTTCCCTCTGCATGCAAACATAATTCTGCAGTTCATAATTAGGACTCATGTCCATGTTAATGCAGCTACAGCTTAATTAATATGAATAATTAAAGGGACAGTAACCAAACATGAAGCACAGGATGTGAAGTTTGTGTAACTAACTGTATTTATGAACGATCATCACACGTGTTACTTTGACAGTAAATCAATTAAACGTGTTTCTCTTCCTCAATTCTTTGTTTTGATCAGCTGATCCAGACAAAAATAAAAACATCCAACAAACTCTTACAAAACATTTTAAGAACGTTTTACTCACCTCTCGTCGACTGTTAAAAGTTTCTCTTTGTTTGTTAGTCTCTCAGAAGTTGTTGCGGAAACATCTTCATCACACAGAAATCGTGTGCGCGCTCCCGAGCCAGAACCAGAATCAGAAACGAATCTGTGGATCAGAAAGAGTCCTGTCAGCTCTGTGCATCACACCGCACACAGTCCAATGACATCATTAATAAAATACACAACAAATACTTACCTACCCACATTTGATAAAAAAAAAGATTTGTTCTCTTATTTTGGAAGTGTTTACCGGAAATACCGCCATAACATCATGTCTCATTGACGCTGACTTGACTTCAAATGTGTTGCAGTTTCTCGGTGTGGCCACTAGAGGGCGGAAAACACATAGACTCCATTAGAACCAATACAAACAGGCAGCGGACATCCGTTACGTGTCTCACGTATGCCGGTTTGGCGCTCGGTAACGTCAATAATTTAATTTAATTTAATTTGAATTTAAAATTTTAATTTATTTTGAGGTAGCTCGTGTCTGGATTCATATACGCTGCAGTGTACTGGTGACGGCTGGCTTTGGCGCCCTCCAGTGGCCGCAATGAGTAACTGCATGTAATGAATTGGTGTAGATTTTCAAAATAAAAGTCGTGAATATAGGTCAGTTTTACGTGGGGCTAGTGGAGCCAGCCTCTCCGTTAGCGCGTGTCATCTTCTTACGCGTTAACGGTGTAACTAGTGTGTGTGTGTGTGTGTGTGTGTGTGTGTGTGTGTGTGTGTGTGTGTGTGTGTGTGTGTGTCCCGACAGTTCGCCGTGTTGACAAACGTTACGTCACAGTCGTAAGTGCCGTGTCGTTAGGCGGGGCGGGGCGGGGCGGGGGCTGCGGGTTTGTTGCTGTTGTCGTGTTGCGGGACGTGAAGACTCTTTCCGTGAATTATTTCATTACGTCTCCACAGCTCCGTGAACCGTTTTCTTACCGACATGGGGACCTGTCTGACCGTGGGGCCCAACGAGGCGCTCGTGGTCTCCGGTAAGTCCCGAACCGAGCTCCCGGAGCGGTTAGCTGTCAGAGCTAACGGTGACGGAGCTGTCAGCGGCTCAGGCTCGTTTCTGATTTTAATTCATATCAGGATGATTGAAAAATAATTTTAAAAAATCTCTGAATTAAACTTGGTACCGTCCGCGTGCAGCTGCTGAATGAGTTTTAACGGTTTTAACGGCAGCGAGCGATGCTAACTGTTAGCGCAGATGCTAAGCTAAGCTGTTAATTCATAAATCATTAATATCAGAGTTAATTAAAGCTGCTTAATAAAGCTTTAAGTTATTAATGGAAAATAAAATGTCAGTGCAGTCATGTAAATATACATTAGGTCAGAAATAAATAAACAAAGCAGCTCAGTTATTTACTGTCACATGGAAGAAACAAGCAGACAGACAGAAAGTAAACACACAGATATAAATCATATAAATAAAATAATTATAAATAATATAAATTAAATAATTATAAATAATATAAAAATAAATAAAATAATTATAAAAAATATAAATATAAATAATATTAATATAAATAACATTAATATAAACAATATACATATAAATAATATAAATAAAATAATTATAAATAATATAAATATACATATTACAAATACTATAAATATAAATAATATAATTATAAATAATATAAAAAATAAATACAATAATTATAAATAATATAAACAATATAAATAACATTAATATAAACAATATAAATATAAATAATACAAATATAAATAAAATAATTATAAATAATATTAGAGCGTACATAAATACACATCAGGTCCTTCACCCCAGCATCTGTAACAGCTGTATGATTTATGATTCCTGAGTCATTTCTTGTCCACGCTGTGTGATCATAAAGTCGAGCTTATCTCATCGTGTCATCATTAAAACAGATTTAAAGCATCTGTTTTATTCCACAGATCACGCAGACTGCTTCAGCTACAGATTCATCACAGAGTCACAGGCTGAACATTTTCTCTGTTTCTGTCGTATTGTCACATATAAACTCAACAGCAGCTGAATCAACAAATAAAACATTAGTTAGATTTTATTTGAGATGTTTTAAGACTCTGTCGTTGTCAGACATCTCACATGTTTGACTGACAGAAGTCTGAACAAAGTCTCTGACTTCTCCACAGTTTGACATTTGATGCTGGATGTCGTCTTGATGTTCCTGTGCTTCCTCCGTCAGGTGGTTGCTGTGGCTCTGACACAAAGACCTACGTGGTGGGAGGCTGGTCCTGGGCCTGGTGGTGCATCTCAGACATCCAAAGGTGAAAACACAGTGTCAACACGAGCTTATCACACACACACACACACACACACACACACACACACACACACACACATGAAGACAGCACTTTTCACTTCTCCATTCATTTGAATGTCCGTGCATCTAAGAAGTTCAGGAAGTTTGTTCAGATGTTTTGATGTCTGTGTAACTGAGTGATCTGTGTTAAGGACTGCTCTGCTCTGCTCTCCTGCTTTGTAGGTTAACTCTGGAGATCATGACTCTGCAGCCCCGATGTGAGGACGTGGAGACAGCAGAGGGTGTAGCCATCACTGTCACAGGTGTGGCTCAGGTAAGACCACATCCCAGCATCCTCTCTGATGGACCAGGCCTCGGCGTGGAGACGTCACGGTGCTTAACGCTGCTGCACAGAGAATATAAACCGTCACATGACCTCTCTCTGTCTCCAGGTCAAAGTCATGACGGACCACGACCTGCTGGCGGTGGCTTGTGAACAGTTTCTGGGTAAATCAGTGATTGAGATCAAAACTGTGGTTCTGCAGACTTTGGAGGGACACCTGCGCTCCATCCTCGGTACCTGTTTTAAATGGAAGGATGAAAACAAGGCGGCTGCATGTTTGTGGAGGCGCTGACACGTCTCTGTTTTGCAGGTACTCTGACTGTGGAGCAGATCTATCAGGACAGGGACCAGTTTGCCAAACTGGTGCGGGAGGTAGCAGCTCCAGATGTGGGCAGGATGGGCATCGAGATTCTCAGCTTTAGCATCAAGGTGGGTTGAAGGTGCATCAGATGAAAGTCACCGTGTTGAGCTGTGTCGACATCGCGTCGATGCTGGTCACGTGATGTTTTTGGCCACAGTGATCGCTGCGTGAACGTTTATCAGATCCTCAGTGACAGAGAACCACGAGCTGTAGACTGGTTTGTGTTTGTTGGTGACACACACCTGCATGAAGCAACACCGTGTGTGAGTCACACAAACATGATCCGCTGCTGACGCTGCTGCTCGTTACAGAAATCATCTCTGCTCTGTTTCATGGCTTTAAATAATTCATCGGCAGGAGACTCCCTCTGAAGACTTTACTGTTGTTGATTGGAGCTACTTGAAGTGCGGCTCACAGCCACGGTGTTTTCTGGAACAGTCCATCAATTAGTGAAGATGGTGTTTGTGCTGTGTCACGTTTGTCTGTATTATCTAATATATCATTAGTGTAAAACTCGTCAAGTCTTTGTATGAGGAGGCTTCATGAGTGTGAGCTCTGTGCTGACCTGTGTGTCTGTGCTGGCAGGATGTGTACGATAAACTGGATTACCTGAGCTCCCTCGGGAAGACGCAGACCGCAGCCGTCCAGAGAGACGCAGACATCGGCGTGGCTGAAGCAGAGAGGGATGCTGGGATACGGGTAAGGAGGATGCAGAAGGTCTCCCACCTTCTCTGAGAATTAGTTTGAGTTCAACAACCAGCTGATCGCTGCTTCATCGTCTCACAGGAAGCCGAGTGTAAGAAGGAGATGATGAGCGTCAAGTTCCAGGCCGACACCAAGATGGCCGACTCCAAACGGGAGCTGGAGCTGCAGAAAGCTTTTTTCAACCAGGAAGTCAACACCAAGGTGGCGCCCTGTTAAAGCTGTGTGTTACCTCAGGTGTGTGCGCTTCAGAGGCGTGACCGCGCGTGTGCTGGTGTTTTCAGAAAGCCGAGGCTCAGCTGGCGTACGAGCTGCAGGCGGCCAAGGAGCAGCAGAAGATCTGTCTGGAGGAGATCGAGATCCAGGTGGTGCAGCGGAAGAAGGAGATCGCCATCGAGGAGAAGGAGGTCGCCCGCACAGACAGGGAGCTCATCGCCACCGTCAAGAGGCCCGCAGAGGCCGAGGCCTACAAAATGCAGCAGCTGGCCGAGGGGCAGAAGTGAGTTTAAAGAACATTCAGACAGTTTATGATCTGAAACATCAGCTCCGAGTTCAAAACACTCGTCACAGCTTTGTTGTTTCAACAATCTTTGAACCTTCATAGCCGACATGGCAGCTGAGCCTCCAGGTATGAGCAGTGGAAAACAGCAGCTAAACAAACAGAGCAGTTTGTGTTCAGGCCAAAGATTTTGAGACGCGTTCCTGTTGAGAGGCTGAAAATCTAGAAAAGCTTCAGAGACGGCATCGTCTGAAAAATCTGATTTGATGTGAGAGGCAGAGATGTTTTCCTTCACCTTCCATTATCAGTCAGAGAGAGCAGCACTCTGTTATTTTCACACACCTCAGCATAACGAGCTGCAGCTGTGCTCACTCACATCTGGAGTCTGTCACCATGTTGTGGCTCAGTGTTTCTCCTCACAAAGATCAGAGGTCACGAGCTGCAGAGCTGAACCATCGCCGCACGTCTGGCACTGACTGTGTTGGTTAAAGACAGACTAGCCGGGTGGATGATTACCTGTCACGCAGACTTCAGCCTCGTCCTGTGGTCATGCATCCTGCAGCATGTTGTGTGTAAAGAGCTGTTGTTGACCGTGAATCATCGTTCCTTTTCAGGATGAAGACGGTGCTGATTGCTCAGGCTGAGGCATTTAAGATCATGAAGATCGGTAAGGCGGAGGCTTGCTCCATCGAGGCTGTGGGCAAGGCGGAGGCTGAGAAGATGAGACTGAAGGCCGAGGCCTACCAGCAGTACGGAGAAGCAGCGAAGACGGCGCTGGTCCTCGAGGCCCTGCCGAAGGTAAAACAGAGACGAGGTCTCCAAGAGAACTTTGAATTTGGAGGTTTATTTCTTTTTGCGGTAGTTTTCCATGAATTTTAGAAATATAATTGTTCACTTTCTTCCTCAGGATTAGTTAAGAGGATCGATACCGCGCTCACCTCTGTCCCTTAGAGGTAAAGCTACTGCCACGAGACAGTTAGCTTAGCATAAGAGCCAGCAGCTATTTGTTACATTTTATTTGCTCAATCCTTTCGACATGTCACCACACGAGCACCGACAGAGCTGCAGCATGCCTGTGTATGTCAGAATGCAGCTGTATTAATAATAATATTCAGCTTTAGCCTGAAAACAGTTTGCATCTGAAACCACGGCTGCATTGTGATCGCCACAGCATCCTAATGAATCTTAATGATTCAGAAGTCATGAGGATATGACTCACATGATTGTTAACACTTACAGTAAACTGTATCTCTGCAGATCGCTGCCAAGGTGGCGGCGCCGTTAGCCAAGACCAACGAGATCGTCATCCTCAGCGGGGAGGGCAACCGCGTGACGGGGGAGGTGAACCGCCTCCTGGCTGAACTTCCTGTGTCTGTCAACGCTCTGACTGGAGTGGACCTGTCAAAGGTGAGTCTGAAACGGTTCAGCTCAGATCTGACGGTTCGGGCTTTCTTCGTCGTCTGTGTCAAGTAAACTGACATTTAAATAGAACGTTACATAGACAGGAGCCTGAATATGAGGGCACAAAAATCAAGGCCTTGAAAGTTTTTAAAACAGACACAAATACACGTGTCATTGAAAGTGCTTGAATAATTATATCTGTGCCTCAGACTTTCTGTGTTGTTGTACAGGAGTCCATCACTTTGAAGTGTTTCTAATATTATGACAGCTCAGTATAATGCAGTCCAGTTTAACATCACTGCAAACAGCGACACTGAAACATCATGAGCTTCATAAAAGTTGAATATTAGATTGTTCCTGATGAAGTGAGTCAGTGTGTGTTTGTTTTAAATCAGTGAATGTAAAGTGTCGGTCAGCTTCATCCTGTCAGATATTTTGAATAATTTGTCGTCTCTCCACAGATCCCGTTGCTGCAGAAGATGACTGGTGCTCAGGCCTGAACGCCGTCGACTCCACGTGACTTCAGTATCTGTTGTATGCACTCTGATGGACTGCCTTTAATACACTTGAAGACTTTAGTTGTTTTATACGTACACTGCATACCAAGTGAATTTTGGAAAACCTCTGGTGCCTTACTTTATACAGGACCAGAACATCTGCATGCACTGCTGCTCATTCAAAGACGTTTGATTTAGTTTTCACATATTTTGTGTTGTGTTGGATTTGTCGGCCCTTTTATACGAACTGTCGTTGAAAAGGAGAGGCTCGGGAGACGAGGTCACGTGACCTGACGGCTGGCGCTGACGCCTCTTCTTGGGTATTTCTCCATCGGGGCGCTCGCTGCTCTTTCATAGACGAGGCCTCTGTCGTCGCTTCCTACCATCGTATGCTGCAGGCCTGTTAGTTGATTTAAATACCTCTTTATTTATTGTTGGCACATCTGCATTCCCTCAATAATCTGAATCTTTTGTAGTTGTTTGTAACCACAGAGCGTTCTTTTATCGTACATGTTGTGATTTTGAACTCTCAGATGTTATTCAGGTTATTTTCTGATTGATTTGTTTCGATGTAACGGGTGCTCACTCAGCTTAAAACAAGCTCCTTTCATTCCGAGTTGAATTGTTATTTATGAAATGATCCACGGTTGATATCTGGAATGATTTATTATCATTATTATTTATACTGGCAGGAAGCTAATTCTGATCTTGTGCTGATATGGTTAGCTTGTAATGTGGTCCTTTTAATATTTATTGTGGGTTTTAATGTCAAACGTTCGTTCGTTCCGTTTAAAGATGGTCTGTGTTAAAAGGAAAATGAAGCGAACTGTAAAAATGATCGGCCGGTGTTGTGATGAAATCTGTTTGAAATGTGGACGAAGCTTCACGTGAGTCTAAAAGTGAAAGGCCAAACAGTGATGCCAAATAAAATAGATCGTCTTTGTTTTATTACACGAGAAGGAGGCCGCGTAGTTTCTCTGCTTACTTTCATACTACAAATATCTGTAGACGCTAAGCCATGTTTGACAGGGAGTGTCAACAAACCAAACTTTTACACTTTCCACAGAAACACACTTTCTGTTTGTTTTAATAACTGACGTCAAAATGTTTTAGTCGAGTTTAAATTATATAACAATGTTTTATCTGTTCAGTGATTTTTGCTGTTTGTAAATGGTCACAATGCTTTTTGTTGTTTTGGGTCGGATGCACCAGACGTTAAGCTGCAATGATCTAATGCACTGTTAGATGTCTTTAGGATAGACTAGGGGCAGGTTGAAGTATTTTCTTTTGTGATTTTATGTGACAAATACGTTTTAATTGTTGGACATAACAGATTGTGAAATATATTCCATGCACTGAATTCTGGGAACCAGAAGCTGCACTCAGCCTGAACTAGTTTGAACTCGCGTGTCATATCCCATGTGGTAGTTTGACGTGTGGCTGAAGAAACACAGAATTCACAAAGGACTGTTATTATTACGGTTATTATATAGTTTCTGCTTGATTTCTGTTTTGTATTATTCTTTGCTGACGTAGTTAATACTGTGACCGTTTTGATTAGTTCAGCTTCAGACGTTCTCGCTGTATATACGATGTTATTTACAACACGCACACTGTGTCGAACAGCCATGAGTTCCTGTATGCTCTTGCTGCATGTCATCTGTCTGTACTCAAGTAATCAGTTCACCCTTAGATGACTGTCATTCTAATAAATCAAAATGCCATATGTGACTCACTTTTTTGCTATTTGCTGCTCTATGTATATTATTGAGACATTGCAAGACATAACACTTGAAGGCTCTGCTGCACAACGACATACACATGGTTCAAACTATTTGTCGATTATTGAGGCGAGTCTGTTTATTTTTGTATATTTATGAAAGGCACAAACACCAGATTCATGTCTGCCCATGAGTACAATAATAAATATGAATAAATGACACTGGCAGACAATGATTAGACACTTTTATACGTGCATGTTTGTTACAGTGCTGCTCTCACTCTTTAATAATAAAGCAGTGGATTATCGGACAGGCGCTATCCGTCGATGCCTACATGCAGAAGCGGGGTCCTTGTTTGTCGTGCGCATGCGCAGTGAGTAGCTGCCGTAGCCGCAGCAGCGTCGCGGAGCGTCAACACACCGGGGACGGTTCTGCAGCTCTGACCGACGAATCCACGAGAAACCGGCACAACATGAAGCTTCCGTCCCCGTAGCTTCCTGAGGAGTGAGTATGCTTTCCTTTCGCCCGCGTGTTGTGCGTGTTTCCCCGCACAGAGCGGCTCCTAACATGTCCGCGAGCAGCTGGCCTGCTCTCCGCACAAAGAAGCTGCTGCTCGGCTGTCTCTGTCTCTGCCGGACCGAGCGGACCGGGCCGGTGTCAGCTCACCGTGTCTGACCCGGTTCACGGCTCCACGCTCGGCACAGCTCTCTGAAAGAACCGAGCCGTGTTTATTTACCGTTACCGACGGTATCCGTCCGGTTTGAGGCGCAGGGTGGCTAACGTTAGCTGCTGTACGCGCCCTGTGTGCACGGGGCTGTTTAATATTTAAATGAGACACGTTTAAAGAATCTGACAAAGGTTAATTTATGCGCCGAGCCACGCGCAGCTCCGCACGCGCAGTGTGACCCGTGTCTGTGGAAAAGGTCACAACACCACCCAGCCCGTCCATGAAGAGCCTCAGCTGCTCCAACATCCTCCACCCAGCCCGTCCATGAAGAGCCTCAGCTGCTCCAACATCCTCCACCCAGCCCGTCCATGAAGAGCCTCAGCTGCTCCAACATCCTCCACCCAGCCCGTCTATGAAGAGCCTCAGCTGCTCCAACATCCTCCACCCAGCCCGTCCATGAAGAGCCTCAGCTGCTCCAACATCCTCCACCCAGCCCGTCCATGAAGAGCCTCAGCTGCTCCAACATCCTCCACCCAGCCCGTCCATGAAGAGCCTCAGCTGCTCCAACATCCTCCACCCAGCCCGTCCATGAAGAGCCTCAGCTGCTCCAACATCCTCCACCCAGCCCGTCCATGAAGAGCCTCAGCTGCTCCAACATCCTCCACCCAGCCCGTCCATGAAGAGCCTCAGCTGCTCCAACATCCTCCACCCAGCTCGTTCATGAAGAGCCTCAGCTGCTCCAACATCCTCCACCCAGCCCGTCCATGAAGAGCCTCTGCCGCTCCAACATCCTCCACCCAGCCCGTCCATGAAGAGCCTCAGCTGCTCCAACATCCTCCACCCAGCCCGTCCATGAAGAGCCTCAGCTGCTCCAACATCCTCCACCCCGCGTCATCCGGAGCGACACACAGGATGGATGCATGTCAGCATGAGCAGATGAGTTCAGATCAGACAGTCTTAACAGTCTTAACAGTCTTAGTGAGCATCACACGCAGCATGAGCAGTCTGTAGGGTATCTGAACTAACCATGAATCACACACTCGTCTGCAAACCTGTGATGAATCTGCAGAATGATGCACGAGTGAGACATCAGGGAACGTAATTACATCCAGAGATCCTCTCCCAGTGAAGATGGAGCTCAGACCTTACATTCATCTGCAGGCCTGGGTGTTTGCTTAAACTCTCCCTCTTGTTGTGAACATACGTCTGAGCCACGTCACTGCTGCCACCTTAGTTCATTCATTAAAAGGTTAACTTTGATAATTTTATTGTTCATTGATCATTTTTCATGTAGAAATCTCCGAGTCTGAGCCTGATAATCTGTCCTCTTCTTTCACTTTTATTAAAACCGAACATCAAAATTATCGCGATTCATCCGCCATGCGTTATCTCCAAACCGTCTGAACTCTTCAGACTGTCTATAAATATAAATCATGTGAATAACTGTCAGTTACTGTGGACCTTTCTTCTTAAACGTTCTTTATCTTTATTCTCAGATGAATGTGACTATTGTTTTTTGAGATTTAAAAAATGTAAACGTGTCCGTTTAAAGGTCCAGTGTGTCAGATTTATGGGGCTCTGTTTTTGAGATTCATAACTCTGCTTTTATTCATGTATAATCACAAGAACATGAGAATTATTAGAAGGCTTAGAATATATCTACGATGAACCACAGTGTTTCTTTATGTTCGTTAAAACCGACTCCCAGTCTGACGGGTAAATAGATTTTTCTCACGGTTCAGTCTGACTGTGACAGTGTGTGATTTTTCACTCCCACTGTCTAAATCTGACTCGATGATAAAATCTTACTAATGATCATCTGAGAGGTTTTTGGACTCGGTGAAGTTCTGCTTTGTGTGAGCAAGTAAAATGTTTGGATTCAGGATCGATGCTTCGATTTTACAAAGTGACCTACAAACGTCCAGCAAAGGAAATTGTTTCTTTCTGTGCTGTGTGTCTGCAGCCTGCCGTCATGCTGCATCTGTGTGCTGCTCTGCTGAAGGAAAAAACACATTTTCCCCGTCTCCATTGAACTCTTTGCTCAGCCGCAGGGTGCACACAGTCGGCTTTTACACAACCATGATGTCACTTTATTACGAGTTGCCATTTGAAAAAGGTCAAACTGTACTGGATGCAAAACCAGGCGACGGCAAAGTCATTTCACACCAGCGTGAGTGTCTGTCAGCAGCTGACTGTCGCCTGCTCTGTTTTCTCCCCAGTATGGTGAGGAGACGGTCCCATGCTGCATTAGTGGAACAGTGACATGCTGGCCTGTCTGCCAGCATCAGGTGACCCTACCATCAGACTTCTCTCCCGCACGCAGATGAACACTGGACTTCAGAAATGTAAGTGCTCTGTTATCAACATGTTGTTCAGCATCAAAGACCAGACGATGCGTTTGAGGGTCACAATGATTTCATGACAAGAAAGTGACGGTAGGACCGAAAAGCTTGTGGTAGGTAAACATTCAAATGTGATGAATCAACAGACTCTACCTGCAGGGTTAGTTAAATTAACGGTGTAACTGATCCCGGCGTTGTGGCAGTTGTGCCCTCCAGCCCACCACGTATTTGATGTGGAGGCAGAGTGAAACACCACGTCAGCTTCAGTGACTGCAGAGCTGTGGCAGATAAACCCACTAGCCTAAAGCGGCTGCTTACTCTCACAGCGTAGTGTTACTGTATGTTTGTATCATCAGATCGCAGTCTGTGTGCTCTGCTAGGCATTTCTGGTTGTCTGATGTTGTGTACGTTCACGTTGCAGGGGAAACTACACAGAAGATGAGATCTGCCAGCTATCCAACCCCAGCAGAGTTGGATGCCTATGCTAAGAAAGTTGCCAACAACCCTCTGACCATCCAGATCTTCCCCAACAGTGTCAAGGTACCTCAAAGGAAGCACATTCGGCGCACCGTCAACGGGCTTGACACATCCTTGTCCAGCCAGCGCCACAGTCCCTACCCCTCTCAGGTCAGCTCCAGTAGGGGCCTACTGGCTGTCCTCCGTGCGCCCGCCAAAGGCATCATCAAAGAGTCGGACGGTAGCCGTGCCCAACAGCTTCACAAGGCCATCATGAACCCTCACAGTGGGCCGTACACCACTCAAAGCACTTTAAATCTTCCTCAACCCGCCCCTCACCTACAGGGCCCGTCTCAGCCTGCGGCCCAGGTGGCCCAGAAGCAGGGCATGGTTAACCCACAGGCGCTACAGCAACAGCAAAGCATGACTCACCCAATGACTTTACAGCAGCCTCAGACTATGCCTCATCCACAGGCTTTACAGCAAAGAAGCATGGCTCATACACAAGCTCTGCAGCGGCAGCAGAGTCTGTCCCAGGTTCAGACTTCACAGCAGCAAAGATTGGCTCACCCTCAAGGCATACAGAGGCAACAGAGCCTGCCTCACACTCAGGCTCTGCAGCAGCAGCCGGGCCAGTCCTGTCCACCGGTCGGACCGCAGCAGCATCTTTCTCATCTGCAGACACTGAAGCATCAGCCGGCTCCTCCGCAAGCTTTACTTACACAACAAGGGGTGACTCAGGATCTGCGCCACATGTCTGATGGAGCTCAGCTCCCGAGCCTGCAGCACCCCCAGGGGCTAGTAGGTTCACAGCCCCTCCCCCAGGCTGTGGGTGCAGGACCTCCTACCATACCTAACAGCCTCCAGCAGCCCCCGCCGGGGGCATACGGACCACGGAAGCTCCCTGACGCAGACGCCCCACCAAATGTAACTGTATCTACCTCCACCATCCCACTGTCCATGGCAGCCAGCCTTCACCAGAACCGGCCCAGTGACCTGAGCAGCATTGTGCACCAAATCAACCAGTTGTGCCAGGCACGGGCTGGCATGGGCACCACCTCGGTCTGTGAGGGCCAGATTGCAAACCCTAGTCCCATCAGCCGTAACCTGCTGATCAACGCCAGCTCAAGGGTGTCCTCTCACCACCCGGCTCTGGGCTCTGTGCCGAGCTGCCTCATGGTGGGACCCCCAGACAAAGCTACAGCTCAGACTCCCAGTGCTGCTCTCCATTCACAGCCCAATATAGCTGCTACAAATAGTATACAGGTACCTGCCTTTCACACAGACCCAGAGAAGGTACACCTGCAGCAGCAGCTTCAACACCATTTACATCAGCAAAAACAGCAGCAGCAGCAGCTACAGCAGCAACACTTACAACTACAGCAGCTGCAGCAGCAGCGCTCTTGGGCTCAGCATCAACTGGCCCACATGCAGCAGCCCCCAGAGGGGGCCCATCCCTGCAAGAACCCCAGGATGGAGCCTCCATCTGAGTGTGCGTTCCCCTCTCGAAACCTCAGCTATTCCCACAAGCTACCTAACACTGCACAGTCCTTTCCCCTGAAACACCCTGCAGAGAAACCACGACCTTCATCCCCCGTTAACTGCCCCGTAGGTCCTATGCCTTACATTAATGGCCACTACATGCAGCCACCGTGGGGCAGCATCCCAGCCACAGCAGGTAACAACGGATCCGGCCCTCAGGACCTCCCAGTGGCTTTCCAGGGGGGGCAGGCTGCTGCCTCCACAGACCGCATCCCAGGGGCAAAGTACCGGCCGGGGAAAGAAGGCCCTCCTGGCCAGCCTAAGTTAATGCAGAATGTGGATTTCTTGGGAGGGGACTTCCAGATGCCCAACTTTCAGGAGCAGAACATGGATGTGATGGAGAAGATGCACAGGTCAGCCATGGGTCAAGTTCAGGAGCCCAACAACGGCAGAGGCGTCCACAGTCATCACCCAGGCTACCACTGAAGTGTGCGCTGATCTCCTCCCTCCTCCTCAGTGTGTTTTGAGTTTTTCCCAACAGCTACTTTTTATCTTCTTCTGTGGTTTATTCTTTAAGATCTTGCAAGTGATCAATTACATTTTGTTGCTTCGGAGCTCGATTTGTAGACCCACCAGGTTGTGATATTTTAAAGTATTCCTCAGGTCTTAAGCCATGTCGTACCTTTGTTGCAGATGAAGGCTTTTTGAGATTGTTATCCACTGTTGAGTAGAACTCCTCTTTTCATCACTGGCGTGGATGTGCTGCTCTTTGTTCGTGTACATACGGTGTTCTGATTTGTTCATTCGCAGCTTGCCACAGGATCGTCACAGTGCTTTTCCTCGGTTGACATGGAACAACTCGACTATTTTCAGCATTTGTGGCCTTACAACTGCCCAGAGGCAAGATTTCGGATGTCCTTGTGTAATGTTTTTATTTGAAATTATTTATCCTCGTAACAGGTTTGTTGATCCACTTTTAAATTGGAAGGTTACATGTGTATATGCAATTAACATGACTGTTGATAAGGTTTTTCTCTCAGCAGCTCGCGCCCATAGTCGAGGTGTAGACTCGTTAGCAGACCCACAGCTCCTCTATCAGGAATACAACATGGCTTCTGAACCGCACCGTGAGTGGTCCGGGTAGTTCTTGTGATCCGTGTCCAGAACCGGCTAACTGCCACTACTTAGCAGAGTTTGTGTTCAAAACAAGACAAAGCCAGCACTAGCAAAAACAGCAACGCTCTCCATTTCAGAGATCTGAGTAGTTCTTCTTCCACTCGGAAAGTCTAAAGTGCCCTCGTGTGTGTGATATTTCACGAGTTGCTTTTGAAGTCGTTTTTCTTTTATTCCAGTTTTTGTCGTATTTCTGTAGACGGTCCTACTTGAACTGTAGAAATTACTTTTTTAAATGTTACGCTTAACATTTGGCAAACGAGCAGAAACTCCATTAGCCCCCGTTTGTCTTTAGCTAATGTGAAACATTCATATTAAAACGGCGAGTGTATGTCGGTATGTGGAAAAAAGCAAATTGATCACTTGCAAGCGTGCAAGTACTTCGAATAATGCGAGCTGGGAAGATGCTTCATTTCCCATCCAGCACGTTTCCTCACCACTTTACTACTGTAATCCAAGTGAACTGATGTGGTGTGGACGTTATGTGTGTGGCTTGTGGTGGGCTGTTCATCTGCGAATCACTGGCCTCACCTGTGTTGTATTTCTGCTACCTATAAAGGAAAAAAAAAAGACTAAGGACTTTTAATGCAGGTTATGTTTTGCTAGATGTTTCTAGCATGAAACTCTGGACCCATTTCCTCCTCGAGTCCTTTTTCGGGTTGATGTTGTCTGGGCGTACACTGCTCCGCTAGCCTCAAGCCTTCTGGAAAAAGCCTTAAATGTCACAGTAGTTATCGTCTACTCAATACTTACCTTAACTGACTTTCTTTGCCCGGATCCCGACTTCAGTATGGCTTCATTGTAAGGAAGTAATTTCTTTTCTTCCTTTTGGTTAAATCTGTTCAAACTGTACTGTCATTCATCGGGCGGTGTTCATGTACAGTGGGAATGAGTGATGTTGCCTTAGAGGAAATATTAAGGTGGACATGCTACTCATACCTGTTGATTAATCACCTGTCCCGCTGTCTTCAATGTTGCCTATCTATCGAGGATTTAAGATGATTTTAAGAGTAAAATATGAATAGTATTTAGCAGAATTACTAGGTATGTAGAACAGGGCTGTAGCAGTTATTTTAAAGTATTTGGACTGTGTTTTAGTTGGTATACTTAATAAATATCCTTTATATAGTTTAATTTATTTTTTGGACCACTGCATCCTGAAGCCATAGGAGTTTTCACGTTAGGTGCCATAGGAGACACACACGGACACAGACAGTGTAAACTGAACCGTCTGCACTCAGAGGCAAATAAGAGGTTTGCATCCACGCTTTAATCTGACGTCTTTCACCACGCCGCCGCGGAGCATCCTTCTTCTCTGAATCATTCTCAGAATACAGTACAGGTCAAAAGGGCGAAAGGAAGGCGAGATGATGATGATGATGATGATGATGATGATGAACGTCGTCTTCAGAGAAAGACGGCGAGATGCAAGCCGTAGCTTCTTTCTGGATTCTGGTCTTCATACTTGATGGCAGTTTTTTGTTTTTCTGGCTCTCGTTTTTGACGTGCCTGCCCCTTAAAGCTGCTATTGACTTTAATCTTAACACACACTAGTATGATTTGTGTGTGTGCGTGTGTATGAATAGTAATGATGTATGGGCTGTATCAATGAAAATAAGTTCCTATTCACGGGATGGGCGCAGGGCAAAAATTGCTGCCACTACAATGCTGGTAAATTTACTGATGTTTATTGTACCGGTGGCGTTTGGAGATGTTGCTAAATATCTAATAACTGACCAGTATTCAGAGTGGCGGAGTTTTCAGGAGTCTGGCCCAAAGGCAGACGCCTCCCGGGTCTGTTTGGGTTTCTTAACTTTAAATCAACACTAAACTATTCGACAGACCTGCCCTGTTAATTTTGAACTGCCTCGTTACAGCCCGACATAGTCAGGTTCTACAGTTTCATATGAAGTGCCTCCACTGGGCTTAGTATGGAGAAATGTGTGAATGGGTGCTTGTGTGTGTGTGTGTGTGTGTGTGTGTGTATGTTAAGCTTGGGTACTTGCACACAGGTGTGCATGCTGACAAAGGTGCACGAAGTTAATCTCTGATGGGGGACCAAGCTACTTAGTGTAACTACTGATACTGTGTCATGGACTGAAGTCCTGAAGTGTGCCACGATTCCCAGACACTGTCGGGATGTGTGAACTGTTTGCTGCTGACTCACTGACCAAAGTGACCAAGCGTCCCTCTCTGTAACCACCCCGGCCAGAAGCCTTGGCAAAGCTTGTGTTGGGATCTTGTGTTCTGACAGTAATAAGCAACAACCTGGTGACATAAAGCAGAGCCGCCGCTCTCGTTCGGACGGTTCGAGATCAAATCTTGTGAAGTAAAAGTGTGAAGATGTGAACCGAGCATAAACAAATCTAGAGCGAGTGGTTCCTGTCTGCACAGTACACCCCACTTTGTTTTGTTCGCCAAGCAAGACTCAGACGTTCTGAGCAGAACTTTGTACGTCTGTGGTTCCACTTCAAACCTTCTCATGCAGAAACAGTACATGTCAATATGCACTGTAAGAATCTACTTAAGCACATTGTAGCTCACCACGTCAGTTTACTCAGATGGCAATATTTATTGGGGCACAGGTATGCAACAACTCTCTCTAGATTTATTTTTACTCCAGTTGACGTGATCGCCTTTGATTATCAAAGAGCGGTCGTGTCGTGAACGGTGGTGGAGGGGGGCTCACTTTCTCGACTTTGTGAAAATGTGATATTCCAGTTTTGCCTAACCTTCAGGAATAAAATGTCTTGCACAAACATTCCCCCTAACCAAAATAAAGTTTGCAAACACAAAGCTTTGACGAGTGGCTCACTTTGTAATGTTCATATAAAGAGTCTACATTCACAGCGTGCTTAAATCAGAAATCAAACATTTACAAAACAATTAGAGCAAATGTTGATTAAGAAGTTATTCACTGTAATAATGAACATGTATGATTGTTTTTGAAGAAGTGCTGGGTACAATAGAAACAGTTGCTGTGCTATTAAAACCTAATCTGTGCTTCAAGGTTAAAATCCAGGGTTCCCACGGGTGCTTGAATTCCTTGGAAATGCTTGAATTTCAATTCAGTGTTTTCAAGGTTGTGAAAATGCTTGAATGTTTTGTGAAGTGCTTGAAATTTCACAATTAGTTAAAAATCAAAAGTCAGCCACCATATGAAATAATGCTAATTAGACCCATATTATTATGCCGTACAGTGGCACCGCTGCGCTTCCCATGACCATCATGGCAAACACAACCAGTAGGCTACCTATTTAAAGGTGCTGGAAAAATGGAAAAACTGGTGCTTGAAGGTGCTTGAATTTAAGGTGTGGGAACCCTGAAAATCAAACATTTTAAAAGGCCCAGTGTGGCCGGTATTACGTCAACGAAATAACATAATTAAAAAACACATGAATGAATTAAAACAATGTCACAACAGTGTCACAGTCAGAGAGTAAGTGGAGGTAAAATATTCTGAAGAGACGTGCAGATCAGCTGCACGCTCTCTGGTTATTGAACTGGTTTCATCGAGGATCGACAACAGTTAACACAAAATAATCTTAGAAACACCAGGGTCGGCCTGCATGTCTGTCAGAGTGCAGAATGTTTCCTGAGATGCTATAAAGACGTATGTTGGAGATCTGGTGCCAGAAATGAAATAAAAATACATATTCAATTATAGTTTTCATTAGTGTATAATCACCTGACCACCGTGTTTCCTGTACAGATTGTAAAGCCCTCTGAGGCAAATGTACTTTGTGACTTTGGGCTCTACAAATAAAATGGATTTGATTAATGTTCCTACAGTAATCCAGACAAACAAACCAAACACCAAGTCTACAGTCACAGCCACTGCAGGTTCTCCTACATGCTTAAAATGAGAGGCGAGGGGTATTCATTTGGTTGCACTGCTAGGCCACTAAATCTACTAACACCCTCCTGAAGACCTCCAGCTCTCAGAGAGGAACCACCTCTCCCTCTGTCACAGTACTTGTTGCTGTCCTCGTCACACTCTGCGCTTGTTTCCCTTTTTGGTACGTCACAGTTTGGATAAAAGTGTCGGCTCTGGACCTTCAGTTAAACTTAAACTGTGATGACTCTAGGGAATACTGTCTACTTCTTGTTGCCGTCGTATGCCACGAATCCTCGCCAGGAGTGGATTCAGTCTCCACGGACTCCCTGGAAGATTAAATGGTGAGTCTGATTAGTGACTTCTTAGCAAACATTAGAAACAGCATGAAGAGCCTGAGTGTGTGTTTGTGGTGTCTGTACCAGGAGTCCGGACTTTGCTGGGCTGAGGCGTTCTCACATGATCCCCAGGGTCTTCGTCCTGGATGAAACCGAGGTCACAACGCCATCGTTTCCAATCCTTCTCCTGCACCCTGAAGTCAAAGAAGATTTATCATCAACTGATGTTACATTGAAGAGTTAAATCACTATGTCCCTTGTTACCCACAGAGGTTTTCATGATATCTTGATGCCAAAATATAGAGATGAAGTTGAATTTTGTGGCTTAAAGTTTATGTAAAACCTCAGCAGCAGACTGTAGAAACAATGCCCTGGTCACTAGATAATCCACTGACTGCTGTTACTGCCAGTGCAGACCTTTCTGGAAAGCTTGAAGCTGCATGGTCTCTGCATGACGTGAGAAGATGTTTAAAGAGGTCGATCTGTGTTTAGTGATCTGTGTGCTCAAGGTTCAGTGACAATCATCAAACAGTCGATTAACAATGGGTGTTTGTGTGACAGCTGACTTAGAGAAATACTTTCCAGACAAGTTTGCATAAACTTTAACAGGGCAGCTCATTCCCAAAATACAGGACATGATATCGTACCTGAAAAATCGACGGCTCTTGTCCTGCTTGCTTCCGATACAAACCATCTTTGACACTCTAGAGAACAACTTGCTGGACAGGCACCTCGGCAGCGTCCTCTCCATGTCCAAGATGGTGAACGCCCTCTGAGGACGTGCAACAAAGAATCTGCATGTAAGCTCTTTGGTGTTTGTCAGGGCACACAATATAGAAACATTTGTCATCATATTTCAAAGCTCTTCTTCGTAAAGTATCTGAGATATTTACTCTAACATGGATCAGTGTCATTCAGGATCTGCTGATATCCAGACAACCTTATGAATGATCCCATGAGATCGACCTGATCCTCCTCCTTACCTGCAGGTTCCAGATGTTTTCACTTTCCTCGCTGATTCTTTCCACCGTGTTTCCCATCACGGCTATAAGCATGTTGAGCAGCAGGATGTAAGTCAGCACTATGTACAAGATGAGCAGGACGTAGAAAACCTCCTTGTACTGAACATGATCAGTGAACTCCAGATCTCCCATCCCGATGGTGAACTTGAACAATTCCAGTGTTGTGAACTTGATGTCGTTGTAGCTCGGCTTCTGGCATTCAAATGGCTCCAAACCAAAGGACCTTCCATGTGTGCCGTTAACTGCAGGGTGGTCTTCGATGAGAGCAACAATAGCTGTAGAAAAGAAGAAATCAGAAATCTTTACCGTGGAAAACATCTCAAGTCTTTATTCCAAAGTCATTTGGAGTCTTACCGGCAGAAAATCCAAAAAGCAAGACGCTATAGACACATAGAAAATGTAGCAGGTCAACCAGGATCATCTAAAAAGAGAAACAGACTTCAAAAACAGGCAACCATTTGCAAAACTTTAGATTACTAGAACTTAATTCTTACTCTTTGCATCATGACATTGTACATCCCCAGTTGTTTGGAGCCTCTTGAGTAATAAAGAACGTTGATCCAGGCCAGAGCCAGCGAGCACACGAGGAAGGCAATGTATTCTCTCCGTCCAGAGACGTACAGAACTGCGCAGATCAGAAGGAGCGTCGCCTGCAGGAAGCTGCAAACGGAGACGAGTGGTAAGAAAGCCACGATATTCAAAACTTTGGGAAGACGATCTCATGGCAGAACTCACAACAGGATGTCACTGAATCCGTCAGTGTATAGGAAGGTGAACTTTGGGGGGTTCCTCTTAAAAATAATTATCTGTGGGATTATGAAAATATAGATTAGTTTGATACAAATGTTGAGCGTTTTTGTGAGTTACTGCAGCAGATTTCTCTCACCGCTTTATAAAAAAACCACACGGCTCCAAGGACACTGAGGATCTCACCAACGCAGCGGAGGTAGTCGATTGGGACATCTTCAATAGGAAACGGAGGCTGTGGGTCAGATAATGAAGCTGATGAAGATGTTCAACTCAAACAGGACAAGCTTTGTTTAGCAGATGGTCTTTCAACTCACCTGTCCTTCCTTTCTGTAGAAGGCCACAGTGGTGAAGATGATCAGGTACATCAGGTAAACCAAGAAATTCATCAAGAACAACTTGGAAGCAAACCTGTCCCACTTATTGTTGAGGAGACTGTGCAGAGGCTCGATCTGGAGCATCGCAGGACGATTCTGAAGCAAAGTTCACAGCTCAGGTAAAACACTCAGTTCTTCTATTTAAATCATCATCAGGTCAAAATATTTCTTCTTTCTAACCGGAATCTCACTCCCACAGACGATGATCTCCAACACAGAGTTCTCTTCGTCGGTGTCGATGGAGCTCATGTCGTAAAGCGAGGAGTGAACGGGTCCGTAGACCCATTCTGTGAACTTCCTGGACAGCGGCCTCATCTCCTCATCCGAGAATTCCCGGTGCAATATGTGCCTGAACAGCTGGCCAATGAGAGGTCGGAAAAAAGTTAATTATCTATATTATGTCACCAGTTTTAAATCCACACAAACAGACGTACCCCGATCTTTCCTTGCTTGGCTGCTAACTTGAGAGGAGTCAGCCCCTGATTGTTTTCAATCGCTTCCAGCTGCACTTTTCTTTCTTTCTCAAGTTTGCTGTGCTGAATCAGGATCCCGTCATACATCCTTTCAATCATATCTGTGTTTTCTGTTGTATTGTCTGCGATAACCACCAGACTGTGCAACACAGTGTTTCCTTGTGAGTCTCTGTCGGTCAGGTCTGCTCTCCTGTACGGGTTCTCCATGAGGAAGGACACGATGTTGGGCTGGTTGGTGCAGGCAGCCAGCGATAAAGGAAGCTCTCCTGTTGGAAATACACAGAGGGGAGTTCAGTGATGAGATCTGGGAGCGAAAATGTAAATGGTTATTTTCTTTAGAATGTATTTACCCACCAAAATAAAAACCCGTTCCTGCATCATGCTGGAAGAACTTCCCGTTGGCTTTGGCTTGCACGTCCGCTCCTTTCTGTACCAGCAGTTTCACGTGGTCGAAGCTTCTTCTCTCGATGGCGGTGTGCAAGGCCGTCTGACCTGTGACAGCGGGATCAGTGTGTAGGATTTAGACATGAATACAGGATTTCATCTCTGCCATCACCTACCTCATTCCCCTACCTTTGTAGTACGGATCTTTGTAAGATGCGTTGATTAAATTTTCTAAGTCTTCAGTTTTTTCTGCGACGTCGAGGAGAAATTCAACTGTGTCATTTTTACCGTCCTTTAGATTCAGCAGAGCTTTCAGGAGCGCCGTCTTCCCGTTTACTTCATCTGGAAGTTCCGAAAAATGCCCAAATTACTAGTTTTGTTTCTCATTACGATATTTACATCTGTACCTTTGCTTCTATAAAAAATTAGTACTAGACCCCTAGATTTACTTCAAAAATGAATCTTTATTCAGACATCAGTTTCACATCCAGCTCCTCCAGGTTTATTTCTTTGAAAACATTTCAGGAAATTTTATTTACCGAAGTTATTATCTAAAAACCATCAGTGATGCCTCGCTTAAACAAACTGTGCGAGAACTCTTCCAGCCATTCGCAAACAGTCGTGTTTGGCATGACTACGTGCACTTTACTGCTCAAACATTGTTTCAAAGACACATGGAGACACTAACATGGTCACAGACAACAGAAGGACACATAAAACTGTTTTCTTCCTACTCACCTGTGAACTCTGGGCTCGTAAGGCGTTTGTTATGAGCTCGCAGGTAGTCGAGCAGGCCGTGCAGCTGAGCGGTGTCTCCCTGGGATGCTGCGTTAAACACTCTCTCCCTCGTGAATGCTTTACCATCAGTGCTGGGAGCGACGTCAGGATCTTGTCTGAAATGTAACAAATCAAATTGATTCAAATCAAATCAAGCTCAATGTTCTCAACTGATTTGTTCCAACACTGTTTGTCTTTTCAACTATTAAAGTATTCAGAAAATATAAATATGATGCAGAATAAATTATTTCAGACATTACAGTGTACCGTATGTATGATATGTGTGGCGCGTGACTCGTTTAGTCTCTTTGTAAATCTTCCAGGACAAATAAAGGCTTTAAACAAACTGCTGCTTTACCTGCGATTTGCCAACGTGTTACCTGATACTGAACGAGTCCCTACAGGCATCACTGCTGTGTTGACCCCCCCAACATTCCGTGTGCACGATTTTAAAATGAAATGCCATGTGCGTTACCTGTGGGAGAGACATCCAACATCTGTTCTTCCCCAGTGGAAACAGTTACCTGGATATTAGGACGTTGGTATCCATAGGTGCAGGTTTGATCTCTGCGTTGTCTTTTCTAAGGAGCCAATCCAGACTGTTCCCCTCCTCCTGGCCTTTGTTCAACTCCTCTCTCGGCGGCGGCGGCTTTCCATTGTCCATCTTTTTCCTGTTGATAACCAAATCCTGACCGTGTAGAACAAGAAACTAAAGTGTTAGCTTGACAAGAAGCTCATCATCTGTGCCGAGCCACAGCTGCACAAGTGTAGGATTGCAAAGGTCGTGAGAAGCACTGATGAGTGAAGGTGTGTGTTACCTTGATCGCGCTCCTCCCTTTTCCCAGAGGGCGAGCCTGTTGTTTACTTACCAGCAGTTTTCCACTCGGAGAAAAAAACAGCATGCTGAGATCACAGGTTATTTTACCATGTGATACTCTATGATTTATTTAATGACTCACTGCTCATGGTGTTAAATAATACCTGAATGTTTGAATTCAAACTAATGTATCTCAGCATGTTTGACACATTGAATCATTAGTCTGATTTGTAAATCTATCTAATATTTATTTATACATCTTAAAATATAAATGTGCTTTTACTTTGCAGTCGTCTGGTTTTATCCAGGTTTTGTTGTTTTTATTACATAGATTTGGTTTGTTTGAAATTTCTTTTGAGCTGTTTTGTCTGTTGGGGAATATTATCATTTACATTTTAGCTTGGTAGTCTACAGTGTTTTTATTATTGTACCTTTCACTAATCATCTCGTGACGTTTTAAGCTGATTTCAGAAACTCAACGATTGTTCTCGAGAGGATTTGTTTTTTGTCAGCTGTCACACTTGTTTCAGTTTAACAAAGCAGGTTCCACACTTCTTTAAAAATATGACACTGCTTTACTCATTAATATTTCATCATCTATCAGTAGAAGCTTCAAAAAAAGAAAAAAGATGTGCACAATAAACAGACGTGCATGTTGCCTGCTACTTTGGGGAAGCTGTTAAAGAATAAAAAACGAATTTGTTTTCATTCATACCAACAACGTCACAAGGTGTTTTTGGGTTAACTCAAAGTGAAATGTTTTCTTTCCGTTCTCCTGCTTAATAGTGGCTTAAGCATTCGGCAAAATGTAAATCTAAACAAAAAGGAGGAGACGTTCTTCAGTCACTGAAAAAAACTAAAACAAATGGTGAGTTTTAGTGATACTTCAAAATCTAATGTAGAGGCACGTTTAGAAACAAAGTTTTGCAACCGTTAAACATGCAACGAATGTAAAGAATAAAACTGTACTGAACATCTGAGTCAGGTTAACTCTGTCGGACACAATGCATCCATTCACTGTTGACAACCTTCAGATGATTTCAAACCATATTTGATCAGAAAAATCGAATACAGCTGTGTCATCATCACTCCTTTATCCATCAGCATCAGACGTGATTCATTAATTGATCTATTAAAATATTAAACCTAACGTTACATGGTCCACAGTGAAGCTGTTACCTGCAGCTGCTGTTAATAATTCATGTGTTTTTTTCTCGTTAGTCAGATCAGCAGATGTTTGGTTAAGTTACCGACTGTTTTCATCATCATGGTGAGAAGTGTGACGAGGAAACACTGGAAAATGTTCAGCCTGACCTCCTAACGTTAGACAGCTGATTGAGCTCACCTGTCCAGGTGTGTTCACAGGTGTCTGATAGAGTTTGATGTTCTTCCAGAGTCACTGTAGAGGATTATTAGATTTAATCATGTACATTTCACAGGACGGCAGGTGAACGATGACGTCTGTCATCTACACTCAGAAAAAGAAGTCAACACGCTACAACTAAACTCAACAACATTAGATATCCAGGTATGACAATTGTAACTCATTTCATTAGACATGTACAGGGGGTGCACCGTTCCTGGAGGTACTGCAATACCAGGTCGATGCGTGGAGTGGACGGAGCAAGCCCCTATTCCATCTCCCTGTTCCAAAAATCAATTTAATATATGGTCCCCGGGTAGGGGACGTATCAGATATTAAACTGATAAGAACAGATACTACACTTGATCTTAGCCAAAAGGCCGAGAAGCGATGCCGACAGAGGCTCGGAGAGAGGAGCTCACTGTTCGCGCTGTCAGTCTCACTGACGGTTCAAGTCTGAGGAAACTGATCGAAGATTAATGATGATTAAAAACAGAGACTGTAAATAATGATTGTTGTCTAGGAAATGTTTGTAACAATCTCCCTGCGGGGATTAATAAAGTTTTTCTCATTCTCATTTCTAATTCTCCCTGACGCTCTCGGGTCACGTGCTGTCTCTTAGTCCAATAGGAGCTCGAGGTGGGAGGAGCCCGGTTTCCACGGTGACACACGGAGCTGCAGCGCCCTCTGCTGGATGGATCAGATAACAGCAGCCCTCCCTAATGTATTTGATTTGTTATTATAAAACTGCTGTTTACACAAATGACGCGACATAAATCCACTTTGCAAAACAGTTTTATAGCAGCAGATTTAGTCTGAAGAGTTCTCAAACAGAAACTCTCCCTGCAGCGCTGCAGCTTTCAGAGTAACTGTTTTTTCATTGGACATGTTTATCAGGGGAGAGCGCGAACGCAGTCCCCCACTACCACAAATTATGCAGTCGAGATTCCCACATTTGGGGAATTCGCAGGGGTCAGCACAACCGGAGTGCAATGGCTGAGCCTCGCCCTGGGTGAACCACCTTCTTGATCATGGTGTCTCCCCTGCCAGGTAAGTATGAGTTGTACACCTCGGAGGCAGAGGGGTCTTCCACAGACGTGCCGTGCTGACTGACGGTGTTGACAAAACATGAGTGACCAAAAACCAGACACTATGAAAGCTGTGTGAGTGTGCAGGGATTTAATCCAGAGGAAACTGTTTTGTTCTGTGAGATTACTCACTTTTTACTTGATAAATACTGCTTATGTTTCCCACAATGCAGTGCGGCTTTCCTCACAACAAAAGCTAACATAGAATCAGCTGTTTATCTATTTTACCTCCAACAAATGAGCAAAAGCCCCAAAGAGAGTTCAAGTGAGCCCAAGCTGAATTCGTGCTGCAGTCAAAGGTTGTTTGATCCACGTTTAATCCATTCACAGGCGACAATAAAAACACAGAAATCAAACTTTGTTACTCTGTTAGCTTGTAGCCACTTCCTGCTGGTGATAAACTGACAACCAACATGTGCTACTGCCCCCACTGACCTGGAGGGGGAACAACTTTCCCCTCCAGGTCTCATGCACTTCCCTTATTTGGACTGTGTTTTACTGAGGATGGCAGGGAGAGATACCGTAAATTCCGGACTACAGAGCGCACCTGATTAAAAGCCGCATACTCTAATTTTAGAAAAAAAACTCAATTTTGTACTTGTACAAGCCGCACCGGATTTTAAGCCGCAGGTATCCCACGTAGTAATATGAAAAAATAGCTCAAAAACTCATTCATTTATTCATTATATGTCTTTATTACTGTAAGAAATGAGTCACTGACAGCGGGTGACAAGCGGACAGGTAAGGGACAACATCCACTCTTATCACTATGTTTATATAGAGAACTTAAATCCAAATTTAATCACATGTAAGGATTCATTTAACTTTTTAAAATTTAATCCGCTAAGTAACATAAACAAATATATTGTAAATGCTTTTTTTCTAACGGTGTCTGTAACGCAGCTACCGTGAAATATACGTTTGTATCAGCAACACACAAATTACGTTGCTTATGCTTTTTTACTTAAACAATGAACATAAAATTACATGAACAGCATTCCAGTATCTCCCAATAACTGGTAAAAACATATGCTATATACTGCATCCTACCAGAAAAGTCACTGAACGCTATCTGAAACCATCAAAGTCCCTTACTTCCGTGTCGGAATTAAACAGCCTCAGGATCTCATCACTTACTGCATAACTCTCCTCATTTTTCGATGTCACTTGAGTGCGCACCGTCCTCTTCATCACGCAGCAGTCCAGCCTTTCGGAATGCGTTGGTGATGGTTGATGTTTTGACACAGCTCCACGCATTTAGGATCCACTGGCAGACTTGATTTAAAGATGCTCTTCGCATGCGGCCTGTTTTGGTAAAAGATTTGTCCCCGCTTGTCATCCAAGCCTCCTTGCTTTTGCCTTCAGTCTGATTTGTACAGTAGAAACACTGCGGCCGCCTGCTCTCTGTCCCAGTCTTCCAGAAAGTTTTCAAGCTCGGGCCACCTGCTATGATTACCTCTGAAAGCTTTTGTCGTCTTTTTGCATTGGCCCGATCTTCACGCTGGCGTCTCCACCTTCTCACCATTCATTTATTTATTCCAAGATTACGTGCAGCAGCTCGATTTCCTTCTTCAAACGCCAGAGTGATCGCTTTTAACTTAAATGCTGCATCATATGCTTTTCTTTGAGTATTTTCCATGTTGATGAGGGTTAGTAGAAATGAATGATTTACAATAGTTGTGATAGTACGCTTGATAGTACGCTTTTTAGTGCCACGAAAAAACATGACGATCATACAATTTCATTGGACCTCTGTCTTGACCTCTCATCAATTTTATTGGTCTACTGTTGTTAGGCAAACTGTTTTCGGCCCACGAAAAAAAACACGAATAAGCCGCACCATAGTATAAGCCGCAGTGTTTAAAGTGTAGAAAAAAAATAGCGGCTTATAGTCCGGAATTTACGGTAATTATAAATCAGTAGTACTAGGACAGGAGAGACAAATACATGAGAGACAAGGACATGAGAGACAAAGACAGGAGAAAGAAGGACGTGAGAGACAAGGACATGAGAGACAAGGACAGGAGAGACAGGCCTGAGAAGTGTCATTTTGGACAAGAAACATAATGTTCATTACTGAGCAGAAAACCAAAAAAGGAAATTATCAGTGAGGTGTCTGAGACAGCCCATTTTTTTAAAAAATGTATAAGAACCAACTGTTAGAGCTCCTCAGGGAGCCTTTTCTCTGTAACCCCTTTTGTGTGCTGCACTGTTAAACGCTCCTTCTTGTACAAGAATAATAAATTCAACTTAAACTTTGATACTTTGAACCCAGTCTTCCTTACTCAAAGAGCTTCTTTTTTTAAATTCCCATAACAAGGAGACAGTAAATATGTCGTCCTCTTAAACATCTAAAACCCTCCCTTGCATTTGGAGAGGAAGTTTGAAAGATTTAGTGAGTTTTTATTGGACATGTTTATCAGGGGATAGCGCGAACGCAGTCCCCCACTGTTACGACCCCGGCTCTTGGGAAGCAACACAGGTGACAAACAACAATCAATGTGGCTAAAGTAACTTTTATTATAGTCAAAGGTCAAAACCAAGGATAACAAATAAGGATGAATTGTGGAGGCTGGTGGCGTTGCAGCAGGCCGGGCTGCAGTGGGTGAGAGAGAGAGCCTGTGGGTGGAGCTACCCAGAGCTCTTAAAGGCTTCCAAACAGGTGCCAGAGATCAGGAGGGAAATGAGGAGGTGGAGCCTCTGATCACCTGAAAACTGAGATTGGAGAAGATTCAGAGTTAGAAAAAAAACTTAGAGAGACTAGCCTTGGACATAACACCCCCTCCCATAAGCAGGTTGCTCTAAAGCAACCTCACCGTTAGGCTAGCACCTAACCTATCCACACTCACGACCTTGACAGGGCATCTGCAAGAACATTATCCTTCCCGCGCACATGCTGGATGTCCAGATTAAATCCCTGCAAGACTAAACTCCATCGCATTAGTCGATGGTTGGAGTTTTTCATCCTGTTGAGAAAAACCAAAGGGTTATGGTCGGTGTAGACCACTAGGGTCTGGCTGGTGGAAACATAAACACCAAAATGATCTAGGGCTAGAATAAGGGCCAATGCCTCCTTCTCTACAGTGGAGTAGTGTTTTTGATGCAGGTTAAATTTTCTTGAAAAATAACCAACAGGATGCTCTACCCCTAAGGAATCCTCTTGAAGCAGAACAGCCCCAGCACCAACATCACTTGCATCAACCGCTAGTTTGAAAGGCCTACTAAAATCAGGCGCAACAAGAACAGGACTATTAGCCAGCAGCGCTTTCAGGCTCTCAAAGGCAAACTGACACACATCCGTCCAAACAAATGGGACCTTAGGGCTAAGCAAGTTAGTCAAAGGGGCCGCTACTGTAGCAAAATTCCTGCAAAAACTCCTGTAATAACCTGCCATGCCAAGGAACCGTTTCAAGTCTCGTCTCGAGCCAGGTACACCGAAATTCACAATAGCCTCCACTTTGGCCTCAACAGGACAGACCATTCCACAACCAACTATTTTCCCCAGATAGGTTATTGTGGCCTGTCCAAACTCACACTTTGCCAAGTTCACTGTCAAATTAGCAACAGCAAACCTGTGGAACACTTCTTCCAGCTGAGCTACATGCTGACCCCAGGATGAACTGAAAATCACCACGTCATCAAGATAGGCTTCACAACCCGCAACTCCCTTCAACACCTTATTTACTAGACGCTGAAAAGTAGCTGGTGCATTTCGCATTCCGAAAGCCATGACAGTGTACTGACAGAAGTCGTCTGGTGTCACAAAAGCAGAGATTTCACAGGCTCGCTCAGTAAGAGGGACTTGCCAGTACCCTTTCAGAAGATCTAACTTAGTAACAAAACCTGCAGATCCCACTCTGTCAATACAGTCATCCAGTCGGGGAAGAGGGTAACAGTCAGGTTTGGTCACAGAGTTAACTTTACGAAAATCAGTACAAAACCGAGGTGTATGATCCGACTTCTCAACAAGTAAACATGGAGAGCTCCATGAGCTAGTACTGGGTTCAGCAATACCATGCTGCAGCATATAGTCTACTTCCTTACGTAAAATTTGTTGCTTAACCGGATTTACTCTGTAAGGATGCTGCTTAATAGGAGCAGCATCACCTACATCGATGTCATGCTGAAGAACGTTTGTGCGTGTCGGCACATCAGAGAACAGGGCAAGATGTTTATAAATTAACTTAGTGATGTCAGAACGTTTAGGAGAATCTAAATAAGAAAGATGGAAGTCCAAGTTATTCAGAACTTTAGAATTTGGCAATCTACCCTGAGAAAATTCTAAGCCGCCAGTAAACTTAGGATCGTCTGGAACGTCATCACTGCCGTCTGGAACAATGACATTAGTGTCCTCACCTACATGTGTTAAAGTGTTTACCACAGCAACAGTTTTCACATCTGCGAGAATGGGCTGATTTCTCCCACAGTAAAGCTTTAACAGGTTAACATGGCATAAGCGTGTTTTTCGCTTACGATCGGGAGTCTTAACCAAGTAGTCACACTCACCAACCTGGCGGTCAATCACATATGGTCCACTATACTGAGCCTGCAAAGCAGAACCAGTAAGAGGCAAAAGTACCAAAACTCTGTCCCCTGGTGAAAAAACTCGGTGCCTTGCCTTCCTGTCATACCATCCCTTCATCTTAGCTTGAGCCTGCTCCAAATTTCTCTTAGCTAGATCACAAGCACTTGTTAGCTTAGACCGGAAGTTACACACAAAGTCTAAGAGGTTGGTAGGAGTAGATTGGTTTTCCAACCACTTCTCCTTCAACATTTTCAAGGGACCTCTTACAGTATGGCCAAACACCAGCTCAGCTGGGCTGAAACCAAGGGATTCTTGGGTCACCTCCCTTGCTGCAAAAAGGAGCAAAGGGGTCCCATCATCCCAATCCTTCTCAAACTCTTTACAGTAGGCCCGCAACATTGTCTTGAGAGTCTGGTGGAACCTCTCTAGGGCCCCCTGAGACTCTGGGTGATAAGCAGACGATGTACGATGCTGGATCGACAACTGCTTGAGCACTTGAGAAAAAACGGAGGATGTGAAATTTGACCCTTGGTCTGTCTGAACAACCCGGGGAAGGCCAAACACCGTAAAGAACTTTATTAGAGCCTTAGAAACTGCTGAAGCTGTAATCCGGCGCAGAGGAATGGCTTCAGGGTACCGAGTAGCCATACACATGATGGTCAGTAAGTACTGATTACCTGACTTGGTGCGAGGGAGTGGACCAACACAATCAATCAATATGTGCTCGAAAGGTTCCCCGATAGCTGGAATGGGATGTAAAGGTGCAGGAGGTATTTTTTGATTAGGCTTACCAACAGTTTGGCACACATGACATGTTCTACAATGCTGGGTAACATCACTTTTCACTCCAGGCCAAAAAAAATGCCTCAACACACGGTCCAAAGTTTTCCTAACTCCCATATGCCCCGCAAAACAGTGATCATGGGCCAGACGCAAGATGTCAGGACGGTAAGCACTTGGAACAACAATTTGAAAAACACTGCTCCAATCATCCTGACAAGACATTTGAGGAGATGTCCACTTTCTCATCAACACTCCGTCATTCACAAAATACCCACATGAGACAGCCTTAAGTTCATCCTCAGAGATAGCCTCTCCAAAACAGTAAGACAGAGTTGCATCCTTCTCCTGTTCAAGTTTAAGTTCTCCTCGAGAGGGGAACACTTTACCAAACCCTGGGGTCTCAAGCTTCACCAGGAAGGTGTCTGAAAGAGAAATCTCAGGATCAGACTCTTTGCCCAATTCTTTCCTAAACATGGAACGTGTAGTAACACATACTGGAAAGGTGTCTGGAAATTTCTCCTCAAGTTCATCTGGACTTTTATTAGCTACAGGAAACGAAACTACTTCAGGAGCAGTAAGTACTCTACCCCCAGCCAAGTCATTCCCTAGGATGAAGGACACACCGTCAATTGGGAGATATGGACAAATGGCTACAACTACCTTTCCTGAGACCAGAGCTGTTTGAAGGTCAATGTTGTGTAGAGGACAGGACAGATAACCCCCTCCAAACCCCTCGACCAGGACGCTAGAGCCCAAAGCGGACTCTTCTGTAAACTGGAGGACATCTTTGAGAATCAAAGACTGAAAAGCTCCAGAGTCTCTCCAGATCTTAACAGGCTGCCTATTTGAAGGATCAGACTCTAAGGAAACAAAACCATCCATAAGAAAAGCTGAAGAGCCAGCCAACTCTTTCTTTTGAGTTGGATGCTCCATAACGGAGGTTCCAGTGGAACATTTTACAGTTTTTATTAAAGCCACAGGCTTAGACTTTTGTTTTTTACTTAAGACAGAACAATCAGCAATGACATGGCCAGGTTTCTTACAATAAAAACAAGCCTTCACTGAAGTGCCCCCAACTGTGGGTTTACTAGTAAAGGAGGCGTAAGACGCTGCAGGCTTTGAAAAAGAAGGTCTATTGAACAAAGTTCTACCTTTTTGCTCGCCCTGTTTGTCAAAGACAGTCTTATGAGTCAGACTAAACTCATCTGCCAAAACAGCAGCTCTATCAAGGGTGGACACTTGTTGCTCATTAATATATGTACAAATGCTATTAGGCAGACAGTTTTTAAACTCTTCCAGCAGGATCAATTGTTTAAGATCCTCTTTTGTTTCAGCCTTCTGAGACTTGCACCATCTATTAAAGAGGGTCTCTTTCTCTTTTGCAAAGTCAAGATAAGTTTGTCCATCAAGTTTATTGAGAGTCCTAAAGCGTTGGCGATAAGCTTCAGGAACAAGTTCGTAGGCTCTTAGAATAGCCTCTTTGACTGTCTCATAGTTCGTACTTTGCTCAATGCTTAAAGCAGAATAAGCCTCTTGCGCTTTCCCCACCAAAACACTCTGTAAGAGCAATGTCCATGCATGCTCCGGCCATTTTGAAAGTGTAGCCACACGTTCAAAATGAGGGAAATATTTCTCAACATCCTTCTCTACAAACGGAGGAACCAATCGAATATTTTTAGCTGCATCAAATGCAGACAACTCAACATGAGAGGGACGCGACACAGCAGCATGTTTAAGTTCCAGTTCTTTAAGGAAACGCTCATGCTCTAAGTGCATCTGCTTCTCCTTGAGTAACCGCTCCTCTTGCCTATCTTGTAGCTGGAGTTCTTGTAAGGCTAACTCCTTAAGCCTCAACTCAAGAGTAAAATCAGTTTGAGGAGGTTTTGAGACCATTTTTTTGGAAACTGACAGAGGCACAGGCTCTATCACACCTTTCTCAATCAACATAGCTTTCAGAGCCTCTCTAACGCTCTCTTTCAGACGCTTCTCACTACTAGCAATCTCAAACTCATAGTAGCTGGCGAGTTGTAGGAGCTGATCTTTAGTGAACTGCTCAAGCAGCTCCTCTGAAGGTGCACTAATGAAATTATCAAGCGTTGCCATCCTGGATAACTTCCTCACATTTGCACAACTGGTTAACTGCACCTTATGCTAACCAATATACACAGTGCACACAGCACGACTCAGTGTCCCACACGAAGCAGCCAAAACACAATCGCTCTCTCTAATGACCAAAGTTATAGTCACAAACATGTAGGCCTAGAAATAACCCATCAAGCTACTAATGTAGCACCAAATATCACTCAAACAAATACCATTAAACAAATGGCACCTGCTAGCAATCAAAACCAAAGGCAACTATTTAAGGTAAAACTAGCCTACACAAAGTCAAATTACACACACAACCTGACAAAACAACAGACTGCACAACACCAGTTAGGGGACAGGACACATCACAACGGTACCAAACAGAGCACCATCATTAACACCCCTAACCTAATAACCACCCCCCAGTGAATACAGCAAGCAAGCTCCTGAGTGTGCCGACAATCAAAAGCAAGCCCCCTGGTACCTGCCTAACTTCCACTCAAGCCTAAATATCTTCTGAGGCGTGCTGGGCTCGAGGCGTCTTTAAAAGCAGAAAATCAGTGAACCATAAGCCAAATGGCCAGGAACCTGAACACTTGCCCCCACCAGAGAACAGGTCTCCACCCAGGATTACCTCAAAAACAAAAAAGACAAAAAAACAAATGAGTGAACCGATGGAGGAACTGATTACTCAGACCCGCTGGCTCACTCCCTACCTAACCAGGGAGATCACTGAAACCTCAACAACACTCAGAAACTATACTCACCAAATACTCACCAGGAGGACAAACAGCAGTCCCCAGCCACAACACCACACAGCCACCACTCACAGTCTAGGACAATGCAAAAACACTCATCGGGACTGAACAGATCCCGGACGAGCCCCCAATATGTTACGACCCCGGCTCTTGGGAAGCAACACAGGTGACAAACAACAATCAATGTGGCTAAAGTAACTTTTATTATAGTCAAAGGTCAAAACCAAGGATAACAAATAAGGATGAATTGTGGAGGCTGGTGGCGTTGCAGCAGGCCGGGCTGCAGTGGGTGAGAGAGAGAGCCTGTGGGTGGAGCTACCCAGAGCTCTTAAAGGCTTCCAAACAGGTGCCAGAGATCAGGAGGGAAATGAGGAGGTGGAGCCTCTGATCACCTGAAAACTGAGATTGGAGAAGATTCAGAGTTAGAAAAAAAACTTAGAGAGACTAGCCTTGGACATAACACCCACTACCAGAAATTATGCAGTCGAGATTCCCACATTTGGGGAATTCGCAGGGGTCAGCACAACCGGAGTGCAATGGCTGAGCCTCGCCCTGGGTGAACCACCTTCTTGATCATGGTGTCTCCCCTGCCAGGTAAGTATGAGTTGTACACCTCGGAGGCAGAGGGGTCTCTGCGGGGGGACGACCCCTCGGTGACGGTTGTAACATTCAACAAACACAGAGAAGCAGCAGAAGTGACCGTGCTCCAACAGTCAAAGAGATGTTTGCTCAATAGTACCCAACTGCAGCCACTACAAAACACGCCCACTACAAAACACGCCCACTACAAACCACGTCCGCATTGAGCGCTGAATCGTACGTCGACGTCACCGCCATTTTGGATGTGGCAAAGTTTCCTTGTATTAGTTTACGGGCAGATCTGCCACATCCAATATGGCGGGCGCATTAACATATCGGACAAACCTGCTCAATGAGGCTCAAGCCAAGCAATAATATATGGGGATAATTTTGTCTCAAAAAGATTTGAATGCGTACAATATGATTTGAATGTGTACAATATGATTTGTATACATATGCATACATTTATAAATATCCAAATACAAAATACAAATATAAAAATGTGACATACAAATTAATAAACGAATTTGTATAAATAAATGTGGATTTGTAAATATATTTTCGAGATTTGAAAATAAATGTCCTTGACTTTGTGTGTGGAGTCAGCATTTGTGGATCCATTTTTTGCTTTTGTGGATCCATTTTTTGCTTTTCTCGCGATGACGTAATTTTGAGACATTCCTACCGCTCACCCGATTCACAAATAAATGCCACCAGATTTGAATACAAATAGCGGTACACCCTTCACCGATAATACTCAGTGATATGTATTATATAATACGACAAATGAATACCCCAATTCTATGTAAAGAGACAAAATTACACACTGATTTTATCATTAGTATACAATGAGATTATATAGAGAAATACAGCTACAAACTGATTATATATACAAATTGACACGACTACACAATGATTGTATATTAAAAAAACAAAGCTACACACTGTTGTGTCTCTTCATATATGATGAGTGTGTGTAGTTGTGTCACTGTGTAGTTGTGTCACTTCATATATGATGAGTGTGTGTAGTTGTGTCTCTTCATATATAATAAGTGTGTAGTTGTGTCTCTTCATATATAATAAGTGTGTAGTTGTGTCTCTTCATATATAATGAGTGTGTGTTATTTATGAAGAGACACAGCTACACACACTCATCATGTATAACTACACACTGATTTTATATTAGGAAACAAAACTACATAATAATTTTACATAAAAAGACAAATAGTTGGAGGTGTGTTACACAGTGTTTGTTTACTAGATGTAAAATATGATAAACAATGGCCTCCTTTGCTTTCCATGACTTCAAAGTAAAAATGTCAGACTTTAATTGGAGCTATATTATTATTTATATATTTACCATAAAGGTCAGAATATGTGCGCACTCAGGGTTGGTTACCGTCATGGACGCCACATTCCCTTTATATAAAGCTAACTCTGAACACCTGAGGTCGCCAAAGCAATATGGATGTTGATTGGTTGGTTAGTGGGCAACGGAGGGGATTCCGACTACCCATTGGTTGTTTGAGGAGAAGAAGGCGGGATCTCCGCTGCTCATTGGTTGGTTGCTGTAAGTATTGGGCGGGGCTTAGTTTGAACCCGAGTCCCGCCGCAGGGCAAGGTGTCAGGTTTCCTAAACTAAGCTAAGCTCCGTCATTACCAGCGGGGATTTTTAACGGACCTGCCCGCTGCTCGGTTCACATCAGCGGGCTTTTATGGAGCAACGCCGCGGTCTTTAGCCGGTTGTTCTCTTTAGTTAAAGTTACACAGAGTCGCTTCGTTATCATGGCGGAGGGAGCGGACGGCGCGAAGAGGAGACAGCCAGCCGGGAGGAAGAGCCGAGCGAGCCAGCACAAGAAGAGCTCCAGCAGCCGGGTACGCTCCGAGCCGACCGTTAGCTCGACGGGGAGTTTTACCGACCACTTTAAAACAAACAGCGGACTCACGGAAACACCCAGAGGCTGCGGAGAGCTTCAGACTACCGTCTGAGCCGAGTTACCGAACTTTGACAGACAGACAGGGAGACAGACAGGCGAGCTGAAGTTTAGACAACAACAACAACAGGCCACCGGTGTTACAGACAAACCCGTGACCGTGCTAATCTGTGACCCCGCGGGGTTTGTAGGATAAGACATTTAAAGTGTCAGACTCAGCTGTGTCCATCTGATTCAATCATATCAGTAATTATATTATAATAATAATAATTTAAATGTTTTTTACTCTGCAAAGATGAGGCTTTTATTTTGAAAGTTCAGATTCTTGCCTGTTAAATTAGCTTGATCAGTTAATTAACATTATCATGAGGACATGTGTTAATGACACACACACGGATCAGTGTCAGATTATCAGGATATAATCTTCAGAACTCGTGTTGTTACCTCAGAATTAGACTTAGATTAATGTCACAACTTATAATTTCAATGTGTCAAAAACTGCTGCACTAAATTCAACAGTACGAAGCTTCAGACAGTGTCACGTGTTCATGTTTGAAGCCTCATTATGAAGTGTGATGACTTCAAATCAGCTCCTGAGTCCTTTCCTTGACTTTGATGGAAAAAACATTACAAAGACATGAGGACAGATGTGAAGGAGAGGACATGAGGACAGGTGTGAAGGAGAGGACAGATGTGAGGGAGAGGACATGAGGACAGATGTGAGGGAGAGGTGATGAGGACAGATGTGAGGGAGAGGTGATGAGGACAGATGTGAAGGAGAGGACATGAGGACAGACGTGAAGGAGAGGTGATGAGGACAGATGTGAAGGAGAGGACATGAGGACAGATGTGAAGGAGAGGACATGAGGACAGATGTGAAGGAGAGGACATGAGGACAGATGTGAAGGAGAGGGCATGAGGACAGACGTGAAGGAGAGGTGATGAGGACAGATGTGAAGGAGAGGACATGAGGACAGACGTGAAGGAGAGGTGATGAGGACAGACGTGAAGGAGAGGACATGAGGACAGACGTGAAGGAGAGGTGATGAGGACAGATGTGAAGGAGAGGTGATGAGGACAGATGTGAAGGAGAGGTGATGTCTACGTCATGAAGCGACGGTGAATGTTGTTGACGTGATCTGTGGTAAAACTACAAAGTCCAGCAGATGGACTACAAACGCTCCTCTGATGCTTCCTGGATCCTCCCCGCACTCTGACCGCGTTGTTGATGCAGGAAATGTCAAACTGTGACGTCATCGTCAGAGTGTCAGTGGTCCCTCGTGTATCGGATATGTTCTAAAAATAACCCGCAATAAACGAAATCCGCAAAGTAATCAGCTTTATTTTTTACAGTTATTATCCATGTTTTAAGGCCGTAAACCCCTGACCACACTTTTAGACACTTTTCTCAGACAGGCATTAACATGTTCTCACATTTTTCTCTTATTTAAACTCTCAAAGTTTAAACTTTGGCAGATTTAACAAAAATAAGAACAATACTGTTTTAGTAAATTAAGCCGTATTTCACAGTTCCTCTTCGTCCTGGTGCCGCTACGCTGTAACGGCTTGTTCCTCCTTGGTGCAGGTGTTTTTTTCAGAGCGCAGAACATACAACGCATTTTGTACAGTACTCCCTCAGCCAATCAGGACGCAGAACACAATGCCCTTTCATACTGTACAGTACACTGTAAAAAAAAAAGAAGCAAAATTACACTAAAAGAAAACACGAAACAGCGAGACCCCAAAAGGTGAACCACGGGACGTGTGTGTGTGTGTGTGTGTGTGTGTGTGTGTGTGTGTGTGTGTGTGTGTGTGTGTGTGTGTGTGTGTGTGTGTGTGTGTGTGTGTGTGTGTGTGTATGTGTGTGTGTGTGTGTGTGTGTGTCTAGGTGAGTCTGGAGAAGGTTTTGGGTATCAGCGCAGCCAGCGGCAGCAGTTTGACCTCTGACCCCAACACTGGACTTATCGCCTATCCTGCAGGGTAAGCCCCGCCTCTTCAGACTCACCTGTATAAAAAGGGCGACGCCCACCCAACACTGTGTGTGTGTGTGTGTTCCAGGTGTGTCATCGTGCTGCTTCACCCGAAGAAGAACAAACAGAGTCACATCATCAACACGTCCAGGTAGATCTGTGGGCTTCACCTCCACCTGTGAAAACATGTTCAGGTGTTACTGGGACGTACACACTGATACTCTGTGTGTGTGTGTGTGTGTGTGTCTGTCTGTGTGTGTCACAGGAAGCCCTTCACTGCTCTGGCCTTCTCCCATGATGGAAAACACCTGGTCACTGGTGAGGTAAGACACACCTGGTGATGGAGGTAGTGAAGCTCTGTGTTTCTACAGGAGGTGTCTTTGAGGACAGGTGAAGGTGTGTATGTGTCTAAGTGTATGTGTGTGTGTGTGTTTCAGAGTGGTCACATGCCCTGTGTGCGGGTGTGGGAGGTGGATGGAGGTCAGGTGGCGGAGGTCCAGTCTCATAAATACGGAGTTTCCTGTGTGGCGTTCTCCACCAACAACAGCTACATCGTCTCCGTGGGATACCAGCATGACCGGACTGTTAGTGTGTGGGACTGGAGGGTGAGGACACACGCACGCGCACACACACACACACACACACACACACACACACACACACACACACACACACACACACACACACACACACACACACACACACACACACACACACACACTGCAGCACTAACTTACACACTGTGCTTCCTGTCTGAGCAGAAAGGTTCGATTGTCGCCTCCAACAAAGTGTCCAGCAGAGTGTTCGGCGTCTCCTTCTCTCAGGACAACAGCTACTTCGTCACCGCGGGAAACCGACACGTCAAGTTCTGGTACCTGGACGCCTCTAAAGAACGACGGGTACGACCTCCCACTCAGCCAATCACAGCTCGTTTCACAGTGCGCTGAACTACTTTTAACTTTTCTCGCTGCATCCAGGTTAACAGCACGGTGCCTCTGATTGGTCGGTCTGGGTTGCTCGGCGATCATAAGAACAGTGTGTTCAGCGGGGTGGCGTGTGGGCGTGGCCTCATGGCTGGCAGTACCTACTGCATCACCAGCTCCAGCCTGCTGTGTCTGTTCAACAGCAGCCGACAGCTGGAGGCCTGGGTCAACCTCAAGGTGAGTACGACGAACCAGAACGACGGACCTGTACTACGAACCTGTACGACGAACCTGTACGACGAACCTGTACGATGAACGACGAACCTGTACGATGAACGACGAACCTGTACGATGAACGACGAACCTGTACGACGAACGACGAACCTGTACGACGAACGACGAACCTGTACGACGAATGACGAACCTGTACGACGAATGACGAACCTGTACGATGAACGACGAACCTGTACGATGAACGACGAACCTGTACGATGAACGACGAACCTGTACGACGAACGACGAGCCTGAACGACGAACGACGAACCTGTACGACGAACGACGAACCTGTACGACGAACGACGAACCTGTGCGAGGTACGACGAACGACGAACCTGTGCGAGGTACGACGAACCTGTACGACGAACCTGTACGACGAACGACGAACCTGTACGATGAACGACGAACCTGTCCGATGAACCTGTACGACGAACCTGTGCGACGAACGACGAACCTGTATGACGAACCTGTACGACGAACCTGTATGATGAACCTGTATGATGTACGACGAACCTGTACGACGAACGACGAACCTGTGCGACGAACGACGAACCTGTGCGATGAACCTGTACGACGAACGACGAACCTGTGCGACGTACGACGAACCTGTACGACGAACCTGTATGATGAACCTGTATGATGTACGACGAACGATCTACGGTGTACGCTGTACTTTCTTATTCACAACATGTTTCTGTTGACAGACGTCGTTGGCGAGCTGTCTGGCGGTGAGCGAGAACTTCATCTTCTGTGGTTGTGCTGACGGCGTCATCAGAGTGTTCAGTCCATCCAACCTGCAGTACATCGCCACGCTGCACCGACCACACCGGCTGGGCGTCGACCTCACCAGCAGTCAGTTACCTGCCAGTCCAGGTGCTCAGTACCCTGACACATTGGCTCTGACCTTTGACCCCGCCGCCAAACACCTGACCTGTGTGTACAACGACCACAGCGTGTATGTGTGGGACGTTAAAGACGTGGGGAACGTGGTGAAGCTGTACTCTGCTCTGTACCACAGCGGCTCCGTGTGGAGTGTCGAAGTAAGTCCGCCTCAGAAATACTTCAATTATAGAAATAATACTTACCAAAGACGAATATCAGAAATACCTCCAACACTGCCAGAAATACTACTAGCAAAAATACATAAATAACGATGAGGTTCATGCCTGAAATACTTCCGTCATTGCAGAAGCAACTGAACGTTTTTATAAATACTTCAAATACTATTGGAAATACTTCCAACACTACAAATATCAGTTTAAATACTACTAGAATTACCTCAAAGTAGTTCTACTACAACCAGTTCTACTTCAGTAATGTCAGATTTCAGATATACCTCTGATACTTTTCTTCAATGATTCAATAAATACTTTGAATACTATTGGGAATACCTCCAAAACTACCAATATAACTTCCAGTACAACTAGAGTTACCTCATATACTCTCAGGAATACTTCCAGTACTGTATCTGAAGCAGTCGGTCGACCTCGTTCTTCTCTCCAGGTGTACCCGGAGCTGTCTGACGTGTCTCAGGCCTGTCTGCCTCCGTCGTCCTTCTTCACCTGTTCGTCTGATAACACCATCAGACTGTGGCACGCCGACCCGCCCACCGGCCACAGAAACCTCTACAGCAACGTAAGACCAGCGACGCCTCCGGTGCGGCAGGAAGTTCTGTTTTTATTTGTCCTACATGGTTTTACTGTTTGTCTCTCAGGACCTGCTGAGGATTTTGTATGTGGGCGAGAACACGCAGCACCTGCAGGCAGAGGGCGAGTCGGCTGATGGCAAGGCTGGGATCCGAGTGCTGGGCATCAGTCCTGATGGACGACACCTGGCAGCCGGAGACCGATGTGGAAACCTGCAGTAAGAGTAACACGTTGTGACTAGCGCTCAGAGGCTCGATCCCAGCTGGCACGTTTGTGAGCGTCTGTTTGCTCTGATCTGCTTCAGACACGCTCGAGGTCTTTGGTGTTTTTTGGACGAAGCCGGGCAAAAAGTCACAAACGGACACTGACCGACAACTTTCAGCTGCATGTATACCGCATGTTGCCATCACGTTGTTGACAGTCAACCGTAGGGCTGGGCACCGAAATTCGGTTCTTTCATGGCACCGACCGAAGTGTGTCGGTTCTTATGCGTATGAAAACATGCCTCGTCTTTCGGTTCCACGTTTCGATACCCAGAGGTTAATCATGTGATCATAGATGAGTTCGACCATCCGGGTACTTTTAGGTGAAACGAATGGCGGTCTGTCAGAAACTCGGCGCATTACATTTCTAAAGTGTAACCAGATATTACATACAGCCATTTATGAAGATCTCATCCCATGGCCAGACTAGTTATATCAACTCTCTCCCAAGTACTGACCGGCGTCGCTATTTAGAAAAACTGAAATGAATGACCAGTATTGATGTATAATGCACATGCACAACAGGTTATCCTGCGACTGCTATGGGAAAGGAGTGGTCGAGTTTCCCAAAGGAGAGTTGTCACGATACTAAAATGAGTAACCACGATACTATACCAGACAAAGTATCACGGTTCCGGGTATTATCGCGATACTGCAACCTTTTTTTATTATTATTTTTATAAACTGCAATGTATTTGTACAAGTTAGTTTGAAACAACCACGTTTGTTTTTAAGCAAAATTAGTGTTGCCACCGACAAAGACACCATGGCAGACTCGCTGCTCGGGCCCGGTGCTTCTGCCACGGTGAGTGTGTTGTCTCGTGTCTGGGCGAGACAGAACTTTAGCTTGTTGTTTGTTTTGAAGCGAGTTTCTATCAAAGCGGCGCTGTCTTCACGGAGTTCGTTCTTGCCGGCAGAAACACACAAACAGCCAATCAGCTAACAGACGGGCGGACCCAGCGTGCAACAGCCTATCATATCCCTGGACGTCACCAGTAACAGGCAAACAGCCAATCATTCAGCAGCTGTGTAGTTTGGTTGTGGTTCCATGTTGGTTTGTTTACAAAGGAGTAGCATGCAGTGAGAAGCCGGGAGGAGAGCAGAGGCGGCCGCCATGTAGCGGAGACTGGCACCGGTAGTATAGTAATCCACGGTAGTACCGTCGTGTAAAATTTCTAGTATAGTAGCGACGGTTATGATTTGGCACTGCGGGGTACCGTGTATACCGTGGGTATCGTGCAACTCTACCTCGATGTAAAGTCAACATCAGACATCATCAGAGTTTTATAATGTTTAATATGTTTTGCTGAGCAGCTGCTATCAAAAATACACTATTTTTCACCGTTGCCCTAGTCAACCGATCTGAAAGTTGCCAAACCGGTGACCGGCAATCACTGGTTAACCGGTTTGAAGAGAGTCGACACAGAAGGACACGCAACATTGCACGCTTGTGATTCTGCAAATGTTGCGTGTCCTTCTGTGTCGACTGTTCAAACTCTTACACGATGTCGTGTGCGGTTGTGGCGGTTGCTTGCTGCACCCCGCGGTTGGCTCTTCCTTAATGCGGCGGGATATGAAGCCGGAGTGTCAGACGTGTTTCTGTGTGTGTGTGTGTGTGTGTGTGTGTGTGTTCAGTATCTTTGGTCTGGAGTTTCTGGACGAGCTGGTGAAGATTGAGGCTCACGACTCGGAGGTGTTGTGTCTGGTGTTTTCACCCACGTCCACAGGTGAGACAACACTCTGAACTGTAGCTGTAACTCCACGTGTGGCGTGGATACTGACGTTGTCGTTGTTTCTTCAGGTGTGAAGCTGCTGGCGTCGGCCAGCAGGGATCGACTAATCCACATCTTCAACCTGGAGAAGAACTACAGTCTGGAGCAGACTCTGAACGACCACTCCGCCTCCATCACAGCCGTCAAGTTCACCGGTAAACTCGTGTTTTTCCTTTAACTCGTCCCATCTCAGCTGGGTTCAGGTCATGTGACACATCTTGCTCTAAATGTCACCTGTGTTTCAGGAGAGAGTCCCGAGGTTCGCATGGTGAGCTGTGGAGCCGACAAAAGCATCTACTTCCAGTCAGCTGAACAGGTGAGTCTATGCACGGAGTTCTGTTAGAGCTTGATGCACTGTATTCCCGTCTGTTGGAGTCACGGAGTCTGTTGTGGTCCAGACGGCGGACGGGTTGTCGTTCTCCAGGAGTCACCACGTGGTGGAGAAGACGACGCTGTACGACATGGACCTGGACTCATCGAGGACGCACGTCGCCATCGCCTGTCAGGACCGAAACGTCAGGTAAGCATCAGGGAGGAGGCTTCAGTTTGGAAGATCAGCTTCAACTGAAGCTGATGTGTGTGTTTGTTTTTAGGGTTTACAACGTGGAGACAGGGAAGCTGAAGAAGTGTCTGAAGGGCTCGTCCGGTGATGAAGGAGCTCTGCTGAAGGTGAGGACGTGTGTCAGTGATCAGACCCCGACAGGTCGAACCTGCCGGGCTGCGATCGGCTGATGTTTTGTGTCGTCTGCAGATCCAGATGGATCCGTCAGGGTCGTTCTTTGCCACCAGCTGCTCCGATAAAAACATCACCATCTTCGACTACGAGTCGGGAGAGTGTGTCGCCACCCTGTTCGGACACTCCGGTGAGTAAATCCAACTGTGGCTGATTCACAGCTGTGATATGTCGAAACATCTCGTCCTTCAGATGTTTGATTGACCTGATACCTGAGATTTACCTTTGTTTTCTCAGAGATCGTCACCTGTATGAGGTTCACTCAGGACTGCAGACACCTCATCACCGTATCAGGAGACAGGTAAACTGTAGTGACATCAGGAGACAGGTGAAGTGTAGTGACGTCGGGAGACAGGTGAAGTGTAGTGACGTCGGGAGACAGGTGAAGTGTAGTGACGTCAGTAGACAGGTGAAGTGTAGTGACGTCGGGAGACAGGTGAAGTGTAGTGACGTCGGGAGACAGGTGAAGTGTAGTGACGTCGGGAGACAGGTGAAGTGTAGTGACGTCGGGAGACAGGTGAAGTGTAGTGACGTCGGGAGACAGGTGAAGTGTAGTGACGTCGGGAGACAGGTGAAGTGTAGTGACGTCGGGAGACAGGTAAACTGTAGTGACGTCTTCGTTGATTCATTCTTTTCATTGTGTGTGTGTGTGTAGTTGTGTGTTCGTGTGGAGGTTGGACCCTCAGATGACCAGCACCATGAGGAAGAGGCGTGGCCTAAAACTGGCCGCTGCGCCTGAAACCTGCAGCCTCAAACAGCCGAACATCAGGTGAGCGATTACAGCCGGAGGAGGCCTGATCGGGATTTGAAGCGCTCGTTTGGTGGCTCGGTTCTGAGGTCCGTTTCTGTCCTTTCAGGAGAGAGACCTTCATCACTGTGCCGTCCTCTCAGCTGCCTCACATGGAGGAAGAGGAGGAGGAAGAGCTCGACCTCAGGACTCCAGCCAGACTGGACTTAGGTCAAGGTGAGGAGGAGGACTGGGCTCAGGTCACAGATTCGGGTCCATTGGTCGTCGATCCAACGAGATTTCAAAATAAAAGAACCTTGATGGCGCTGCAGGATGGTGCATGCGTGTGTCTGAGCAGGGTTTGATGGATCTGCAGACTGATGAAGATATTTTTGTGTTTCAGATCCTCCGCCGCTTCAGACCAACGGAAAGCTGCCCATGTGGTTCAGGAAACTGGTCAGTTCCACGTTTGTCAGTCTTGATCCGGCGATCGATCAGTTTGTAGATTTTCGTTCAGCGTGTCTGTCTTCGTGTCTTCAGCAGGGTCAGGGCGAAGCTTCCACCACCGTCCAATCAGGCGCTGAGCCTCGTCAGGTACGCGGTCGGTGGGCGGAGCAGCTGGACCCTCTGATCATCTGTGCCAACTTCTCACCCAGTCAGATGGAGGAGGACGAGGAAGAGGAGGAGGAAGACTTCCACCCTCAGAGTCTGGAGAGTCTGCTGGGGGTGGAGGTGGAGGAAGACGAAGATGGAGAGGAAGAGAAGGAGGTGGGACACGATACGAGATGATAAATCCATGTTGGCTTTGCCGCCATCTTGACTGGTCTCTGCCTTTTTGATGTTCAGGTGCTGCAGAATCCAGGTGAGGACAGGAGCACCTTCATCCTCTACCCCAACACCGGCAGCACGACGGACAGGTGAGCTTCACCTTCAACAACAGAATCAAACAAACGACTCACGTCTGGTTCCAACGTTTGTTTGTTTGTTTTAGGGAGTTTGACATCGAAGGTGTGACCGACCCTCAACAGACTCAGGTAGAGGTCAGAGGTCAGGGGGCGGGGCCAGTGTGGAGCACTCAGCTGAGTCCAGACTCCGCCTGCTCTGAAGGCTCAGCAGGAAGTGTGGAGCAGCAGCACGACCCTGGTTAGTGAGCACCTGACACACAAGCGGCGCTAAACACACCTGAAAAACACCTGAGGGACACTGAACACACCTGAAACACACCTGAAAGACACCTGAGGGACACTAAACACACCTGAAAGACACCTGAGGGACACTAAACACACCTGAAAGACACCTGAGGGACACTAAACACACCTGAGGGACACTAAACACACCTGAAACACACCTGAGGGACATTGAACACACCTGAAACACACCTGAGGGCCACTGAACACACCTGAAAGACACCTGAGTGACACTAAACACACCTGAAAGACACCTGAGTGACACTAAACACACCTGAAACACACCTGAGGGACACTGAACACACCTGAAACACACCTGAGGGCCACTAAACACACCTGAGGGCCACTAAACACACCTGAGGGCCACTAAACACACCCGAGGGACACTAAACACACCCGAGGGACACTAAACACACTTGAAACACACCTGAGGGTCACTAAACACACCTGAGGGACACTAAACACACCTGAGGGACACTAAACACACCTGGAACACACCTGAGGGACACTAAACACACCTGAGGGACACTAAACACACCTGAAACTAGAGTTGCACGATACCCACGATATACACGGTACCTTGCGGTACCAAATCATACCCGTCGCTACTATACTAGAAATTTTACACGACGGTACTACCGTGGATTACTATATTACCGGTGCCAGTCTCCGCTACATAGCGGCCGCCTCTGCTCTCCTCCCGGCTTCTCACTGCATGCTACTAACTCGTAAAAAAACATGGCATGTGCTGCAACCGAACTACACAGCTGCTGAATGATTGGCTGTTTGTCCGTTACTGGTGACGTCCAGGGATGTGATAGGCTGTTGCACGCTGGGTCCGCCCATCTGTTAGCTGATTGGCTGTTCGCATGTTTCTGCCGGCAAGCATGAACTCCATGAAGACAGCTCCACTTCGATGGAAACTCGCTTCAAAACAAACAACAAGCTAAAGTTCTGTCTCGCCCAGACACGAGACGACACACTCACCGTGGCAGAAGCACCGGGCCCGAGCAGCGAGTCTCTACAAACGTTGTTGTTTCAAACTAACTTGTACAAATACATTGCAGTTTATAAAGATAATAATAATTTAAAAAAGGCTGTAGTATCGCGGTAATACCCGGAACCGCGATACTTTGTCTAGTATAGTATCGTGGTTACTCATTTTAGTATCGTGCAACTCTACCTGAAACACACCTGAGGGACACTAAACACACCTGAAGCACACCTGAGGGACACTAAACACACCTGAAGCTTTCTATAGACTTCATGGAGTTAAACGCTACATTTGTTATTGTTGCTGTTGTTGTTGTTGATGCTGTTGTTGTTGATGCTGTTGTTGTTGTTGTTGTTGTTGATGTTGTTGATGCTGTTGTTGTTGATGCTGTTGTTGTTGATGCTGTTGTTGTTGATGCTGTTGTTGTTGTTGTTGTTGCTGTTGTTGTTGATGTTGTTGTTGTTGATGCCGTTGTTGTTGATGCCGTTGTTGTTGTTGTTGTTGATGCTGTTGCTGTTGTTGCTGCTGTTGTTGTTGCCGTGGTGACCTCCGGTGATCCTTGCCTCTCCTGTTTCAGACACCGACTCTCTCAGTCAGGGCAGCTCTGTGGGCAGTCTGTGTCTGGAGGACGACGAGGACAGGAACTCCTTGAAGAGCCACTTTGACACTCTGGCCTCCAGCCTGAGCGATGGTACCGAGCGCTCCTCAGCATCGTTAGTGTGTGAACGTTTAAACGTGTTCGCTGAGGGCTCTGTGACCTTTGACCTTTCAGAGAAGTTCGACACCGACCCGAGAACTCTGCAGCCTCCGGAGGAAAAACACTTCCTGAACCCTCGACTCAGCATCTCCACCCGCTTCCTGTCCCGATTCCAGGACAAAATCAAGTCAGTCTACCCACAATCCTCTGCTCTACAGGCGTCAACGAGTGTTGTCATGGTGATAACTCTGTCCCTGCTGTTTCTTTCAGGGCGTGGCCCAGCCGAGCTCCGCCTCCTGTCTCAGTCCCAACCAGGATCTCAGAGGAGAGCATCGTCAGCAACACATCGGTACAAACACACCTGAAACATAGAAACACACCTGTGTGACGTTAAACACACCTGAAACATAGAAAAACACACCTGAAACATAGAAACACACCTGTGTGACAGAAAACACACCTGAAACATAGAAACACACCTGTGTGACAGTAAACACACCTGAAACATAGAAACACAACTGTGTGACGTTAAACACACCTGAAACATAGAAAAACACACCTGAAACATAGAAACACACCTGTGTGACAGAAAACACACCTGAAACATAGAAACACACCTGTGTGACAGTAAACACACCTGAAACATAGAAACACACCTGTGTGATGTTAAACACACCCGAAACATAGAAACACACCTGTGTGATGGTAAACACACCTGAAACATAGAAACACACCTGTGTGATGTTAAACACACCTGAAACATAGAAACACACCTGTGTGACGTTAAACACACCTGAAACATAGAAACACACCTGTGTGACGTTAAACACACCTGAAACATAGAAACACACCTGTGTGACAGTAAACACACCTGAAACATAGAAAAACACACCTGAAACATAGAAACACATGTGTGACGTTAAACACACCTGAAACATAGAAAAACACACCTGAAACATAGAAAAACACACCTGAGCATAGAAACACACCTGTGTGACAGTAAACACACCTGAAACATAGAAACACACCTGTGTGATAGTAAACACACCTGAAACATAGAAACACACCTGTGTGACGTTAAACACACCTGAAACATAGAAACACACCTGAAACATAGAAACACACACCTGAAACATAGAAACACACCTGTGTGACGTTAAACACACCTGAAACATAGAAACACACACCTGAAACATAGAAACACATCTGTGTGACGTTAAACACACCTGAAACATAGAAACACACCTGAAACATAGACACACACCTGAAACATAGAAACACACCTGTGTGACAGTAAACACACCTGAAACATAGAAACACACCTGTGTGACAGTAAACACACCTGAAACCTACCTGAGCAACGTGTGACCGTGACTAAACGTTTGCAGGTGAACTCGGAGCTGAGCAGCGAGGTCACCTCAACTGAGTCGACCCACAAAGACAGCGGAGGTGAGTCAGCTACAGACAGGAACAGGAAGCCTGGTCAGTCTCACCTGGATCTGTAACCGTATTCCCTGTCAGCCCGGCTGCTGAGCCCGGTTCTGTTACCAGTCCATCAGACATGATCATCAAGTTTGACTACATGGAGTTTAATGGAAAGAACAGAAGCTCCAGGACGGTGTCCTGAGGGACTCCACATGTTAAAGTGTGTGTGTGTGTGTGTGTGTGTGTGTGTGTGTGTGTGTGTGTGTGTGTGTGTGTGTGTGTGTGTGTGTGTGTGTGTGTGTGTGTGTGTGTGTGTGTGTGTGTGTAGTGAGCCACTCAGTCCTTCATCGTAGAGCTTCCTGCATGATTTCCCATCAGCCCCTTCGTCACCCAAGACGCCGGCGACACACTGTCGTGGTCGTCCAGTGCAGAGAAACGCTGCGAGGTGTGTGTGTGTGTGTGTGTGTGTGTGTGTGTGTGTGTGGACACACGGGTGTTTTCAAGTTTTCTCTCTGGTAAAACCCACGAGGTCGGAGGTCAAGTGTAACTGCTGGTGTGGGTTCTCTCACCTGTTCACCTTCACCTGGTTCCAGATTTAACCAGTTGTCACTTTTTAGTTTCTGACCGTTGCTTTGTTGCTCAGACGCCTCCTCCAGGAAGCTGCCGGCCCGCAGCAGCGTGGCCTCTACAGTCCAGCAGACGCCACCTCGGCTCGGATACCTGGGAACGACTGCCAGCTCCCGGGCGAAGCTGAGCCAGGACTCCACCTCCACTCAGGAGGAGGAGGAGAAGGAAAACCTTCCCTCCTCCTCCTCCAACCTCCACCTGCTGTCTGCTGGTCTGGACTTCCAAGGCAATACACCTGAGCTCCATGAGGACCAGATAAGAAGGTAGCACCGCTGTCGGCCCACATTTGTCTGTGATCAACCTCTGCTTGTATTATTTTCATGGTTCATGTCATCCCTCCTCCACCAGTGTCCCGCAGGTGTTGGCCACGCCCACTGAGGTGATGTCACTGAGTGAAGGCAGCAGGTGGAGCGTCAGCAGCGTCGATGAGATGCTGACGAGTCAAAACCAAACCGTCATCCAAAGCCCCGCCCCTTCCATCACCCCGACAGGCACACCCACAGTCTGTGACATCATCACCTGCTCCACCTCCACACGGGGGGAAAGTCCTGGAGGGTCAGAGACCAGAATCCAGACTGATCCAGGTGAGACAGATCCAGGTGAGACTGACAGATGGAATGCGACTTTTTTCTATTCTTTAAATTTACAATATTCAGCATTTTCTTCTTGGTCCCATCAGATCCGTCTGCTGACCTGCCCTCCTCTTCCTCCTCCCCCCTTTTGAAAACACTCCGCCCCCCTCAGACAGGTAACCCCGCCCCTTTCAGATAGCTAACTTCCTGTCCACAAGGAACGCTCGATATTTACAGATCATCCTGATCTTACTCCGGCTCCTCAGAGGATGAACGCTGCACGATGTTTGTTGTTTCAGGATCAGGTGACGTGGATGAGTCGGTCAGTTTGTTGCAGTGTCAGCAGGTCGCAGACGAGCTGAAACAGACAGCGAGACGAGCCGTACACCTGTACCAACAGGTGAGCGTTCAGACAGACGACGTGTTGTAATATCTGGAGAGGCGCTGCTAAAATAAACCCACAAGTAATCGAGCATCGTTTATACTGAATCTTCATTTTTTAAAGTCGGCATGTTTTTGTTCTGCAGCTCGGCGCTTCAGTCGAGTCTTCGGATCTGCAGATGTCGTCCGTCCTGCAGGAGGCGTTTGATGTCGTTACCTCTGAGCTGCAGGCGGTGCTGCAGGGTGGAGACGGGCGGGGCAGCAGCGGCGGCACCCCATCTGGTCCACTGGAGGACGACAGGACGATGTCGCTGCTGGAGAAATACTCCGAGCAGCTGGTTCAGATGACCCAGAACAAACTGAACAGAATCTGAACCACGACCAGGTACGCCTCAGGTACAGAGGCTGAAAGAGACAAACTTCACTTCATGTCAGCCTGAGCTGATTTTATAAACGTCAGTATTAAATTTAAAAGCACCTTATGTTTGTTTTTATTCATGTTTTAAATCACTGTTTGTACAGAAACTGCAGTTTTATTAATAAATGTTTCATGTGTGAAACAATGTTTTTGTTTTTTTATTTTTTACTTCAAACAACAAACTCGTCTTGTTTTTGTCACAGATTTGTTAAATCCTTAAAATTAAAAAAAAGAATTGGTTATAAGAAGAAACAGTGAAAAAAATGAAACGTCAGTTATTTTTCTGCAGGTGAAGATTTCAAAGTTTTATTAATTCTTCATGTTTGTGGAAAAAAGAAACTAAAGCATCATGAGAGAGAAAACGGGACACGTCGTTCTGCATTAAGGTTTTATTAAGCGCGTCGTCACAGCAGTAACAGTCTGAATTATTAAGTTCACACGAATTTCCAGTTTGAACTCGGTGCAGAAACAACTTTGACACGTCTTGAAATGAAGTTTCGTCAGCCGGTCGTCTGTCAGTGGAAACGCGACAGCTGGTTCAGTCTTTATTAAAAACTTGTCATTAAAACAAATAACAGGAGCAGCTGCTCGTTAAATCCCTTTTTTGAACACAAAAACAAAACGTTTAATGAGTTCATGTTTAATTCTCTCTGTGCAGCAGCTCGTGTTGTTGGTGGCAGAGTCCGGATGTGTCGAAGCTCGATATTTTTTTTTTGCTTTGTTTATTTTTTAAGAAATGTGGCTGTGTTGAAGATTGATAAAATTTGGTCAAAGATATTCATTTTTTTCCAATTTTTTTAGAATAGAAATCTCAGTACTTTATTAAGCCTAAAATGGCTTAGCAACAGAAATGCATCCTAAATAGTTCCTAGCGGCAAAACGTGCCCCATTAAAAAAACATTTTTTTTGATCCCACGTTTATCCTAACATAAATTAATGCATTCCTTTATGTTAAGATTTAATTTTGGACCACTGGCTTTCAATTTGTAGTTTTTATATTTGTCCACCACGTGGCGCCATTTTACCCATTCAAAACGTGCAGCAAAGTTTCACACTGTTATTTATATTTCAGGCTGAAGTAGTTCTAAAAGACTGACGTGTTTAAAGTGGAAAAAAATTAATATATATTATTTTTATAGCAGTTTTCAGGAGGAAGTTATTTATTTATTTTAAGGAACACAAATGGATGTTTATTTAAAAATATGACACTGCAAAAAAAATAATGCATCAAAATCAATGTTGCTGCCAATCATTGACCCATCTTAGGGCCTAATAACAATAGTTAGCTATTAGTCATTGAAATGTATTTTATGGAAATTATTTTAGTTTTTTTAAAATAAAAACCAGCATAGTTATGTAAACATACTGGCATTTAAAGGGTTAAAAACCAAAAAATATAATTAATATTTGATATGTATATTTCAGGCTGAAGTAGTTCTAAAGGACTGACGTGTTTAAAGTGGAAAAAAATATTATATTATTTTTATAGCAGTTTTTAGGAAGGAGCCACGTTTTGTCTTAGGAACTATTTAGGACACATAACGGGAAGACCCTCCAAGGGTTAAAGGCGCGTGGACAAACGTTTTGAAGCCTCGTGTTCGGTGGAGCTGCTCTCTACTGGACTGGACCTTTAACTGATTATCTACCGGTCCTGTTGTATTGTGAGTTTCACAATAAAAGCCCACTTGTGTTGAGGTGTTAAACTCGATCCGGCTCCGCCACGAACGAAAACATACAGAGATAATTACTGACATAAAACTCAAAAGCAGGTTTTGATGTCACGTCGTACTTCCTGTTAATCAGCAGGTAGACAAACACCTGACAGGAAGTGACATTAGAGATACTGACCTGAGTTTAAAATGAACATCAAACAAACATGATGTGAGACAGGAATGTTTGTAACTAGTTAATTTCCTGTTCTGTAACAATGTTTCCTGTTATCTTAATTTAATTAAAAGAGTTAAAACAGTTTCAGAGTCAGGACACCGTTAGCTTAGCATAAAGAGGAAGCAGCTCGCCTGGATCAGGCCAAACGTTCAGACAAAGTCTCTGAAGCTGATTAATGAGTTTCTAATTTATTAACCAGTCAGCTGGAAAACAAATTTCTAATAACCGTCGTTAATTTAGAAGAAAAACAAACGTTATGTAACTTACACATTATGACCTGTGATCAGGTGACCCACTCTGACCTGTGATCAGGTGACCCACTCTGACCTGTGATCAGGTGAACGCTTTACGGCACTAAGTCACACAGCAGCAACTATTTCACTGATTCTGGTGAAACTGGATCATATTTTATGGAGGAAATGTTTTCTGGTTTTCCCTCTGATGTCCTCCGGCTGCTCCGCCTCAACTCTCTGTGATTTACAGAGTTTATGATGGACAGTGAAGTAAACTGCTGACAGCTGTAGCTGCTGTTAGCTCATGTTAGCTCAGTCTGTTAGCTCATGTTAGCTGCTGTTGGCTCATATTAACTCAGCTGCTGTTAGCTCAGTCTGTTAGCTGCTGTTAGCTTAGTCTGTTAGCTGCTGTTAGCTCATGTTAACTCAGTCTGTTAGTTGCTGTTAGCTCAGTTCGTCAGCTTGGCAGTGAGCTCAGAGCGAGTGTTTGTACCAACAGATGTTATGGACTACCAGGAAGAAGAAGAGGAGGTAACCGGGCTCAGCAGCTTCTATGGACATGATGGCAGAGGAGCAGAGAGTGAAGAGGATGCTGACGGAGGAAGCTAAGAAGAGAAAAGGAGAGAGTGAGCGAGCAAGAAGCCGCCGGACAAGAGTAAATGTGGGACTGACTTTTAGTGGTTGGTGAGAGCTTGGTGAAATAAAAGGCTGAAAGACAGACGCCGAGCTGGACTGACTGCTGCTGGACTAGTCTCTGATATCAGCCGCTGCTGGACTAGTCTCTGATATCAGCTGCTGCTGGACTAGTCTCTGATATCAGCCGCTGCTGGACTAGTCTCTGATATCAGCTGCTGCTGGACTAGTCTCTGATATCAGCCGCTGCTGGACTAGTCGCTGATATCAGCCGCTGCTGGACTAGTCTCTGATATCAGCCGCTGCTGGACTAGTCTCTGATATCAGCCGCTGCTGGACTAGTCAGTGATATCAGCCGCTGCTGGACTAGTCAGTGATATCAGCCGCTGCTGGACTAGTCTCTGATATCAGCTGCTGCTGGGACCTGGCTGATGATTGGCTGTTACAAACTAGAGTACAGCTGAACATAGTTACCACAGTGGGATTACACTCTCGACATATGTCACTATAATAGTTATGATACAGTCACGGCTGTTTCCGTGGTAACGCAGTGGTTAGTTTGCAGTCTCAGTTTCATCCTGACGTCCTTTCAACACTGCTGGCTGTTCATCTGTCCTCCCTCCTCCTCTTCCTCCTCTCCTCCTCCTCCTCCTCCTCGGCTGAACTGCCACCGGCTGAGCCTCTCCGGGTCATGTGACGCCATGTCACTGAAGTCCCTGAAGATGTCCTGAAACGTCTCGTCGTCTCCTGAGGAGTCACAGCGGGTTCAGACTCAGAGAGCTGCTGCTTCCATAATGCATCAGGAGGAGAACGTGTACTCACCCACGGCTCCGAAGACGCCCTCCGAGTCCCTCATCTCCTCGTTCATCCTGGCCATCCGCAGCCTGAAACATCACGACAGACAGTCAGCTTCAAAACATCCACAGACGGAAAGAAACGTGACGTCCCCGCAGACTGTCTAAAACCTGGAGGTAGTCTCTGTGACGTCCCCGCAGACTGTCTAAAACCTGGACGTAGTCTCTGTGACGTTTCCGCAGACTGTCTAAAACCTGGACGTAGTCTCTGTGACGTCCCCGCAGACTGTCTAAAACCTGGACGTAGTCTCTGTGACGTCCCCGCAGACTGTCTAAAACCTGGACGTAGTCTCTGAGACGTCCCCGCAGACTGTCTAAAACCTGGACGTAGTCTCTGAGACGTCCCAAAACCTGGACGTAGTCTCCGTGACGTCCCCGCAGACTGTCTAAAACCTGGACGTAGTCTCTGAGACGTCCCCGCAGACTGTCTAAAACCTGGACGCAGTCTCTGTGACGTCCCCGCAGACTGTCTAAAACCTGGACGTAGTCTCCGTGACGTCCCCGCAGACTGTCTAACGTTAGCTGCTGCTTGCGTGATGACTCACAGTGTGACGATGTCGGCGTGGGCCGTTTCCACAGCGATGGCCAGCGGATCCTGTCCTTTCTCGTCTGCGGCATACTGATTGGCTCCTCTCTTCAACAGCAGGCACACCTGTCTATAACAGCCAATGAGAAGCAGCCGTGATTGTTCCTGTTTATCTAGGTAGGTGTGTGTGTGTGTAGGTGTGTGTGTGTGTGTGTGTGTGTGTGTGTACCCGGTGTGTCCGGCGGTGGCGGCGGCGTGCAGCGCCCCTCGTCCTCTCTGGTCTCGGTGGTTCACGTTGGCACCGTTCAGCAGCAGGAACTCGCATGCCAACAGAGATCCCTGAAGAAACAGAACCACGGCTCATTAACTGAATCTTCCGTTAGCGGGCAGCAGAACCGGACCGGGTTGGAGCACGGAGACCAGCAGGGAATAATAGAGGTTGTGTTTGGCGGCTCCTCACCCCGACAGCAGCTCCTATCAGCGCAGTGCGTCCCTCCTCCTCGCCGACGCAACCGTTAACCTCCGCCCCCTGGGCCAACGCTGCTGCCATGGCAACCAGGTCTCCCGACATCGCGGCGTGATACAGACGCAGCCCGGCGTCTGAAACAGAATCAAAGTTTCAGCGAGGACAGACCAGCACGTCTGTTCTGGTGTCAGCAGGTCTCAGACTTACTCGACCCGTCTGCTCCGCCGCTCTGCACGAATCTCTTCTCCACGTACTTCTCTCTGATCCACGCCTCCTTCTCCGACCTGAAACAAACATGGACGAGCTTCATCGTCACAGTGATGAAGATGATTTATTGATGGTCGATGGATCGCAGGGATGTGACGTTACCGCAGACTGTCGGCTCTCGGTTTGACCCGTCCGTCCTCCGAACATCGCGCCTCGTAGATCTGGTTTATGACATCGTTACCCAGAACGCACAGCAGCTGCAGGAAGAGGAGGCGTTCAGTCTTTAGTTCCACTTGCTGGGACTACTTTCAGCGGTGGATTGATTTCTCTTTCGTGAACTCACCTTCAGCTGCTCGGCATCCCATGAGTCCAGAGTGAGGGACCTGACCTTGGACAGGTGAACGCCGAGACTCCTGGAGACAAAACGCCATGATGTCATCGAGCGTGTTTAAACTCTGCGTGTGACATCATCAGGTGTGTTGCGGTGGCTCACCTGTGGATGCCGGAGCACTCGATGCACATGGTGACTCCCAGGTTGATGGAGGCCCAGCGAGGCTCGTCCTCCCCGCAGTCGCAGCAGCGCTGGTTCCCAGGACCTCGGAGGGCCACGCCCAGTGCCGGAGGCCTCCGGGTGGGGGGGCCCGGAGAGGAGGAGTCCCCTCCACCTCCTCCTCCTCCGAGGAGAGGAGGGAGGTCTTTAGGCTGCACACAGACGGGGTCGACGCGCTCCCTGTAGGCGAGGTCGATGCTGCCCTGCAGAGCGCTGAGCCAGGCCTGCTTCAACTGCTCCGAGTCAGCCTGCAGAGCACAGCACCTGACACACACACACACACAGACACACACACACACACACACAGGAAGTCAGTCAGACTTGTCGGTTGGAGATACACACAGGTGTTCGGATCTCTTACTTCTGAACAGACAGCAGCTCAAAGCAGAACCGCCGGTCGATGTGGTCCAGAGATTTGACGGCGCACAGTCGCAGATCCTCGAACAGGACGGTGTTCTCCTCCTGCAGAATCAACACATGCAGCCGGTCAGCAGCGTCAGCTGATGGAGACTGTCGGACCGAGCAGAACCAGCAGACTAACAGGGAACACGGCAGCCTAAAGCCTGTAAGTCACCTCGGCAGTGTGACGTTATTCCCTGTTGGTCTCAGAGGCTGTGCTCCAACCCGGCCCAGTTCAGGTAATTAGTGGTTAGCTACTTTAGCATCGTACCTTGTGTGACTTTCTGTAAATCAGCTGGTTGTCTCTGATGGAGAACCAGCACCTGAAACGAGTCCAAACATTAAAGTTCAAGTGGATCACGTGAACGTTTACGTGACGTTCAGTAGAAGCTAGCAGAAACGGGTCTTTACCTCTTCCAGGTTTTGGGTTTCCTCCTGCACCGTTTGAACAGGTAACCCTGGATGATGTCATCGCTGCCGGGACAGGGGTTAACCATGGGCTCACCTGAGGCGTCCTGAACACAAACAGAGTCCATTTACTCACTAACAGAGGCTAACCGGGTCAGTGAGGAGAGAACATGAGCTAAAGGAGGTCCAGAGGAACCCAAGGTTTCCCAGCAGAACATTGCCCAAAGACATCTGACACCTTTCTACCAGAACCAGCATGGACTTCTTCACTTTTGATCAGAACCACTGACTACTGCAGACCAGGAACACCCCACGAGAAATGGAGATGTTCTGAGTTTGGTTCTGTCAAAGTCGTTTGTCCATTTTTCACCTGCTGCCTGATGGAACCTGTGTGTTCAGGTACCTGCTGGTCCAGAAGATCAACCTGATCCGACTTTATCTAGTGTTTGAACAGAGTCCAACCTCCGCTAAAGAACCACATCTGGAGGTGAAGACGGGGATCATGGAGTTCTTACCCTCTGCTGGACCAGCAGGTGTTTGTTCTCCAGGTCTTTTCTTTGAGCTGTGCAGTCTGTCGACAACTGAGACAACTGAGGACGGAAAGACGAGACAGAAGGCGACGTTACATCACAGCGAAGACTGTTTCAGATAATCAAACGATGAGCGGGGTCAGAGGTCAGGACCTGTGCTGCCATGGTCTTCATGGTGGGCTCCAGGTCCCTGAGCAGGTCGAAGCCTTGGTGGAAGAAGGTGAACTGAGCGTGGACGAAGGAGAACACCTGACGACAGAGAGTCAACACTGAGAACCAGGCTAGCAGTTTCCCTCTGCCTCCAGTCTTTATGCTAAGCTAGGCTAACTACCCCCGGACTCGGACGTCCATCTGACTCACTGAGTTCAGGATGTCGATCCTCTGCTGGGTCTTGAACGTGTTGAGCTGAAAGAATTGAAGAACGGTTACAGAATGTTCCACGTGTACTCTGCGTGGCGATGCTGCTCGTGGCGGCGTGAGTCACCTGCAGACAGTAATCCAGAGCAAAGTGTTGGTAACATTTGCGCGTGGCGAGCAGCAGGTGACTCGCCCGCTCCGCGTCTCCGGCTCTGTGGCGAGACACCTGAGCGTTCTTCGCCGCCGCCGTCTCCAGATCGTCTCCTATCCGGACAAACTCCTTCCTGGTCTCCACGAGCTGGGGCAGGAACCTCAGAGAACAACAACAAACATCATCATCATCATCACCATCTTCAGCATGTTAATCAGCTGTTTGTTGACTCACTGCGTGCAGAGGTTGCTCAGCTGTTGGCTGATCGCTCTCTGCGTCTGGTCAAACAGCATCTGAGGACGTAAACAAAGAAACACGACTGAACAGTGTCTCTGCCGCCGTTAGCTCAGGAAATGGACTGTGTGTGTGTGTGTGTGTGTGTGTGTGTGTGTGTGTGTGTGTGTGCACTCACGGTGTGGAAGCTGACCATCTCCTGCAGGCCGTGGTTAAACTGGCTCAGACAGTTCTGAAAGGAAGGAAACAGGAAGTTACAAAGAAAAACAGGCAACGCCAACTTCCTGTGAAAGCTCGACAACCAGTGACTGAGTCAGCTGACGCCATGTACGTTTATCAGTAACCTGCAGGTAGTACTACTATGGTAAGTACTACTATGGTAGGTACACATAATATCTGTGAAACACAGATCTGAGCTAACGTGCTAACGTAAGCGTGATCATTAGCGTTAGCAGTGTGTGGCGTACGGTGATGACGGCGTCCTTCTTGTGGTACGTGGTCAGTTCAGCCAGGCTGGTCAGGAACAGCTGATTGGCTGCGTTGTATGCTTGTCCCGCCTCCACCATCTTACCGCAGAGCTTCATCACCTGATTGGTCGGAAGAAAAAAACAGAGCACAGGCCAATCAGATGCCTTCACAGGTCGGCTTCACGTTTCCTCGACCAATAAGAAACGTGCATATAAGATAGAGACAAGAAATGTCAGCGGGGGGGGGGGGGGGGGGGGGGGGCAGGCTACTACTACTACTACAGTACTACAGTTCAGTTCAGTACAGCCATTCGGAATCTTTTGCCCAGAGACACTTCAGCTGGAAATTGAACCAGTAGTACTACTGTTAACAGTGACTAGAACTACTGGTAACAGTATTAGCAATACCTGTACTCATACTCCAGTAGTAGTATGAGTAGTAGTACCGATATCAGTGGTATTAACAGTAGTAGTATTAGTAACAGTAGCATTAATACTGATGCTGATGTAGTACTTGTACCTTGTCCAGGTGAGTCTCTCTACAGACAGTAGTAGTATTAGCAGTAGTAACAGTAGTATTAGTAGTCATACCATGTCCAGGTGAGTCTCTCTACAGACAGTAGTAGTATTAGCAGTAGTAACAGTAGTATTAGTAGTCATACCTTGTCCAGGTGAGTCACTCTACAGACAGTAGTAGTATTAGCAGTAGTAGTAGTAGTAGTCATACCTTGTCCAGGTGAGTCACTCTACAGACAGTAGTAGTAGTAGTACTCGTACCTTGTCCAGGTGAGTCACTCTACAGACAGTAGTAGTATTAGCAGTAGTAGTAGTAGTAGTCATACCTTGTCCAGGTGAGTCACTCTACAGACAGTAGTAGTAGTAGTAGTACTCGTACCTTGTCCAGGTGAGTCACTCTACAGACAGTAGTAGTATTAGCAGTAGTAGTATTAACAGTAGCAGTAGTACTCGTACCTTGTCCAGGTGAGTCACTCTACAGACAGTAGTAGTATTAGCAGTAGTAGTATTAGCAGTAGTACTTGTACCTTGTCCAGGTGAGTCTCTCTACAGACAGTAGTAGTATTAGCAGTAGTAGTATTAGCAGTAGTACTTGTACCTTGTCCAGGTGAGTCTCTCTACAGACAGTAGTAGTATTAATAGTAGCAGTAGTACTCGTACCTTGTCCAGGTGAGTCTCTAGCACCGTCACATCCGTCTCGAACAGCTCGAGCTTCAGTCTGAACAAAGTAAATAAAACATTATGAGGATTTCTGCGCATGCTCGGTTCAGAAACACCAGGTGTGTGTGTGTGTGTGTGTGTGTGTGTGTGTGTGTGTGTGTGTGTGTGTGTGTGTGTGTGTTTACCTGAAGCCAGGTGAGTCTTTCACACACTCTTCGAAGTCCAGCAGTGAGTCCATGTCGTGTTTGTTTGTCTCTAAGTCCAAGTGTTGATAAAGTGTTAGCCTGTTAGCCTGTTAGCTCAGCAGCAGCAGCCGTGTTCCCGCGCTCTGCTGCCTCTCTTCCACGGAGCTGCTGCGCTCTGTCTCGGGTCGCTCCTCATGCTAAACTCGGTCCACCATCAACAGCTGTCGGTGTTCTTCATCCACGAGCGGAACCGACAGTTCGACGGCCGGCCGGTGGATCAGGTTCCGTTCCCGCGCTGCTGTCCGTTCTCCATGCCGCAGTAAAGAGTCACTTTAACGAGTTTCAGTGTAGCGGCTGTCCGCGCATCCAGCTGCCGACTCCGAGGCTCCTCTGCCGGCTGTTGCTAACCGACAGCTTCCGCCAAACATCCGGGAGGGTGTAGTGGAGTGTCGTCGTGAACGTTTCGTTCCATACGAACTGATCTTTTATATGACTCGGAAGCAATGAGTCGTCTTAGTGAGTGATTCGTTCCGTCGCCACAGGGCCACAGCGCTGCACCACTTCAAATGAATCAAATGACTCTATATACTGTCCGAGAGTCAGTGATCCGATTCAGTTCAAAGACTCAAACTTCCCAACACTAACCACCAAACGTCCGGCTGGGTTGGCTCAGAGCCAGAGATGGGAAACAGCGACACCGCGTGACTGACGGGAGGAACTGCACATACTAGTGTAACTGTACCACTGAGAACACTACTACTACTACTAGTGTAACTGTACCACTGAGAACACGACTACTACTACTAGTGTAACTGTACCACTGAGAACAATACTACTACTACTAGTGTAACTGTACCACTGAGAACACTACTACTACTACTGCTACTAGTACTACTGTAACTGTGCTACCGAGACACTACTACTACTACTGTTACTACTACTACTTAGTGTACTACTGAGACACTACTACTACTACTGTAACTGTACTACTGAGAACACTACTACTACTACTGCTACTACTACTAGTAGTAGTAGTAATACTGGTAGTTAGTTACTTTACTGGATATAATATACGGTATAATTGTACATGAGTACTTTTATTTTAATGAGTACAAGTTGTTTTATGATACTAGTAACAGTCCAAAAGTTGAAGGAGTGTTTGTAGTATTAACATCAGTGTTTGTAGTATTGGTAGTAGTAATACAGTATTTGTAGTAGTAATACAGTATTTGTACACTGCAGTATTACTACAGTGAGTTCATTGTATTGTGAAGTAACTTCAAATGGAAGTAATCAGAGTACTTCGGTAATGAACAGACACCAACGAAGAAGAAACTTTTTTTTTATTGGAAAAGAGACAACAGAGTGTGTGTGTGTGTGTGTGTGTGTGTGTGTGTGTGTGTGTGTGTGTGTGTGTGTCAGTAGCCAATAGAAAGCAGGATCACAGTGACGTTGTCGGCACAGCCCCGCCTCACCGCCTCACTGGCCAGCTGCTGACAGGCAGCATCAAACCGGATCTCCTCGTCCGTTAGCCCCGCCCCCTGCTCCACGCCGCCCTCCTGTGGAGGAAACAAGAACTAACTACATTTCCCATGATGCTTTGGGGTGTAAACAGGAGGTTTAGCTGTCAGACCTGCAGCACGCCAAGGACGAACTTCACAGCTTCATCAGCAGAGAACACTTTGAACAGACCGTCACAGGCGAGGAGGACGAACCTACGGAGACACGGAGGGGACAAACGTGACGTCACGGGGAGGGGTTATCTCTTCATCTAGCCAATCAGCAGTGAGCGTGTGTCTGTGTTCTCGCCTGTCATCGGCTGTGAGCTGACACCTCCTCAGGTCGGGCGTTGAGATGACTCCGCAGCGTTTGTACTGACCGTCACCGATAGAGCGAGAAACCTCGAGGACGCCGAGCACCCGGCCGTCCCTGAAATACACACACACACACACACACACAAGGTGTTTCTAGGTTTTTCCAGGATGTTTTCCAGGCGTTTCCAGGCCTGGAGCCGTACCTGACGGTGCCTCCTGCTCTCTGGATCCTCATCCTCTCCTCGTAGATGGTCGGGTTGTGTTCTTTACTCAGAGCCAGCGTCACCGCCCTCCGCTCGCCGCCCGCCGCCGTCGTTTCCGTCCGACACAACACCGCCTGGAGACAGACAGGACGTCCATCACATGACCTCGCCTGTGTGTTACCGTGGTAACGCTGAAACAATCCCAGCATACCCTGCTGTCTCCCAGGTTGGCCACGTACACCGTGTCGTCCACCACGAGCACGCAGGTCGCAGTGGAGCCGTCCTTCCACGCCGGCTTCCTGTTCAGAGACACGTTAGCGGTTAGTGGCGAGATCACCATTAGCACGTTAGCCGTACAGTCTGTTTCTTACTGGCTGGAAGCTTTCTTCAGGAACTCTTCGTCCGTCTGCCGGAAAGTGTCCACAAGACATTTCTTTATCAGCTTGTCCACGTTTTCAGTTTCTCCTGGAAGAGACACGGGAGGACAAGAACCACGACTGACCAATCAGAACGTCAGACACCAAACCTGGAATAACCCGGTGCTGGTCCGAGGTCGTGCTCGCTGGCGTACCGTCCCTTTAAAACTCACCGCTTGGGAACTTCTTGGCGAGGTTGTGGTGAAGATTCTCTGCAGCGAATCGTGACGCTCGAGCTCCTCCGTGACCATCGAACACGGCGAAGTACGAAACCCGAGACCTGCGAAACAAACATGGGGACACGTCAGACAGACGCACGCACCCTGGCCCCGCCCCCCGCCCTGAGCACTTCCTGTTGTCTTACACTCTTCCTGGCAGAGCGGACAGGTAGCCGTTCATGTCCGGCAGCAGCACGTGAGCGTCCTGCATCTCGTCCCGCTCGCCGCGCCTCGCCGCCACGTAACCTCTGAGCACGGGGAGACCTGCAGGACAACACACGTGTCAGCGTGCACACGGCGCTCACACAGCGGACGCGATGCTTAGCGAGAGAAGAAGAGAAGACAAACATTGTGGTGAAGCTGAAAACCTTCTTTACAAACTCTCTTGACCTCCTCCTGCTCCTCCTCAGCTCCATCTCCTCGTCTTCGTTTGAACCTCCTCTCCTCCTCCTCCTCCTCTTCTTCTTTGGTGGACAGAGGTCGAGCTCCTGGAACTGGAGCTGAAGAGGAATCAGAGCAGAGAGCGATGACGCAGCGCAGGCTGACCATGACTCATCAAAAAAACACAAGGAGACGTTTGGTGACTCATCGATTAATCGATCAGTCGAGATGAAGACGAATAAATATGAAATAAATTACCTGGAGTGAATTTAAGGTCCAATAATGGAACACTGCTACCACACACACTTATTAATCATTACATAATAAAATATTCATCCATTATTCCATTATCAGCTGCTGGAGACTGAAACATTTGTTTTAATTATTATATATCAATAAACTATTATTATAAATGAATGTGCTGTTTTATTTTGTCATCTTCAATTTGAATGTTTTAGTTTCTAAACTCTGTTATAAACATGTGAAGTCTTTAGATGTAAACACGGTCAATGTAAACACGGTCAATGTAAACACAGTCAATGTAAACACGGTCAATGTAAACACGGTCAATGTAAACACGGTCATCAGCTGCAGTCACTGACAGGCAGCTGTTGATGAGGCAGCATGCTAACTGTCCTTGTCCGGGTCAGAGCCTCTCTCCTCGGCTCTCTCTCTGCCTCCGTGTCCAGCTCCCGTTGTCGGTACCGGGCCGCTCACTCACCGGAAGTCTGTGTCGGTTCCGGCAGGTCGTCGAACAGATCCATCCCGCCCGGTTAGCTCCGGTGCTAGCTAACGCTAGTTAGCCCCCTGCGTGTACCTGTACGGTTCGGTGTGTTTGTGTGTGTGTGAGAGAGCTGGTCCGGTCCAAACGGTTCCGACACGTTCATTCAGTTCGTTAGCTCAGCATGAAGTGACAGGACTGCTGCACGAGCTCCGCTCGGACTTAGCATCAAGTTAGCCACTACGGCGAAGATAACTTCCGGCTAAAGCCTTCAAAATAAAAGCCCCAATTTGGAATATAGAGCAGACACGGAAATAACAAAATAAAAGCAGCTGATGAAGAATTAAACTTTAAAACATAAAAAAATAAAAATGATGCATTGTTTAATATTAAAGCTTTAAAATAAAACTTTATTTATAGAGAAAATAAAAAAAATATATAAAGTCAGATTGTGGCAGGAAGTGCAGACTTTTTTCTCCCCACAGGTAAGGGGGAGGAGTTAGGAAATCATTAAGAGCACCTGTGAGATTGGGGGGGGGGGAGATCAAACAACAGGCCACCTGGAGGAGAATAGGAGGAAGCGAGTGTGAGCAGGAGAAATTCACAAATATATAAATATTTAAGCTGGAAAGGAAATAAACAAGCACGACAGGACCAGGAAGCGACCGGAGTGTGTGGACAAGGAAAACTTCTGGTCTTTGGCACTTGGACTCGGAGCTGTAGCTGGTCTGGGCTTACAACATGCAGCTAAGTGGAATCTGCCTGTCTCTCTCCAGGCTACACACACACACACACACACACACACACACACACACACACACACACACACAAACTCCACCTGCATACATATTTACAAAACTGAACTAGATTATTCGACCACGATGAACTCATTTTTATTAAGTGAACCATTCTCCAGTGATGTTTTATGGTATTGCTGAAATGTATTTGTGAATGGTTTTATCTTTTTTGTTTGGCATTTACAGATTGATTAAATAAACTTTCCTTTACAGATATTTTGGTGACCAGAATTTATTTTGTAGCTGGGGGTGTCTGCTAGTGGGACTTTTGTTGTTAACCAGATAGTTTTAAATTTACTCATTATCCTTTTTTATTTAAAGAGCGACGGGTTGATTTATGCTCGTGTCTGGTGCCCAACTTATGTTATATGAGTATCTGCTTTCAGCCCTACGCTGCAAGATAAGATTAATAAAAAAACATCAAACTAAGATAAAGTCATGAAAACTGTCAGATATGTTTGAATTAGTGTTTTATGGATTCAATAAATAATAAAGATTTAATTAAAACTTTTTGTTTCAGTCAACAGAAGCCCTGTGCAGTCAAACTTCATACATTAATTTAATTTGATCTGTTGAAGTATTAAAGTTGTTTTCCAGAAGAATCATCACGATTCATCTGAGACCTCAAAGAAAATAAACTGTGTGAATGTTTGACTGCTTGGGGCTTCCGTACAGTTCAACAGTATATACACTACAATACATTGTAATAGATTACTTTTAGACTGCAGTACTTCTACAATAAAGTATCTCTTGTCCTCTGAACTTGCCTCCTTGCCATCTTTCATTCCTCCTGCGATCTTATTGGCTGCTCAGATGCTCTTTTGCTGTCAGCCAATAGGAGCCGAGATGCTGCCGTTCTCGGCTCCTATTGGCTGACAGCAGCATAAAGCCGGTGTCCGGAGCTCATGTGGAGCTCAGATGTCCGGCACGCGCTGTGAGCCACGCGATGCGCGCGCAGGGCTTTTAATTGAGTTTCATTAATTTGAATAATTAATTGATTAGAACAACATGAGGCTCGAGCTCTGGTGCGTCTGGACCGGCTGGATCTTCAGCCTTCACGCCGCGGCAAAACATCCTCCTGACCGGGAGGAGGGAGGCGTGCAGCCCGGCCGGATCAGCTCACCGACCCCGCTGCGGCTGGACGTCAGGAAGCCGGAGACGGTGAGGGGAGCCGGGGGGAATGCCGGCGGCAGGAGGGCGGCTCTGGACGGGTGAGGCTGGGTAACTTTATTAACACCGGGGACAGAGACAGTTTAATAAAGTTTAGCAGGTGCACAGCCCCAGCCACTTTCCTCTTCTCACCTTCCTCAGTCAGCTTCCTCTTCACTCTCCTCCTCTGCCATCATGTCTGTAGAGGCTGCTGACTGCTGGGCCTGGAGTCGTCGTTGTCGTCTTCTTCTTCCCAGGGGTCCGAAACAAACTCTAACCCCCCCACAGTCAGCCCGGCTACCAGACTGAGCCCACAGCAGCTGACAGCAGCTGCAGTTAAGTTAGCATGTAGCGTATGTAAGTGCAGGACAGGAGGGCGTTAACGAGTGCGTAAAGGGGGTGGGGCTTGATGATGAATATGTGAATGTTTGTCACCTGATGACCCCCAATGACATCACGCAGGTCACGACAGATGGCAACCTCTGATTGGACGGAGACGGTAGACCGTCACGTCTCTCGGCTGCAGCTGTGAGGCGTTCACTGTTTCATGTTCATCCAGCTGTTCTCTACCTGCGCTCTGTTACTGTGTGTGTGTGTGTGTGTGACTGTAGAGTCTAGACCAATCAGCATCTGGCAGGTGTGTCGGACTGCAGACACCTCAGGAATGTGTGAAATTCTGTGTGTGTGTGAGTGTGTGTGTGTGTGTGTGAGTGTGAGCGCAGCTTCAAGTGCAAGTCTGACTGACGGTCAAGTGATGGATGCAAAGTCAACACACACACTCTAAAACACACACTAATCCTAAACCCTGTGAACTGACCGGGCTCATAAACTCTGTGTGTGTGTGTATAATCAGTTTGTGTGTGTGTGAAAAGGTGAAAGAGTCCTTCCTTCTCAGACAGTCAGTCCAGCTCGGCGTCTGTCTTTCAGCCTTTTATTTCACCAAGCTCTCACCAACCACTAAAAGTCAGTCCCACATTTACTCTTGTCTGGCGGCTTCTTGCTCGCTCACTCTCTCCTTTTCTCTTCTTAGCTTCCTCCGTCAGCGTCCTCTTCACTCTCTTCTCCTCTGCCATTATTTCCGAAGAAGAAGAAGTAGTTTTCAGGCCCTGGGCCTGAAAACTACTTCTTCTTCTTCTGAGCTCACAGTCCGGGCAGCCCAACTAACAAACTGAGCTAACAGCAGCTACAGTTAAACAGTTGGTTTCAGTGTGTCGGAGGTGAAATGTCCTCAGTGGGCTTCTGTAGCTGTCAGCGGATGAAACGTTGACGCCTCCAGTGTTCCCGCTCCGAGAAGAAAGGCTCGTTTGACGATGGAGGTGAAGGTGATGGTGTCACCGAGCGACTGAGTGGGCGAGACAGAGTTTCTGTGAACTTGAAGAACTGAACCTGGACCCAAACAGTACTGACACCACATACTTTTACTCAGCTACTCGAGTTAATCTTGTTGTGACAAATCTGACACACCGAGCTCAGAGTTTCACCCCTGCTGACCCACTCTGACCTGTGATCAGGTGACCCACTCTGACCTGTGATCAGGTGATCCACTCTGACCTGTGATCAGGTGACCCACTCTGACCTGTGATCAGGTGACCCACTCTGACCTGTGATCAGGTGAACGGTGTCTCTGTCATTCGTACGTCTGTTCTCACACTATGTAACTTTGGGCTCCGGGTCTGGAGAAGTACGTAACGCTTTACGGCACTAAGTCACACAGCAGCAACTATTTCACTGATTCTGGTGAAACTGGATCATATTTTATGGAGGAAATGTTTTCTGGTTTTCCCTCTGATGTCCTCCGGCTGCTCCGCCTCAACTCTCTGTGATTTACAGAGTTTATGATGGACAGTGAAGTAAACTGCTGACAGCTGTAGCTGCTGTTAGCTCATGTTAGCTCAGTCTGTTAGCTGCTGTTAGCTCATGTTAGCTCAGTCTGTTAGCTGTTGTTAGCTCATGTTAGCTCAGTCTGTTAGCTCATGTTAGCTGCTGTTAGCTCATGTTAGCTGCTGTTAGCTCATGTTAGCTCAGTCTGTTAGCTCAGTCTGTTAGCTGCTGTTAGCTCAGTTTGTTAGCTGCTGTTAGCTCATGTTAGCTCAGTCTGTTAGCTCAGTCTGTTAGCTGCTGTTAGCTCAGTCTGTTAGCTGCTGTTAGCTCAGTTTGTTAGCTGCTGTTAGCTCATGTTAGCTCAGTCTGTTAGCTCAGTCTGTTAGCTGCTGTTAGCTCAGTTTGTTAGCTGCTGTTAGTTCATGTTAGCTCAGTCTGTTAGCTCATGTTAGCTCAGTCTGATGGACAGTGAAGTAGCAGTACTCGAGTACTGCATGGGTGTACTGTACATTAAATACAGACTCCAGTCTGTCTGTGTGTGTCGGGGCCTCATCTGCTGATACAATACAACCATCACACTGTGAGTAATGATTAAATCCTTGTGTCCACGCAGCGTCTCTGTCCGTCCTGTGGACGAGTTTCAATCATCAATCAGTCCATCACCAGAGACAGACTGTCTAAAACCTGGACGTAGTCTCCGTGACGTCCCCGCAGACTGTCTAAAACCTGGACGTAGTCTCTGTGACGTCCCCGCAGACTGTCCACAGTCTCTGACCTGTTACACTCAGCTGTGAAGTCTCATTGACCAATCGGTTGCAGTTGCTCATTGGATTGATTAATTGATAATAAAATGTGTAGAATAACTGAATATTAATTCTCATTAATTATAATAATTGATCATCAATATGAACTCTGTCTGTCTGCAGGCCTCGTGTCTGTGGAGCTCGTTGTTGTGTTGGATGGACGCTGTCGCCCGAAACCAGACGATGCACCAAACGTGAGTACAGGTGGACAAAGGCGCTGTGATTGGTCGGTTGGCAGATGTGTCGAGTCATGCAGACGTCGATGTTTTATGACTCGGCTCAAAGTGCGAGGAGTCTTCAGATGTGGATTTATGATGGGATCAGAACCACTTCAGGATTTACAGGTTCTGGACCTGATGTGGACTTTATATGATCCACATGCGACCTGATGGAGAAGCACACAGACACTCTGGTTCTGGTTCTGTTTGTTCAGCAATGACGTTAGCAAAATGCTAACTCACACACACACACACACACACACACACACACACACACACTCTGGTGGACGACCTTTGATCCAAGTCAGTGCAAAGTGATGTTAGCCTAGCTCTGTTAGCACTTAGCTGTATGCTAAGTTTATTAAGTTACGACTCTCCTCGTCTCCTCTCCTTGTCTCCTCCTTGTCTCCTCTCCTCGTCTCCTCTCCTCGTCTCCTCTCCTCGTCTCCTCTCCTCGTCTCCTCTCCTTGTCTCCTCTCCTCTCCTCGTCTCCTCTCCTCGTCTCCTCTCCTCGTCTCCTCTCCTCGTCTCCTCTCCTCGTCTCGTCTCCTCTCCATGTCTCTTCTCCTTGTCTCCTCTCCTCTCCTTGTCTCCTCTCCATGTCTCCTCTCCATGTCTCCTCCCCTTGTCTCCTCCCCTTGTCTCCTCTCCTCGTCTCCTCTCCTCTCCATGTCTCTTCTCCTTGTCTCCTCTCCTCGTCTCCTCCATGTCTCCTCCATGTCTCCTCTCCTCGTTTCCTCTCCTTGTCTCCTCTCTTTGTCTCCTTGTAGCCAGGTGTCTCCCTCGTTGCCATAACAACGCGTTGTGTCGACAGTCGAACCGCTGCGTGTGTCGTCGAGGTTTCCGTGGTTACCACTGTGAAGTTTCCAAGGTAACGTTTCCTCCGTCAGGACCCCTGCTGACCTCCGCCCGACCCACCAGACCTGAACCAGGAGCCACCACAGAGACCAGCAGACCAGAACCAGGATCCTCGTCCCTGCAGACCAGCACCCCGGCCTCCTCTGGTCCTGATCCGTTTGGACACGTCGGAGTTAAAATGGACAACGCAGCCAACGAGCTGTTTGAGATGCAGGAGCAGACCCGGGCCTCCACAAAAAGGACGGGGGAGCCCCTCCGGCCCCGCAGAGGGGAACCCGAGGACACCGTAGTGGGCCAGAGTCCAAAATCCAAGTCTGATCCAGAACCAAAGACAGCTTCAGGGTCTCAGACACAGGAAGGACCACATGTGGACTCTGGGTCCTGGTCTAAGACAGATGGCAACGGGTCCCTGGATCCAAAAGAAAGTTTGATCCAACAGACGGAGGACGGGTCAACAAGGTCCAGGTCCAAAGAGGAGGACGGCCCAGGGCCTGGCCCGGACGGACAGAAGAGTGAGGATGATTTAACGAGAGAGAAGAAGACGCTGAGGTACAAAAACCTTGTCCCCCTTGTCTCCTCTTCCTGTCTCCTTTTCTCATCTACTCTCCTTGTCTCCCTGTCTCCTCTTGTCTCCTCTCTTTGTCTCTTCATCTCATTGTCTCCTTTCCTTGTCTCCTCCTCAGCAGCACTGGTCCTGGAGGACAGAGGAGTTTGGACGTGACAGGAGAGAAGAAGAAGAAGCAGCAGACGCTGAGGTAGCAATACTTTACCTAAAAGTAATCAGATTACTGTAGTAACAGTACTGATGCCACACTGTTAAAAACATGAAGTGAAGCTGCAGTTCTCAGTTGAGACAGCAGGTGGAGCTCCTCACCTGTGCTGTCACATGACCACAGTCTGCCAGTCAGTAATCCACAAAGGTAAACATACATCAGCTGACTCAGGCGTGGTCATGTGACTCTCTGAAGACGTCTTGTGTCGGCGTGTGAAGTCACATCAACATAAACCAGGGTCAGAGGTCAGAGGTCAGAGCCAGGGTCAGGATGGACTGTGGGAGCCGAGTCCTGAAGGATTCTGGGAGTCACGTGACTGTGAATATCATTTCTATGAAATGTTTTATATGAAAAATGATAGAAATGTTTTGTTGGAACATGAGAGGACAAAACGTCCTGATGTTGGAGGAGTTAGAAAATGAATCCGTGTGTTTTCACCGTCTGTTTATCTGCTGCACAAATGTGAACCTGATGGACGTGATGGAGCCGCGAGCTTCTCAGCTGGAACGTTTGGCTGAAACATGAAGCATCAGGCGGCCGGGCGTCTCTGCGCTCGCCATCAGCTGCAGCACATCTGGGCTGCTGTTCAACATCACTGTGATCCACAGCACGGACTCACGTCACCGTGTTTGACTTGTTTTTATTGACGTGTTCAATCATTTACTTTTAATTAACTAGTTAATTATATATTTAACAACGTCTATAAACTATCGTAGTAACTGTTTTTACTTAGAACGACTAGTAAATAAGTAACAACCTAACGAGGCAGCTCACTAAGTAATTCATACATTTGCTGTTGTGTAACTAAATGGAACAACTGAAGCTAACGTAACTCAACACATTTGATGAACGTTAGCTGCTGTTGCTAACGTAACGTTGTGTATCTGTGTGTATGTCGTGTACTTGATGTGTACTTTGTGTGTGTACGTTGTGTACTTGATGTGTACTTTGTGTTTGTGTGTGTATGTTGTGTACTTGATGTGTACTTTGTGTGTGTGTGTGTGTATGTTGTGTACTTGATGTGTACTTTGTGTTTCTGTGTGTATGTTGTGTACTTGTTGTGTACTTTGTGTTTCTGTGTGTATGTTGTGTACTTGATGTGTACTTTGTGTTTCTGTGTGTATGTTGTGTACTTGTTGTGTACTTTGTGTTTCTGTGTGTATGTTGTGTACTTGATGTGTACTTGATGTGTACTCTGTGTTTCTGTGTGTATGTTGTGTACTTGTTGTGTACTTGTTGTGTACTTTGTGTTTCTGTGTGTATGTTGTGTACTTGTTGTGTACTTTGTGTGTGTGTGTATGTTGTGTACTTGTTGTGTACTTTGTGTTTCTGTGTGTATGTTGTGTACTTGATGTGTACTTGATGTGTACTTTGTGTTTCTGTGTGTATGTTGTGTACTTGATGTGTACATGATGTGTACTTGATGTGTACTTTGTGTTTCTGTGTACTTGTTGTGTACTTGTTGTGTACTTGTTGTGTACTTGATGTGTACTCTGTGTGTGTGTGTGTGACAGTCTGAGGGAAGCCCAGGCCGTGCTGCTGAGGAAGACTCAGGGAGGGAGAGGAGGCAAGATGGCCGCCCTGCTGATGAAGCACGTTGAGAAGGAGAAGAAGAAACTTCTCACGGTGACCTCGACCTCCTCATCCTCTGCGTCACCGTCGTCCTCAGTAAAAAGCAGCGTGAGGACGTTCCACACTGAGAAGGGCCAGTACACGGTCCACTTCAATGAACCCACGGGTCAGTGAACGCAGCATCACATTCATTAAAATGATTAGCATTTTAAGCTAACGGAGAGATTAGCATCTTTTTAAAAAGTTTAAACACTCAAATGTTCAGAAACACAAACAATACATTTAAAATATGAACTATAAACTGTGTAAATACATGTAGACTGTGTCTGACAGACATTGTTACTGACTCTGCAGCAGCACAGAGACTCAACAAAGTTACACGGGACTCACACAGCAGCGTCACAGCAGCGCCGCGGTTTAGCTGCGTCCTCTGCCCGGCGTCAACTCACACCGGACGCGTGTCAGCCGCGGAGCGAGCCGGCCGTATTCGTGAGAGATCACGCGAGAATCCTGGACGTAAGCGAGACCCCGCGACAAACAGTGTATAAAGAAAACAACAACAACAAACAGCTGACTTTGCTTCTCCGACGTGGAGGAGATTATAAAAAGCATCTGTTGTGTCATAAATGATTGCGTGTTGTTCCACTTCAACAATCAGTCTCTCGTCGTCCATGTTGAGACCCTTTGATCGATCTTTGATCACCTGGTGCCACCGGTCATGACGTAATGTTGATTCTGTGTCGGGTTTCCTGTCTGGCGCGCAGTGCTCTGTTGAAATTTACGAGGTTTAGCAGCAGCTCGCGTCAAAAATAGAAATGCTACGCGGGGAGACGCTGCTGAGACCCTCCGCGGCGCGCCCTGTGTAAATGCTCTCATTTTCTAGACTGGCTTCTATCTGCTACGGTGACCGCGACGCGGCCGTAACGCCTCTGGTGTGAGTGGGTCTTTACTCAAAGGCAGCTTGAGGTTGCCGAGCAACCAGGGTCAGCTGCAGGTCAGAGCAGTTAACTGCAGCTGTGCTCTGTCTGTGTGTGAGTGACTGCTGAGAGACACAGAAAATCTCTAAATGAAGCCGCTCCAACTAGTGGACACTGATGCCAAACGGTAGGTGGTATCAAAAAGCCCAAATGAGCGTGAGCATCCTCATCTTGTCGACCATGTGGATGCTGAATTTCAGTGTGTGAAGTTAAAAACTGTGACCTGGGCAGAGAGAGAAAGAACAGGTGCCCCGTGCTCCTTTGGGACATTTCTCCTCTCCAGTTTACATGGGAGTAGATGGGGCTGTCGGTGGGTGATCCTGGAGCATCAGTGCGTCTCCCGCCGAAACTATAAGTCTGACAGCTTCAGCAGTGATATCGCTGCGTAGCCCACGAATTTTCCTACGTTTCTATGTTGAAATTATTTCTGTAGAGTGACATTTGTGGCCACGAGAGCCGTTTGCAAATGTATTTTTTGACAAATGTTTCTCTAGCTCTGGAACATTCTACCAATACACACCCATTGTAAACTTTGTCGTGGTTTTTGGTGAAACCGTTTGGTGAAACTCTGAGAAAAGTCACAGCTCACCATTCCTGGCCGGGCCGGTCGATTTGAGATCTTTTGTGTGTTTGTGCGACCACACGTGCAGGAACTCTGAGCTTGTGTAGTTTCACGTCCAGGTCAGCTGACTGCTCACACTCTGACATAATTTGTCGCTTGTCGTCTGTAAACAGTCGGTAACATTCCTCCGTTAGCTCAGCTCGTTGCGTGTAATGTTTGTGTTGGTTCAGAGATATGACAGCAGACGTTAACACAAAGCTTAGCGTGTGTTTAACATGCATACCACAACACGCAGCTCATTATGGCGCTGATACGGCGCGCTGAGAGATAAACTGTACACACAGGTCGTATCTGTCAGCGACAGGCTGCCGCTGATTTAACGGAGCTGGAATGTTTGATTCCTCCAGCGTGTTAGCTTCAGATAAGGTGACTGCTCATACAGCAAACACTTCCTGCTATTGTGCAACCGTCCAACCTCGGGACGGCGTTTAAAGATGGAGGGAAGACAGACGAGTCATCAATCATGTCCGAGGTGACGTCATCGAGTCTGGATCTCACGTTTGGTCTCTGGAGCCAGAACAGAAACCCTGATACCAAGCACAATGCTAACATGCATGCATGCTAAACATCCTGAGGGTGTGTGTGTGTGTGTGTGTGTGTGTGTGTGTGTGTGTGTGTGTGTGTGTGTGTGTGTGTGTGTGTGTGTGTGTGTGTGTGTGTGTGTGAGACACATTCTTCAGGGGATTGGTGTTTGTGAGCTCTTTGAGTCGACTCAACAACAATAACTTTATTCACACACACACACACACAGAGTCTGCAGAGGTCGTGGGGTGCGTTCCCTTTGGCTCTCTGAGGGGAGCTCACAATGTGTGATGATCAACGATCGGCCTGTTAATCGATTGTTTGGTTGAGATCAGCTCTGTCATCAGAGAACTGATCAGGTCCAACACTCAGTCAGACTCTGATCGTATCAGACATAGTTTGGACTTTTAAAATCCACCTCAGTCCGACCTGCTCCGGACCATAACGGACTTCTGAAAATCGGAAAAGGATTTGACCTGGTTTGTTGTTGCTGATAAGTCGAGGTCGACGTGAAGTGGCTCTCTGTTCAGAGGCTGCAGCGCCATGCTCCGGACATTTATCCGATTCTCTGAGCGGCGATCCGGTCTGATGCATGTCTTTATCAGATACCATCGGAAACTCAAACTGTATGCTGCATGTAAACGTACTGTGTGTGTGTGTGTGTGTGTGTGTGTGTGTGTGTGTGTGTGTGTGTTTGAATAGAGGCCAGCTGTTTCTGCTGCTGTTTATCTATGAGCTCATGTCCTGACTGACTGACAGACTGCAGACTGCGCACACACGCACACACACCAGGCTGTAAACATGTTTATTTCTGCTGTGAAGTTGGACATTTGGACATGGGGACTTATGGAGACTGACTCACTGCTGGAGCCAGCCTCTGGTGGACGTTTGAGGAACTGCAGGTTGTGACAGTTGGCGCGCGGTCACGCTGCGTTGAACCTTAAAGTTGACGTATCTTCCAGCTCTGCAGTCAGCAGCTTCTTTTAGCTTCACCTCGTTTTATGAACCCTGAAACTCAAACCCGGTTGCATCATCTGTCATGAAGGAAAGAGAGAGAGAGACTCTCTGTCTGTCTCTCTCACTGTCTGTCTGTCTCTCTCACTGTCTGTCTGTCTCTCTCTCTCTGTCTCTGTCTCTCTTGTCTCTCTCTGTCTCTCTCTGTCTCTCTCTGTCTCTCTTGTCTCTCTCTGTCTCTCTCTCTATGTCTCTCTGTCTCTCTCTCTCTCTCTTTGTCTGTCTCTCTCTCTCTATGTCTCTCTGTCTCTCTCTCTGTCTCTCTCTCTCTCTGTTTCTCTGTCTCTCTCTCTCTCTCTCTGTCTCTCTCTCTCTCTCTTGTCTGTCTCTCTCTCTCTATGTCTCTCTGTCTCTCTGTCTCTCTCTGTCTGTCTCTCACTGTCTGTCTCTCTCTGTCTCTCTCTCTATGTCTCTCTGTCTCTCTCTGTCTCTCTCTCTCTGTCTCTCTCTCTGTGTCGGTGTGGACTGATGGATCAGATCCCTGCTAAACATTTAGTTTGGATCGGAGCCCAGTCCTGCACACTGCTTTCAATTATCTCTCTCTTCTTTCTCTCTGTCTCCTCTTCTCTCTCTGTCTCTCTCTCTCTGTCTCTCTCTCTCTCTGTCTCTCTCTCTCTGTGCTCAGGCACACTCGCTCGCTCGCTCACATTCAGGAGTGTTTAGAGGAGAGGGAGCTCGTTTTTCTTCCTTCCCTCCTTTTTTCCTGCGACACTCGTTTTCTCGCTCCACCACAGAGGAAGAAAGCGAGCGAGCAGAGTTTAGACGATGCGACGCTGAGACTCTGAACTCAAAGTGAAATGCTGCAGCCTCGGCTCCTTCTGTCGTCCCTCTTCATCGTCTTCTTCTCTCCCCTGCCAGCTGATGGACAGACAGCCAACGCCGCTGGAGGTGGAGGAGGGGGCGTGGACAGGATCCAGGTGATGTTCACGCCGACCATCTGTAAGATGCGCTGCAGCCAGGAGCGATGTGTGAAGCACTGCGAGCGAGGCAACATGACCACGCTGTACAGCAGCAACGAAGGAGACGCAGCAGCGAGGAGCGACGTCTCCCATGGACCGGGCTTCAGAGTCTGTAAGTCCAAACTTAACGTCTGCGAGTTCTTATCTGACCAATGACTGACTGATTTATGGCACGTCCATCACCAGAGACAGACTGTCTAAAACCTGGACGTAGTCTCTGTGACGTCCCCTCAGACTGTCTAAAACCTGAACGTAGTCTCTGTGACGTCCCCGCAGACTGTCTAAAACCTGAACGTAGTCTCTGTGACGTCCCCGCAGACTGTCTAAAACCTGAACGTAGTCTCTGTGACGTCCCCGCAGACTGTCTAAAACCTTGACGTAGTCTCCGTGACGTCCCCGCAGACTGTCTGAAACCTGGACGTAGTCTCCGTGACGTCCCCGCAGACTGTCTAAAACCTGGACGTAGTCTCCGTGACGTCTCCGCAGACTGTCTGAAACCTGGACGTAGTCTCCGTGGCGTCCCCGCAGACTGTCTAAAGCCTGGACGTAGTCTCCGTGACGTCCTGCAGACTGTCTAAAACCTGGACGTAGTCTCCGTGACGTCCCCGCAGACTGTCTAAAACCTGGACGTAGTCTCCGTGACGTCCCCGCAGACTGTCTAAAACCTGGAAATAGTCTCCGTGACGTCCCCGCAGACTGTCCAAAACCTGGACGTAGTCTCCGTGACGTCCCCGCAGACTGTCTAAAACCTGTAAGTAGTCTCCGTGACGTCCCCGCAGACTGTCTAAAACCTGGACGTAGTCTCCGTGACGTCCCCGCAGACTGTCTAAAGCCTGGACGTAGTCTCCGTGACGTCCTGCAGACTGTCTAAAACCTGGACGTAGTCTCCGAGACGTCCTCGCAGACTGTCTAATACCTGGACGTAGTCTCCGTGACGTCCCCGCAGACTGTCTAAAGCCTGGATGTAGTCTCCGAGACGTCCTCGCAGACTGTCTAAAACCTGAACGTAGTCTCTGAGATGTCCTCGCAGACTGTCTAAAACCTGGACGTAGTCTCCGTGACGTCTCCACAGACTGTCTAAACCTGGACGTAGTCTCCGTGACGTCCCCACAGACTGTCTAAAACCTGGACGTAGTCTCCATGACGTCCCCACAGACTGTCTAAACCTGGACGTAGTCTCCGTGACGTCCCCACAGACTGTCTAAAACCTGGACGTAGTCTTGTGTCCATGTGGTACCAACTAAAAACTGAATTTATGTCACAAACAGTTCAAGAAATCACAAACCATTTGCCTGGAGATTCATCTTCATGGCAACTCTCAAAGACTTGGTCGCCGTGGTAAAACTCTCAACATGTGATGGTACGTGTGTAACATGTGACCGCGCTCCAGCTGCGTCATGTGACCTGCAGCTTTTGGCCAAGTTGAGTATCTGAAGTGGAGCCAGTGAATAGTTTGAACGATTGATCTCCGTCCAGGAGTTTCTAAAATTGTTTCAGTTTGTCTCTCAGAGTTCATGCTGCATCCCCACAGTGCATCATGGGAACTGTAGTTCTTACAGTAGAAGTAACGTACGTACGAGTGCACCGCTAATTAACTGAATCTGCTGATAGCAGGCAACAGAGTCGGGCTCAGCAGCTGGAGCCGGGAGCCAAACCCGGCAAGAAAACCACGTCGGTAGGCTGCTGTGTTCACTGTTAGACTGGACACTGCTGGTCTGGAGGTTGCGTTCTTGGGGTCCACAGCTCGTGAACTTTACTCTGGACTTCTGGTTCTGGTCTAAGCTGCAGTTTGTTCTCTCAGTTTGAATCTAATGTGCAGCATGTGCAGCTCATCTCTGGTCCCCCCCCCCCCGAAGCTAAACGTCTGTAAATAACTAGTGAAAAATCTGCGGGTTGGAAAAGCGACGTCATCTCGCTGTGAACTCGAACGACAGCAGCAAATGAAAACACACAAATTTACATTTTTACAGTATTTGGAGGGAAACAGAAGAACAAGAGGAGGAGGAACACCACTGACATATGGCTTTCATTTATCATTAACACACACACACACACTCTGACATCATGGGGTCAAAAGGTCACCCCCCCCCCCCAGTGTCTCCTTTGTTTTTCTTTCTGTGAATGAACTTTATTGGCACAAACGTACAGTAACAAAACAAGCGTCATCTCTGGACCTCAACCTCGACACTTTAATGTGTTCAATACATTCCCATCAGCCCCAGCTGGACCCAATCAGGACTGAGCATGTGCAGCTTCCAACAGAGATCAGAAGGAGAGCGGGATGTTCACTCGTTAGCTACTTCATCATCAGCCACAGAAGAACACGATTAAAGTCTAGCTTCCAGTAAACCCAACCTCTGAACCGGCAGTGTCCAGTCTAACAGTGAACACGGCGACAGAACCTCTGAACCACCAGTGTTCAGTCTAACAGTGAACACAGCGACAGAACCTCTGAACCGGCAGTGTCCAGTCTAACAGTGAACACGGCGACAGAACCTCTGAACCGGCAGTGTCCAGTCTAACAGTGAACACAGCGACAGAGTCAGTTCAGTTAACTACGCGGCTGACCGAGCTAGCCACAGAAGCTAATGTGATTAGGGTCTTGACATTAGCTCAAGTTAGCTTCACATTGAAGCGAACAAATGATAGCTAATGTTAGCAGTTAGCTACATTAGCTAATGTTAGCAGTTAGCTACATTAGCTAATGTTAGCAGTTAGCTACATTAGCTAATGTTAGCAGTTAGCTACATTAGCTAATGTTAGCAGTTAGCTACATTAGCTAATGTTAACAGTTAGCTACATTAGCTAATGTTAGCAGTTAGCTACATTAGCATTAGCTCCAAACCAGCTAGCTGTGTTAGCTTTGTTATATTAGCTTTAGCTCTGCGTGAGTGATGGTGTTGCTTGGCGTCTACTGGTTGTAGAAGCAGACAGCTGTTTGCTAACATGTTAGCTTCATGAGCAGATACACTGTCAGATGTTTGTGTCTTTCTTGATCCAAACCTCGAGCACAGAACAGTCCGATCAGAACCAGAACCCCAGATCTGTTTGTTCTCTCTCCCTTCATCTCTTTGGATCATTTGTGTCTTTAATCTCTCGTTGTTTATCCCGTTTGTGTTGATGCGGTCCATCTGGAGGGCGACGTCCGGGGTAATAATCAGGTCACTGCGTTTACACAAAGCACACACACACAGTGGAGAGGACGTGGACGAGAAAGTTCTGGTCCAGTTCTGGATGGCAGTGGAGTTCCTGCATCTCAACCAGGACAAAGAGAAAAGGACTTTGTGGTCTCCCTCAGAGGAATTCAGCTTACAGTTGGTCATCAGTTTTAAAGTCCTCCTTGTGGTTTATAAAGATCTTCATGATCCCACCTATTTATCAGATCAACTAAGAACCCTCCAGAACCCTTCAGAACTCTCAGGTCATCTGCTGTGGTCCACCTACCTACAGACAGGAGGACCCGAGGACCCGGGGGCTTCTTGCACGCTCACTCTCTCCTTTTCCCTTCTTAGCTTCCTCCGTCAGCGTCCTCTTCTTCTCCTCTGCCATTATTTCAGAAGAAGAAGAAGAAGAAGTTCCTCTCCTTCTTCTTCTTCTTCTGCAAAAGAGCTTTGAGTGGTCGGAAGACTAGAAAGAAGACAGTACGAGTACAGTCCATTCACCATTTACAGCCCGGGCTGCCCGACTAACAAACTGAGCTAGCAGCAGCTACATTTAGCAGCAGGTTACTTCACTGACCATCAGGAAACTCTGTAAATCAGAGAGTTTGTCTCAGTAGCGTTCAGTGTCTCTGGTAGTGAGTTTTAAGTAGCAGCAGGTAAACAGTTTGTCCTGAGGAGAACATCCTGCCGTCCTGGAGGCCGTCCTGGAGGACTCTTGAGGACTCTGGAGATATGTTCTGGAGTCAGGCTCTGATCCAGTCTGTCAAACCACAGCTGGATCTCTTCATTCATTTGAAGAGCAGCTACGCCCTGGAACTCACACACAGAACAACAGCAACCAGTGTGAACATGGAAACAACAGCTTGTATCAACGAGCCGATCCAACCTGCTGCTGAAGCTGCAGGTTCCTTTCCTAACAATACACCGGCATCCTGTCAGGAAGTCGGAAGTTCCCCGGCTGGTTCTGTTGGCGCCTGGTCCACGTTGACCTCCAGCAGCAGCAGGCTGACCTCGAACATGACCTGTCGGTCTCTGAGCAACTTCCAGGCCAGCAGTAAACATGTGTGTTAGTGTTGACCTCTGACCTCCTGAAGTGTAATGTGGTTCTGATCCGGTCTCTGTTGTCCCCCCTCGCAGTCCTCTGTCCTCTGCTCTGTAAGAACGGAGGCGTCTGCCTGCAGAAGGATCGCTGCCTCTGCCCGCCAAACTTCACAGGGAAGTTCTGCCAGATCCCCGTTGCTGCCAACGCCGTGGCCGAGGCCGCCCCGCCCTCCTCCACCAATGAGATCGTCAAGCCTGCGCTGCCCTCGACCAATCAGGATCAGACCCAATCCGAGTTCCTCCTGCCGTTGGGACTGGACCAGGAGGCGGCGAGGTCTGGAGGTGGAGGTCTGTTTACTGTCTTTGTGCTAAGCTAAGCTAAATGGTGGCTGGCTGTAGCTTCACGTAACGTATGTTCTGTTTGTGCGCGCAGCCTCCGGTCCGAACATGGTGAAGGTGCGAGTGCAGCACCCCCCAGAGGCCAGCGTGAAGATCCACCAGGTGCTGAAGGTAACAAACAAACAGTCTGAAGGTTCTGTGCTCTCACATTGGTTCTCTCTGAGCGGGTTCTTCTTCGTTCCAGGTGTCTGGATTCAGTCCCACCCTGCGGACGCTCTCTTCCTCCTCGTCCTCGGGGTCGGCGGGAGCTCCGGCTCCAGGAGGTGGAGCGGTCCAAGCGCAGACACTCAGAGGGGACGGCACGTACAACCAGCAGGCTGGGTTCAAGTACTGCTTCAGAGAGGTCAAAGACAGACAGGTGAGACGGAAACAAGTGCAGTCCCACCAGCGCCCTCCAGAGGCCTGCAGACACAGTGTGAGAGTTCAGCCTGAGTATTAGTGGAGCTCTTAATCAAAGTGAACTCCTGTTTGATGACAGCCGGTTTACTGACGTGTAATAAAACCTGTCCGTTTGTTCTGCTCGAGCCTTTTTTGGTCAAAGTAAATCAGTGATTTATGTTTTTTATCCTGTAATAAGTTCAGACTCAGACTTCTCTGCTTCACATTAACTTTCTGGCTGCAGATGTTCGGCGTGTTCACACTTCTCTGCTTTCTGATAAAATCTCTCTCCTCGTGATAAAATGCAGCTTTAGTTTGAGCCGCTGTCAACGAGCTTCACAACTTCTGGAGCAGCTCTGTGATCGTGTCTGAGTCACGTTAAAGACTTTCCATCGTCCTTCCAGACTTCCACTTGATATTTCTATTAAAATGTTTTTGTCAGTGGAGTCTGGAGCTGTGAGCACAGATCTCTGTCGGGTCTATAATAACTGCAAAGACAAAAGGTTTTACCGGATGTCGACTTCAGCAGTGTTGCTCAATGCTGGACCAGAAATTAAAATTAAAAAATGAGTCACTTACTCTTTAACTCAGATCTTCTCTTGGACGAGCGACAAAATATTGCATAATTATTTGTTATTGCATGTCAAGAGCTGTTTGTCTTTGTCCACTGACTCGTCCAGCTGGACGTCAGATGCATGTTTGGACTTCTCAGTGATCTGCATCACATCAGGATCTGGACCCCCTGCGGTGTCTCTGTGGACCCTCAGCTCGACTTTCTGTTTAGTGCAAATACATTTTGGTTTTTACATTTTTTTGTCTTTATTTCAACCACATGACTTCTACAGTAAGTTAATGTGTGTGTGTGTGTGTGTGTGTGTGTGTGTGTGTGTGTGTGTGTGTGTGTGTGTGTGTGTGTGTGTGTGTGTGTGTAGTGCAGCTCTCCTTTGCCTGGTCTGAGGAGTTGGGAAATGTGCTGCAGAGGACTTGGGAAGGCGTGGGGCATCACCGACTGTGTCCTCTGTCCGGACCCAGGTACAACACACACACACACACACACACACACTGATAGGTAGATTCAGGGACTAAACAGAGTCAGAGACTCTAAATACTTGAAGTACTTTTTAAAAGACTTCCATGATTTTCATGCAGTGTGTCGAAGTTCTGACGGTGATTTCCAAAAATACCACGGTGATATGGAAGCTTGGAGGTTTGGCCAAAAATAATAACAGTGCTGCCAACACACACACACACACACACACACACACGTGTGTGTGTGTCTCTGTGTGAAGCTCTGATACTTTATGACTGAAATATTTTGGACATATTCCACCAGGAGCTGCTTATATAACTATCTGACATTATCACACACACACACACACACACACACACACACACACACACACACACACACACACACACAGTAATGATGCGTCCTCCATGTTCTTGCAGAGCTGACTAACAGTAAAGGAATGCTGCTCTTTGGGACTGTAGGCCTTTAACACACACACACACACACACATTTGCACGTGTGTGTGTGTGTGACACACAGGAAGTTGTTAGCTCACTTGTTGGCGTTTAATTTCACATCATACTGTCAAATCAGAAAGTGACGCAATACACCTTGAAACACATACACACACACACACACACACACAGAAACACAGAGAGAAACACATACACACACACACTGACACACACACAGAGAAACACATACACACACAGACAGAAACACACACACAGACAAAGACACACTCACACACCGAAACACACACACAAACACACACAGTCTGGTGTTTGACTTGTTTTTGCTCATTTCGTAATATTCTGCATCATCAGGTCAAAACAACAGCAGCTGTCCTGTCGGATTTGAACGATCCAATGGGGCTCAGTGTGTCGGTGAGTTACACACACACACACACACACACACACACACACACTGAGAAAGAACAACACGACTCTTGCAAATCTACTTGCAACACTTTGGTTGCACGAGGACTGATGTTGCTTTAAAGCCAGGATGGTCTGCCGGACTCGGTCTGATTGGGTGAGGAACGCCACCTTCATTTGGTTTGGTTCACTTTCACACTGCACGTTTGAAAGCCGACCAAAACCAACAGCTGCTCTTCTGGGGGCGGTATTGTCCAAAAAGCAAGCACTGACTAGGAAGAAGAAGAAACCTGGCTCAGTGATTGGCTTTCTGATCTTTGGTTTGCTGGATAGTCCGTTTACTTTCCCGCTGTAAGCGAACCGCACCAGGGTTCACTTGCAGGTGGACCGATACCCACGTTTTCAGGTGAACCAGAGTTTGCTTGTTTGGTTCAGATGAGCTTTCACAACCTGCCCAAACAAACTGGACTATCCGAGGAAACAAACTCTGGTCCATTTAAAGCGGACCAATCGGCGCTGGTGTCAAAGCGCCCTGAAAAGACGGCCCAGCATGGTCCAACGCCAAAGAGCTTCCTAACTGCCTTGGCATCCTCAACCAGAGCTGTAGGCTTCCCCCGAGTCTTCAGGGTCGGCCTCCTGCACAGAGGACGTGATGTTTGGGTTGAGGAGTTCCTCGAGGTGCTCCTTCCCCCGCCCAACAATATCCCCAGTCTGTTCTCCTCTTGATAATGATGAAGTTTGTATTAATTTTTAATGTCATCTAAAGGATTGGTAGCAAACGTAAGATCTCTCGATCCTCGATGCACCAACAGTTTGACAAACGTGGAAACCTGAAGAAGATGACGAGGAGGAGGTGTGGTAACGTGTGTGTATGTGTGTGTTCATGTATGTATATGTGTGTAGATGTTAATGAGTGCCTCCTGCCTGGGCTGTGTGAGAATGGGATCTGTGTGAACACCAGGGGGAGCTATAGCTGTGTTTGTAGGGCGGGGTTCCTCCTTGACGCCTCACATGGAATCTGCATCTGTAAGTAACACACACACACACACACACACACACACACACACACACACACACACAGCCGTCGGCTTGGGAATGAAATGAGGAATAACGCAGACTCCAGATCAGGACTTCATGAATCCATCTGAGCTCCGTTCAAACATCGAGTTATCGACCTACTGCAGGAGCTGGTTCATCCTCTGGGACTCATGAGCTCCGCACGGTGTCTGTCAGTGTTCTCCTACGCAGCACTCTGTGTACTTCATGATGTGGTGATGATCACAACATTTTACATCTTCTTCACCTTCTTTGTTTTCTTCTTGGTTTTCTTTGTCAGCTTCTTCTTCGACATCTTGGAGTCTTGTTCTACTTCTTGGTCCTTGTTGTTGTCATCGTCTTTGTCTTTCTCTTCATCATCTTCTTCTTGGTCTTCATCTTGCCGTTTTTCTTTCTTTGTTATCAACTTTGTCTACTTTCTTGTTCTTCTACTTCATCTTGTTGGTCTTCTTCTTTTCCTTCTTTCAGCAGCAACAGGAAATGTTTGGTTGCATGAACAGCCCTGTAAACAAACCAAACTTCAAACTACAACTCAATGAAAACAGACGAAGCCTGTCGATCGGTAATAGGCGGTGTGCTCCTTTAATATTCAGGGCGAGGCTCGCCGACTTTGCTGAGTTCAGCTTAGAGTTCATGAAACTTGTGGTTGGAGGTCAATGGATGTCTTTGTTCAGTCGGAGGTGAGAGGGTTCTTTGTTCTGTCAGACGTCTGAAGAACTCTTTTGTTCTGAAGAAAATCGGTGGAATCTGACTGAAGTTTGTTGCTCAGATGGTTTTACTGAAGCCTGACTGGAGCTCTGCTTATTCTGACCGGCATTCGCTGAGGAGGAGGAGAAGAAGAAGGAGGAGGAGGTGGAGGAGGAAGAGGAGGGGTGGGTCTGCTGCAGGATGCCGGTCCGTCTGGTAACCAATGACCGCGCTCTAATCAAAGCTGATTTGTTAAGCCTGACACCGTCTCGTCTCTCTGTTGCTTCCAAACTGGCTGGAAATGCTTGTGGAGGGGTGTGTATTAAGTATTAAGTCTCCTGGAAATTACAATGTTTGCTCTCAATAAAATTGAACTTAATTACTGCATCAAAAGTCACGTATGAAGCTGTAGAGTGTAATTTCTATGGTCAATAAGTGTCTGTCTTTCAGCCTTTTATTCCACCAACGACTTAGTCAGTCCCAGATGATGTGGTCCCAAATCACATTATAAGGAAGTTATTAAAGACCTGTCATGGTGTTTAAAACAGATTTCTTTGCACAGAGTTGGTTCGTCTGTCCGCCTGTCCTGTCGAGTTCTAACGTTGTCCTGGCTGAATTTGCTTTGTTGTGTTGTTTGCGTTGTCGTCTGTCTTACTGTTTGTGTCTTTCTTTTGTTGGTAAATCTTAATTAATTGATGAGCAAAGTCAAATTGTAGACACTGGATATGGAAGGACATCAAGACAAAACTTAATTTGGTGTCACTTTTAATGAAAACTTGTTAGACATTTTTATATGTTGTTGTTGTTTATGACAACTTGACATCTAACCGGACAACATAACCTGTCATAAACCTGAATAATTCTCTTGATTTAAAGTAAAGATTTGGATCGTTAAATGTTATAAGAGGAGTTTGACATCAGAGTACCACCACAGTCAACATGGCTACCCAATGACCTGTTTTTTGAGATGTTACCACCTCCTGAAGGTGGCGCTCCCAAAGGGGGTTTGGGTTTAGGTGGCAGTACAGAATGCTATACCTTTGATTGTATGTTTTGCTCTCCTTTCCTGTTCTCACATATGTTCTCCCTCCTTTCGTGTCCAGTCAAACCTTGGGGGTGTTGGTGCTGTGATGTCAAAGCTTGCTTGATTTGTGTCGAGTCTCTGTCGAGGCTGTCTTGTTTGAATGCTGATGTGAGCCTGAATGGACCGGGCGGGGAAACAGCATGTTACTGATTCTGCATGCAGGGCTCTGCTGGTGCCTGTTTGGATTCCCATGACGAGCTCCTGGATGCGTTTGTAACTCTGTCCTCACGTGTGTCCTCCCCAGCCCAGAGTGTGATATCAGAAGAGAAGAGTCAGTGTTACCGGGTTCTGGGTTCGGGTCAGGGTCCATCCTCTTGCTCTCTACCCATCCTGAGGAACATCACCAAGCAGATCTGCTGCTGCAGCCGAGTAGGCAAAGCCTGGGGACCGAACTGCCAGAGATGTCCCTACTTTGGTTCAGGTTGGTTACCAGAAATTCGACTGCTAGTTGGTTCTGAAAGAGTAAACATGCAAAGCAACTTTTATCTCCAGCAAAGCAGAGTCATGTACAACATCTGCAGTGTTGCCCCCTTTTTTAAACTTCTATAGCCACAAATTTTCTGACCTTTTTGCTTGGAAAGTTTTGGAAAACTTTGACACTCATGGTCCTCAGAGGATGAATCCCACTAACTGTTGACTTTTCCCAGAATTGCAGTTCGCTCTGCTAAAGACATGATTTTTAAAAGTTTCTTCTGGCTCCTCCTCCAGTGGCCTTTAAGGAGATCTGTCCAGCCGGACCCGGTTATCACTACTCCGCTTCAGCCCTGCAGTTCAACCAGAGAGTCACTGAGCAGCTCGGGAATCAAGGAGCTTCGCTGGTACCCCACGGAAACCAGGATAACCAGGGTACCTGATATAGATCCAGCTAGAACATACCGTTTACTGTCTGCTCATAACAACAACATCTGCATGAGATTTTGGCTTTAGCATTTCTAACCATTCCCTGCTAGGTGCTGGTACTTCCAGTAGCAGTGGAGCCTCCAGGTCTCAGGAGAAGCCCTCTTCCTCTGGTGCGACTGCTGGTGGAGCGAGTACTTCAGGTGTTCGATCCAGTGCAGGATCAGCTGGTACCCACACTAGACCCAGTCCACCCCAGCCTCAACCACGACCTCAGCCCCAGCCTGTACCCCGACCTCAGCCCCAGCCTGCACCCCGACCTCAGCCCCAGCCTGTACCCCGACCTCAGCCCCAGCCTGCACCCCGACCTCAGCCCCAGCCTGCACCCCGACCTCAGCCTCAGCCTCAGCCTGTACCTCGACCTCAGCCCCAGCCTGTACCTCGACCTCAGCCCCAGCCTGTACTTCGACCTCAGCCCCAGCCCCAGCTTCCACCTCAACCCCAGCCACGACCCCAGCCTCAACCCCAGCCACGACCCCAGCCTCAACCCCAGCCACGACCCCAGCCTCCGACTCGTCCAGACTCTCCCTCCTCCAGGCCTGTTCACCCGGAGAGCACTGGCACCGCAGTCACCCAAGACAAACCGCAGACTCCAGGCAGGCACGGAACCCAACAGAACCAGCTTGACCTTGCTCCTGCACATCCAAGACCACAACCTCCGTCCACCGGGACTCAAGGTAACAGAGGCTCCAAAATACTGCCTTGCTCTCAGTCCACACTTTTTTATAATTTCAATGAAATCTGACTATCCAGTTTTGCTGCCTGCAGTAGGATCACCTTTAGTCCAGGAGACTCTCTCAGGTTGTAGTGGTCTGTCTAGATCCTCCCTTTCTTTATGGCTACATACTGTACTTAAGAACAATTCTGAATGCAGTGCTTCTCCTCAGCAGCCGGTCGGTCCTCCCCTGTGCCTCCCCGGCCTGATCCACCACCAGCTAGAGGGGACACTCTCCCATCTCCGGCCCAGCCGCAGACTCCCGAGCCTGGGTCAAGGCCCAGCAGCGGATCACTCCCTCCTGTGCAGAGCAGACCACCTGTGAGCCCGACGACCCGAGTCCAGAGTAAGTACCAGCACAGAAAGAGTCCAACACTACTCTGAAACCAGAATCAGTGCGTTCTGGAGAGCGGTGGATAGCACTCGTTCCAAGTTGCTGCCCCAAGTGAAGAAATTGAAGTATCTCAGGGTCTTGTTCACAAGTGATAGGAAAATGGTGCAATCCATTTATGTTCCATCCCTCATGAGCTTTGGGTAGTGACCCAGAGAATGAGATCGTGGATACAAGCAGCTGAAATGAGCTTCCTCTGTAGGGTGGCAGGGCTCAGCCTGGACATCTGGAGGAAGCTCGGAGTAGAGCTGTCCTTCAGACAGTTGAGGTGGTTCAGGTGTCTCATTAGGATCCTCCTGGGCGTCTTCCTTAGGAACTGTTCCTGTGAAGTAAATCTGGACCACCAATGTAGAACTACAGCGGAGGTGAAGGTCCAAAGAAGAGTCAAACCTCCTTTTGGCATGAAGAGAGTTTATGTTGCAAGAAGTTAGCTCAAAAACCAAACTGAAATCAAAGCGGCCCACCAAGATCGAATCGATCCTGATTATGTGACTGTAATCATACAAGCTGAGATTAAAAACAAGAGTGTTTGAAGACCACCAGGACGATTTCACAGAGTGTGTGTGTGTGTGTGTGTGTGTGTGTGTGTGTGTGTGTGTGTGTGTGTGTGTGTGTGTGTGTGTGTGTGTGTGTGTGTGTGTGTGTGTGTGTGTGTGTGTGTGTGCACGCAGCAGTGCGAGGTGTGTGTGAGACCAGACCAGCAGTGTGTGGGCGTGGCCGCTGTGTGGATCAGCCAGGTGGAAGACACATCTGTGTGTGTGATCAAGGATACCAGCCCAACACTCAGCGCACGTACTGCCAAGGTATGAACACACACACAAAAAATATATATATTACCTATATTAATTGGTAAATATTGTATTAATATTTATATATAATGAATATTTTTCAGGTCATTGTTTTGATATTTACTTGATTTGTATTATAATATATGATTAATATTTCTCAGATATTTAAATATTATTTAGATTATATGATTTTTTATTAATATATATTATATTCGTAGTATAATTCAGATATTTTCCAGCAGATAATTGAGAAAAAGTTTATTTTAATTAAGATTCAAAGTTTCCAGGTGACTGAAAAAGTTCCAGCTAACCATCGTTAATTTATGTTTATTTGTGTGTGTGTGTGTAGACGTGAACGAGTGTGCGCAGTCTCCAGGTGTGTGTCCGGTGGGGGAGTGTGTGAACTCGATGGGCAGCTACAGGTGTGTGTGTCCATCTGGATACAGGAGCAGCAGCCAGCAGACCGGTTGTCAAGGTGACGTTCACTTCCTGTTTGTTTCTTTACGTGTCGCGTGTCATTTCCTGTTTGTTGTCATGACATCGCTGCGTCACGTCCTCAGACATCGACGAGTGTCAGCAGAATCCCTGCAGCAACGGTCGCTGTGACAACACGCCGGGCAGCTACAGGTGTGTGTGTCGCCTCGGTTACAGAGTCAGCGGGAACACCTGCACAGGTAAACACACCTGGTGGACATCGAAGCTGTATGACAGGATGTGATTATAGATCTGATCTCACACTCAGGTGTGTGTGTTTCAGATGTGGACGAGTGTGAGGACCCCCTGCAGTGTCCAGGTCAGGAGTGTATCAACAGTCAGGGCTCGTACCGCTGCGTCTCCTGTCAGCCTGGATACAGACTGTCCAACAGGCTCTGCACAGGTGAGCACACCTGTCCGTACAGGCTGTTAAACTCTGCCTTCAATGCTGTGACTGATGAAGCACGTCGCTGTGACTGTCTGCAGACATCGACGAGTGCCACCAGGCGCCCTGCACCAACGCTCGCTGTGAAAACACGCCTGGAAGCTACCGCTGTGTCTGTCGCCATGGTTACAAGCTCCAGAACAACACCTGCACAGGTAACGCGGCTGCTTTGGATCCTTTACTTCAGTAACGATGTTTAGAGGAGCTAGGCTAACTGTTTCCCTCTGTTTCCAGTCTTTATGCTAAGCTAAGCTAAGCTGACAGCTGTTGGTAGAAGTGTATTTTGTGTGTGTGTGTGTGTGTGTGTGTGTGTGTGTGTGTGTGTGTGTGTGTGTGTGCGCGCGTGTGTGTTCAGATGTAGACGAGTGTGCGGAGCCGTCTCAATGTCCCGGTCAGATGTGTGTGAACACTGTGGGATCGTACCGCTGCATGTCGTGTCGACCAGGATACACACTCGTCAACAGACAGTGTGCAGGTACATACACACACATATACAAAGACACACACACACTCTCTCTCAAACACACACACTCACACACACTCTCTGTCGTCTCTCTTTGTCTGTAGATGTGAACGAGTGTGAGGACCGCGAGGTTTGTCGGGGTCAGCAGTGTGTGAACACGGACGGCTCGTACAGCTGTGTGGACTGTGAGCAGGGATACCACAGTGTAAACGGAGTGTGTGCAGGTACACACACACACACACACACACACACACACACACACACACACACACACACACTAGAAGTCAGTCAGATTTAATTATGAGGACGTTTCATTAGGGGGCGGTAGTGAGTCACGTCCTCGTAAGTCGGCGTTTAATCAAACGTCCTCATAAACAGGTTAAGCCAACACACACACACCTGGTCGTTCTCTTATATTTAAGTTATTTTAAATCATTTACTGATATTCAAATATATATGTGTATGAATATATTTATTTGTCCGATTTTTTTTTTTTTTTTTATCAATAATTTTAGATATTTTATCCGTGTTGTTGACGGATGCGACGAATATTTTTTTTGATATTTTACCAATTTTCTTTAATTTTTAAAAATATATTACTCATATTTTTGGGGATTTTTCTGTTATTTTCCAGATTATTTTTATAAAAATATTTGGGACAGATTTCTACACGTTCTACATGACTTCTAATCAGAGCTCCTCATATATATGAATCATTGCTTATATTGATCACATGACACCGGGCTAGCTCACCTGGTACAGTGTGTGTCACATGATGTACAGTGTCTTGATTCCAACCTGTAGACCTTTGCCGCATAAAAAGTGTGTGTGTGTGTGTGTGTGTGTGTGTTAGATGTGGATGAGTGTGTTCAGCCCTCTCAGTGTCCCGGTCAGCAGTGTGTGAACACTCTGGGTTCATATCGGTGTGTGTCGTGTCAGCCCGGATACAGCAGCGAGGACGGCTCCTGTAAAGGTAACAAACGCGCGCGCGCGCGCACGCACGCACGCACACACACACACACTAGAAGTCAGTCAGATGTAATTATGAGGACGTTTCGATAGAGGGCAGTAGTGAGTCACGTCCTTGTAAGTTAATATCTAATTAAACGTCCTCGTAAAACAGGTTAAACCAACAGACACTCACCTGGTCGTTCTCTCGTATTTAAGATATTTTAAATCATTTACTGATATTTAAATATATGTGTATAAATATATCCATTTGTCCATTTTCTTTATCAATAATTTTAGATATTTTATCGGTGTTGACGGATGCGACAAATATTTTTTTTGATATTTTACCTTTTTTCTTTAATTTTTAAAAATATATTACTCATATTTTTGGGGATTTTTTTGTTATTTTCCAGATTATTTTTATAAAAATATTTGGGACAGATTTTTTTGTGATGAGCACGTTCTACATGACTTGTTGACTAATCAGAGCTCCTCATATATATGAATCATGGCTTATATTGATCACATGACACCGGGCTAGCTCACCTGGTACAGTGTGTGTCACATGATGTACAGTGTCTTGATTCCAACCTGTAGACCTTTGCCGCATAAAGTGTGTGTGTGTGTGTGTGTGTGTGTGTTAGATGTGGATGAGTGTGTTCAGCCCTCTCAGTGTCCCGGTCAGCAGTGTGTGAACACTCTGGGTTCATATCGGTGTGTGTCGTGTCAGCCCGGATACAGCAGCGAGGACGGCTCCTGTAAAGGTAACAAACGCGCGCGCGCACACACACACACACACACACACACACACACTAGAAGTCAGTCAGATGTAATTATGAGGACGTTTCGATAGAGGGCAGTAGTGAGTCACGTCCTTGTAAGTCAGCATTTAATTAAACGTCCTCGTAAAACAGGTTAAACCAACACACACTCACCTGGTCGTTCTCTCGTATTTAACAGATATTTTAAATCATTTACTGATATTTAAATATATGTGTATAAATATATCCATTTGTCCATTTTCTTTATCAATAATTTTAGATATTTTATCGGTGTTGACGGATGCGACGAATATTTTTTTTGATATTTTACCTTTTTTCTTTAATGTTTAAAAATATATTACTCATATTTTTGGGGATTTTTCTGTTATTTTCCAGATTATTTTTATACAAATATTTGGGACAGATTTTTTTGTGATGAGCACGTTCTACATGACTTGTTGACCAATCAGAGCTCCTCATATATATATGAATCATTGCTTATATTGATCACATGACACCGGGCTAGCTCACCTGGTACAGTGTGTGTCACATGATGTACAGTGTCTTGATTCCAACCTGTGGACTTTTGACGCATAAAATATGTGTGTGTGTGTGTGTGTTTGTGTGTGTGTGTGTGTGTATCAGATGTGGATGAGTGTGTTCAGCCCTCTCAGTGTCCCGGTCAGCAGTGTGTGAACACTGTGGGTTCATATCGGTGTGTGTCGTGTCAGCCCGGATACAGCAGCCAGGACGGCACCTGTAAAGGTAACAAGCACGCACGCGCACACACACACACACACACACACACACACAGTGTCCTTAAGCCCCGCCCCCTCTCTCTCTGCAGATATTGATGAGTGTGCGAGCGCCGGGGCGTGCGAGGCCGAGCGTGTGTGTGTGAACACGGTCGGCTCGTTCAGGTGTGACTGTCGTCCTGGATACCGAGCGCCGAGTCTGGGGAGGCAGTGCAGAGGTGAGGTCACTGATGAAGGACGACGTCATCATCATCATCATCATGTTTATATCATTACAATGTGTGTGTGTGTGTCTGCAGACATTAACGAGTGTTTGGAGGGAGATTTCTGTTTCCCCCGAGGAGAGTGTGTGAACACGGCCGGGTCGTACACGTGTGTGTGTGCTCAGGGCTTCAAACTGAGCCACAACCAGACAGCCTGCCTCGGTGAGTCACGCAGTGTGTGTGTGTGTGTGTGTGTGTGTGTGTGTGTGTGTGTGTGTTTTATTTGATATTTAGTTCATATATTTGATGACTTTGAATTCATCGTATGTCAGTGTGTTTCTTTAAAGGAGCAGTGTGAGTCCTGCTTTACGCTCTGAACCAGCAGAGGGCAGCGTTTCACCTGTTTCAGGTCGTTAAACCTCAAACGTGTTCTCAGAAAGTCAAGACTTATTTCCCATCATGCACTTGGTGGAAAATTTACAAGAAGAAAAACTGTCGAACGACGGAGCCGAAACATTTTGAAGGCTGCAATGAGCCGGCCACCTGCTACCCGACGGTGCTGAAGAGAGAAGTCCTATTCGTCGTTGACACTGTTCACATCACTGTGTCCTGAGGTTAACGAGGTCCCGTGTGGCCTTGAGGTCCCGTGTGGCCTTGAGGTCCCGTGTGGCCTTGAGGTCCCATGTGGCCTTGAGGTCCTCAGCAGTATCAGTTGTTTGTCTTTGGTTGGGAACAGTAGGTGCCAGTCTATCTCCACACTGTGGTGTCCAGGGTCACAGAGACCTGTTGCTGCCTTCATAGACATAATAGATAGCTTGTTGTTGTAAACAGACATGTGTGTCTCCAGACTAGAACATGCTGACAGTAACACCTCCATGGGTAAAGACATTCTCTGTGACTCATTCTGGGCGTGTAGTATTTGTGCTGTTATCTTGGGGTTTAAAGTCGATCCACCAGGATGAGTTGGGCAGAATGTGAGACCGACTCAGGCACTTCTGATCAACTCTGACAGTGTCTCTAATTCAATAAATAAAACAGCATCAGACACCAGAGGCTGCTGAACACTCTGAACTCCTGACCTTTGACCTTTGACTGCAGTGATTTGTCCACACACTAGACTTAAAAAGAGACTGGAAATTAAAGTTGGTTGGTACAGGGACCACTGAACCAGAAGTCAGACTTCCTGTCTTCCCGTTGTTGTCTGGTCTCTGTAGTTCTGGTGGATCCACCTTTTAACTCCAGCTAGTTTTTAACAGTGTTAATGTTGAACAATAGGGATGTAACGATACATCGTGACACGATTAAAATCGGTACAAATGCGCGACGACTCGCATCGGTTCACAGAAAAAAAGAATCGCGATTCTTGGCGAATGCGAGAGTAAGTTTTTTTTAAAATTAGAAATAGGTCACGTTGTGGCTGCAGCTTCCACTGCCGCGTCTGCCTTTCTGTGTCTCACACACACACACACACACACACACACACACACACCCCTACACACATGCGCAGTAGTGGTAATCGGCGTCAGGCCTGACTGTACCGTAAATGATACCATAACACAGACCCTCCAGGAATTCACGATGTTGCGATTTGCAACTTCAACGCAACTTCAGTGAATCCCCGTGAATTCAGGGCAGTGTTGCAATTTTAACCAATCACCGCAACTTCTCCGCAACTTCTGCGCAGTCTGCACGGGGGATTAAAACGGGTCAGGGACGGCCGCACGGTGCGGGAGGATCCGCTCGTGGGACCTCTCCCCGGCGCTGGCGGAGGTGCGCCGCGACCTGCTCTGCGTTTACAGCGTTTACAGACCTCGCCGTTTCCCGGCGCCGTGGACTCTCATTAAAGGGTTAATGAGCTATCATCTTAATTGTTTTTATTTTCAGTTAGCTCATACTTCAAGCTGAAAGGTAATGGTCAGATCAGCTGCTTGCTGGCAGCCCTAATAAGAACACAAACTGTTTGAGAGTTTCTGTAAAGAGATTTTTTTCCTACAAATAAAAAGATAATTTTATTTGGTCAGAGTTTGTCTGTAGCTCATTTTGATTTTTAAAAATCGTGAAAAAATCGTATCGTGAACAAAAAATCGTGACTCGAATCGAGTCGTGAGTTGAGTGTATCGTTACATCCCTATTGAACAACCTTCAGATGTGACACTTGAAGTCCAGTCCAGCGGGTCTCTGGAAGACAAACAAACAAAATGGAGGAGGTTTAACTCACATACAGAACTCTGTGTTCTGACAGGAACTATAAATATTCAGGTCGGGCCGGTCCAGGTTCTGTATGTTGGAGGTTTGTGACTGTGGTTCTGTTGTTGTGCTGCCAGCAGCTCACAGCTCAGGTCTGGACTGCTTATAGAGCTGATGTAATGATGATGTCATCTTTGGCCGGTCCTCATGACAACGTGTGTGTGGTGTGTGTGTGTGTGTGTGTGTGTGTGTGTGTGTGTGTGTGTTTGTGTTTCTGTCTGTAGATGTGGACGAGTGTGTGAAGCCCGGTGTGTGTGCGGACGGTCACTGTGTGAACACTGAAGGATCGTTTCAGTGCCAATGTCAGACCGGCTTCACCACCAACCCAGAGAGGACCGCCTGCCTCGGTACGCACACGCACACACACACACACACACACACAGACACACACACACACACGTTTAGACTAAAGCTAGTCTGAGGTTTTCCGCTGATAGCTCATTAACTCTCTCTGTGTCTCTCTCTGTGTCTCTCTCTGTGTCTCTCTGTGTCTCTCTGTGTCTCTCTCTGTGTCTCTCTGTCTCTCTCTGTGTCTCTCTGTGTCTCTCTGTGTGTCTCTCTCTGTGTCTCTCTCTGTCTCTCTCTCTGTGTCTCTCTCTGTGTCTCTCTCTGTGTCTCAGATGTCGATGAGTGCGTCTCGTCCGGCGGCTCAGTTTGCGGCTCGCAGTGCTGCGAGAACACGATTGGTTCTTACCGCTGTCTCGCTTCCTGCGAGCCGGTCTTTCGGGAGTCGGCGTCCCGCAGCGGTGCGGGTGAGTCTGACACGTTGTGGAGGAAGTGTTGCTCAAACACGTCGTCAGCAGTCGACACTCTGAACGCCTCTCTTCTCTCTCAGACGTTGACGAATGTGCCAACTCGACGATCTGCGGAGAACACGCCACCTGTCAGAACCTGGTAGGACGGTACCTGTGCGTGTGTCACCAGGGCTTCACCTCCACCGCCGACGGGAAGGCCTGTGAGGGTACGTATGGTGGACAGACTGCTGCATCGTGGGTAATGTAGGCAGCAGGTTTTAATCACAAAGGATCATAAGAACAAGAACAAGCATTTATCTGTTTGTGTCTGTCTGTCTGTCTGTCTGTGTGTGTGTCTGTCCGTGTGTGTCTGTGTGTGTGTGTCTGTCAGATGAGGATGAGTGTGTGTCTATGCCTGGTGTGTGTGGTTCTGCACGTTGTGAGAATGTTGAGGGTTCGTTCATGTGTGAGTGTGACCGGCGTGGAGACGAGTTCGACCCGAGCATCAGGCGCTGTGTGAACACGGCACGACGAGGTACAGCCTGAGCTTTACGTTACGTTAACGTTACACTAACGTTTCCTGATCGTTACATTAAACTCTCCTTTTGTTGCAGGAGGAGCTTTGGACTCCTCCTCCTCCCACGTCACTGTAGGGGAGTCACCTCCCGCGATGCCTCCCCTCCCTGCGGCTCGTCCAGGTGAGCTGAGGGAGTGTTACTACAACCTGGCTGAGCGGGGCACCTGCAGCCTGCTGGCCACCAACACCAGCCAGCAGGAGTGCTGCTGCACGGTGGGGGAGGGCTGGGGGCTGGGCTGCCAGTACCACACCTGCCCCGCCACAGACACAGGTGAGACACCACAGACACAGGTGAGACACCACAGACAAAGGTGAGACACAGGTGAGAGACCACAGGCATAGGTGAGACACCACAGCCACAGGTGAGACACCACAGACAAAGGTGAGACACAGGTGAGACACCACAGACACACGTGAGACACCACAGACACAGGTGAGACACCACAGACACTGTCAGAGGTTAAAGAGTGTCTCTATGTTTGTGTGCAGCCGAGTTTCAGTCTCTGTGTCCCAGCGGGAGAGGATACGTCACCCCCGGACCAGGAGCCTTCAGCTACAGAGGTGATGACATGCAGACGCACCTGACGATCACACACTCAGCATGTCATATTCAATAAACAAACTGCAGGTTCAGGTTCTCTGAGCTCTTTGCTCGTCACATTTATTTAACTTCACAGGGTTAAAACAATCAGAGAAACTTTAAAAAGAAACATTTACTTTAGAAATCAGTGAAATGCTCAGAAACAGACGGATTGTGTATTTTTAAAAAGGTTTGCTACGATGCCACGTGACGTCCTGTGCAGCTTTGCTGACCCCTGGTGGTGTTTCAGGTTCATACATCAAAACTCCACGTCCATAAATCTGTCACAGAAAAAAGACAAACGTCTTCTTGATACATTTTTTTTGGACTCCCTTCAGTAAATACCAATCAAATCTAAAAGGATGAGACAAAACGCTCTTTTTTCATAAAATACATCTCGAGTTGTCTTCCTTCTTCTTCCAGATGTGGATGAGTGCAAACGTTTCCATCCAGAGGTGTGCAAGAACGGAGTGTGTGTCAACAACATCCCCGGATACAACTGCTACTGCTCCAGCGGATACGTCTACAACAGCACGCTGCTGGAGTGTGTCGGTACATAAAACAAACACACCTTCATTTAGTTCAGTTCAAATAGGCCCGCTCAGCAAACTGCTGTCTGTCTGTCTCTCTCTGTCTGTCTGTCTGTCTCTCTCCCTCTGTCTGTCTGTCTGTCTGTCTGTCTCAGATCACGACGAGTGCGAGGAGGAGAGTTGCGTGGGCGGAGTTTGCGTCAACACGGTGGGTTCGTATTACTGCAGCTGTCAACATCCTCTGGTCCTCGACGACACGCAACGCAACTGTGTCAACTCGTCTCACCTCACCGTGGGTAAGACGCCTCCACCTTCACTCACGTTCTTCCTCGTTCTGCCCATCATGGTCCCTCCTTCTCTCAGTCCCAGTTTTCCTCACCTGTTCATTTATTCATCAGTCAGCCTTTAGATTGTAAAGAAATGAACCACAAAGATGAAAACATGATGAGATACATGAGGTAACGGTGAGCAAAGATAAAACTTCATCGACTGCAAAGAAAGGAACCTTCAATTTTCTGATTATGAAGAATAAAGTTATTAAAGTGTCATGGACTGCATAACATGCATTAATGAGACATGCATGTTTAACGAACGTCTTTCTTGTCGTTCGTCCTCCAGATGAGAACATGTCCCTCTGCTGGCAGCACATCACCGCAGACCTGGTCTGTCAGAGTCCTCTGGTGGGACCTCGGTTCACCTTCATGGACTGCTGCTGCCTGTACGGGGAGGGCTGGGGGTTGCAGTGTGCCCTCTGTCCGTCCACCGACTCCGGTAAATACCCCACAGGAAACATCACCGGGTCTGACCCGCCAACCAACACATGTTTATTAATTAATTAACCCTAATGAATCGGTGACATCAAACCTGGACTCATCAGACCAAAGTTCTGGACTGTCTGACCGTCCTCCTCTCCTCCATAATAAGTTCTGGATGGACATATTTGTGTCTGACAGACGTTCTTTTCATTGATTCATTTTTCTGTCTGCAGACGACTACGCCACTCTGTGCAGCTCATTTCTTCCTCCTGCGTATCCGGGGACTTTTCCGGACTCTTCTGCATCTGGACGAGGAGGAATAGTAGGAGGAGGAGGAGGAGGAATAGTAGGAGGAGAGGAGGAGGAGGAGAGAATAGTAGGGAGGAGGAGGGGAAGGAGGGGAGGAGGAGGTGAGTCATTTTATCTGATTATTTCTAAATACCTCAAAAGTTTTTCACCCAATTTATTTATAACCTTTTTAAAAATGTCTGTCCACATTCTTTTAACTCTCTCCTCTCCTTTCCTCTCCTTCTTTCCTCTCCTCTCCTTCTTTCCTCTCCTCTCCTTGTTTCCTCTCCTCTCCTTGTTTCCTCTCCTCTCCTTCTTTCCTCTCCTCTCCTCTTCTTGTTTCCTCATCTCTCCTTGTTTCCTCTCCTCTTCTTGTTTCCTCAACTCTCCTTGTTTCCTCTCCTCTCCTTGTTTCCTCTCCTTCTTTCCTCTCCTCTCCTTGTTTCCTCTCCTCTCCTTCTTTCCTCTCCTCTCCTTGTTTCCTCTCCTCTCCTTCTTTCCTCTCCTCTCCTTGTTTCCTCTCCTCTCCTTCTTTCCTCTCCTCTCCTTGTTTCCTCTCCTCTTCTTGTTTCCTCATCTCTCCTTGTTTCCTCTCCTCTCCTTGTTTCCTCTCCTCTCCTTCTTTCCTCTCCTCTCCTCTTCTTGTTTCCTTCCTCCTCTCTTCTTGTTTTCTCCTCTCCTTCCTCTCCTCTCTTCTTTCTCTTTCTCTCTCCTCTTCTTGTTTCCTCTCCTCTCCTTGTTTCCTCTCCTCTTCTTGTTTCCTCATCTCTCCTCTACTCGACATGCAACACAACTGTGTCAACTCATCTGACCTCACCTCCACCTTTACTCACCTTCTTCCCATTCATGGTCCCTCCTTCTCTCAGTCCCAGTTTTCCTCATCTGTTCATTTATTCATCAGTTAGCCTTTAGATTGTAAAGAAATGAACCAAAAAGATGAAAACATGATGAGATACATGTGGTAACGGTCAGAGGTAACTCGGGATGTTGACATGACGAGTGCAGTGGATTTGAGCCAGTATCCCGGCAGAGAGTCGACCTCCGTCTGCAAAGACCTTCAGGGTTCATCTGACGTTAGCTACAGTCCAACAGCAGTGACAAACAGTCCGAGATGACCGGATGCTGGAACACATCTGGAGAAAGTGAAAACAGCTCATCGTTCCTCAAAAGCATCGTATGTCTTTAAAACATTCCAGGAAATATCCAGTGTCTATCTTGTCAGAGGATCCTTTATGTTAAATAAATAAAATCTGTTGAATCACTTTGTTCAGAGCCGATTCAGCTCGACGGAGCTCATCAACAGTTTCACTCACTATGACGACTGCACATTATAAAATCCTTCTTCTGACCTTTAAGCTACATCTTTAGCACACATTATATATGAACAGAAAGACAGAGTTCATATTGTAAACACATTCAACACACTATGAAACTTAGACTTCATCATCCCTGGTTGATTTGTTCGTTCATTCGTTTTCTTCCGGTTATCCGTGGTTGGATCGTGGGGGCAGCAGCTTTAGCAGGGAGGCCCAGACCTCCCTCTCTTCAGCCACTTCGTCCAGCTCTCCCAGGGGAACCCCAAGGCGTTCCCAGGCCAGCCGAGAGACATAGTACCTCCAGCGTGTCCTGGGTCTTCCCCGGGGCCGCCACCCGGAGAGACGTGCCCAGAACACTTCACCAGGAAGACGTCCAGGAGGCATCCTCATGAGATGCCCGAGCCACCTCTGGTTCCTCTCGATGCGGAGGAGCAGCGGTTCTACTCTGAGCTCCTCGCGGATGGCCGAGCTTCTCACCCTATCTCTAAGGGAGCGCCCAGCCACCCTGCGAAGGAAGCTCATTTCGGCCGCTTGTATTCGCGATCTTATTCTTTCGGTCACTACCCAAAGCTCGTGACCATAGGTGAGGGTAGGAACGTAGATCGACTGGTAAATCGAGAGCTTCGCCTTTCGGCTCAGCTCCTTCTTCACCACGATGGACCGGTGCAGAGTCCGCATCACTGCAGAAGCCGCACCGATCCGCCGGTCGATCTCCCGTTCCATCCTTCCCTCACTCGTGAACAAGACCCCGAGATACTTGAACTCCTCCACTTGAGGCAGGATCTCATCCCCAACCCGGAGACTGCACTTCACCCTTTTCCGACTGAGCACCATGGCCTCGGATTTGGAGGTGCTGATTCTCATCCCAGCTGCTTTGCACTCGGCTGCAACCTGCTCCAGAGAGAGCTGAAGGTCACGTTCCGATGAAGCCAACAGGACTAGATCGTCCTCAAAAACCAGCGACCCAATCCTGAGGCCACCGAATCGCAGCCCCTCAACGCCCTGGCTGCGCCTAGAAATTCTGTCCATAAAGGTTATGAACAGAACCGGTGACAAAGGACAGCCCTGGCGGAGTCTAACTCTCACAGGAAACAGGTCCGACTTACTGCCGGCAATGCGGACCAAGCTCTGGCAGAGAGTACAGGGACCGGATAGCCCGTATCAATGGATCCGGAACCCCATACTCCCGGAGCACCCCCCACAGGACCCCCTGAGGGACACGGTCGAACGCCTTCTCCAGGTCCACAAAGCACATGTAGACTGGTTGGGCGAACTTCCATGCACCCTCCAGGGCCGCGCTAAGGGTATAGAGCTGGTCCACAGTTCCACGACCAGGACGAAAACCACACTGCTCCTCCTGGATCCGAGGTTCGACAATCTTGCAGACCCTCCTCTCCAGGACCCCCGAAAAGACCTTCCCGGGGAGGCTGAGGAGTGTGGTCCCCCTATAGTTGAGCACATCCTCCGGTCCCCCTTTTTGAAGAGGGGAACCACCACCCCGGTCTGCCAGTCCAGAGGCACTGCCCCCGATGTCCACGCGATGTTCCAGAGACGTGTCAACTAAGACAGCCCCACAACATCCAGAGCCTTGAGGAACAGACGTCCCGAGTCGAGGTCAGCAGCACCCCGCCCCCACTGAACACAGTGTTGATAGTGCACTGCTTCCCCCGCCTGAGCTGCCGGATGGTAGTCCAGAACCTCCTCGAAGCCGTTCGAAAGTCGTTCTCCATGGTCTCACCGAACTCCTCCCACGCCCGAGTTTTTGCCTTCGCAACCGCCGAGGCCGCATTCCGCTTGGCACGTCGATACCCATCAGCTGCTTCAGGACTCCCACAGGCCAAAAAGGTTCTGTGGGCCTCCTTCAGCTTGACGGCATCCCTCCCCGCCGGTGTCCACCAGCGGGTTCGGGGCCGTCGCCACGACAGGCACCGACCACCTTCGGCCACAGCTCCGGTCGGCCACCTCGACAATGGAGGATCGGAACAAGGTCCACTCGTATTCACTCGTACTCACTCGTGTCCCCCGCCTCCCCCGGGACATGAGCGAAGCTCTCCCGGAGGTGGGAGTTGAAACTCTTTCTGACAGGAGATTCAGCCAGACGTTCCCAGCAAACCCGCACAGAACGTTTGGGCCTGCCAGGTCTGACCGCCATCTTCCCCCACCATCGGATCCAACTCACCACCAGGTGGTGATAAGTTGCAAGCTCCGCCCCTCTCTTCACCCGAGTGTCCAAAACATGTGGCCGCCAGTCCGACGACACGACCACAAAGTCGATGGGCGTCCTGGTGCCAAGTGCACATATGGACACCCTTATGCTTGAACATGGTGTTCGTTATGGACAATCCATGACGAGCACAGAAGTCCAATAACAGAACACCGCTCAGATTCAGATCAGGGGGGCCGTTCCTCCCAATCATGCCCCTCCAGGTCTCACTGTCGCCGCCCACATGAGCATTGAAGTCCCCCAGGAGGACGAGGGAGTCCCCAGAGGGGGCACTCTCTAGCACCCCCTGTAAAGACTAAAATGGTGGGTACTCTGAACTGCCATTCGGTGCATAAGCACAGACGACAGTCAGGACCCGTCCCCCCCACCCTCTCGTCCACAGGGGTGAACCCCAACGTATAGGTGCCGAGCCAGGGGGGGGCCAAGCAGTCCCACCCTCGCTCTGCGCCTCTCACGGGGGGCAACTCCAGAGTGCTAGAGTGTCCAGCCCCTCTCAAGGAAACTGGTTCCGGCCCCCGACAACATAGCTCCTAGGATCATTGGAACACGCAAACCCCTCCACCGCGGTAAGGTGGCAGCTCCAGGAGGGGGTGGTTGATTTGATTTTACTAAATATTATGTATCTGTGTACGGGAAACAACAGCACATTCTGCTTTACTACATTGTCACCTGTTTACTTATTATATTATTTATCACTCATTCATTTTCACCCAGAGAACCTGCAGACAGTCTCAGACACAGGAAAGGTTTAAATAAAGATAAAACTGTATCGTCTGCAAAGAAACAAACCTTCAATTTTCTGATTATGAAGAATAAAGTTATTACAAGTGTCATGGACTGTTAATATTCTTTTGTGGTGCCTCATTACTGTTGTTGTTAGAGAAGGTGGCTGGTTCGATTCCTGGACTGACAGGTTGTTTCTGGGGGGGACTTTCACTTCGTCCTCCACCGTCAGGTGTGCTTGTTCTGGACAGTTTGAAGGTGTGAACGAACGTCTTTCTTGTCGTTCGTCCTCCAGATGAGAGCATGTCCGTCTGCTGGCAGCACATCACCGCAGACCTGGTCTGTCAGAGTCCTCTGGCAGGACCTCAGTTCACCTTCATGGACTGCTGCTGCATGCACGGGGAGGGCTGGGGGTTGCAGTGCCTCCTCTGTCCGTCCGCCGACTCCGGTAAATACCTCACAGGAAACATATTTGTGTCTGAAGGTCTGGCAGACGTTCTTTTCCGTTCAAACATTCATTGATTCATTTTTCTGTCTGCAGACGAGTACGTCACTCTGTGCAGCTCAGGAGGTGAGTCACTAACTGATTTATTTCTAAATGCCTTCATCCAGTTTATTTATAACCTTTTAAAAATGTCTGTCCACATTCTTCACTGATTTAACTCCTCCTCTCCTCTCTCTCTTCTTTCCTTGTTTCCTCCTTGTCTCTCCTCTCTTCAATTCCACTTCTTGTTTCCTCATCTCTCCTTGTCTCCTCCTCCTCAGGTCCTCCATACTTCCCTCCCTACACTTCCGAGTCCTTCCCTGACGATTACTCTCCAGCAGGAGACGACAGGTCCGGCTTCAGAGGGAGGGGCCCGGTCACCTTCAGCCTGCCGGACGCCTCCTCTCCCAGGTCTCCGTCCTTCCGCCTCCCTCCAGACCCCCGGGCTGAGAGGGCGTTCGGAGCCCGGCCTCTTCCTCCATCACGGCCTTACGATGGTCCTCTCACCCTGCCCGGTGCTCCTTACCTGGACCAGGAGGAAGAGGAAGAGGAGGAAGTGGCGTTCAGGCCGGGTCCGCCCTTCCCTCCGTTCACTGAGAGGAGCAGAGGAGGAGGTGGAGGAGCACCGAGGAGGGTGTATGAGAGTGAGTGGTAACATCACAGTCAGCTCCTCATCCTCGTGGCCGTGTGAGGTTTATCTGTCTTCTTCTTCCCTCGTCTTTCAGGGCGCTACGAGTCCTACGCCGGCCTGAGCACAGCAGAGGATTGTGGGATACTGCACGGCTGTGAGAATGGAAGGTGTATTCGTGTCGCCGAGGGTTACACCTGTGACTGTTACCAAGGATACGGACTGGACATGACCTCCATGACGTGTATAGGTACGTAGAGACTGTGGCTCCGACGAGCGTCTGAGATTTGTCCGTTAAATGTTTTAACGTTGTTGCTCTGGACCTGAGGCCACGCTGGATTTCTGAGTTTAAGCATCTCGGGGTCTCGTTCATGCAGTCTCTGCTGGAGGGACTATACAGCCCATCTAGCCTGGGAACGCCTTGAGGTCTGGAACACCCTGATAAACCTGCTGCTCCTCCTCTTCTTCTTCTTCTGTTTGCAGATAAAAACGAGTGTGAGGACGGCGTCGGCGTGGAGTACCCGTGTGTGAACGCTCGCTGCGTGAACACCGAAGGCTCGTTCCGCTGCGTCTGCAGGAGAGGATACGTGATGTCACGCAGACCGAACCATTGTGTGGCTGCGTAGACCGGACCAGGACCGGACCGGATGGACTGAGAACTGGTCTGGACAATTAAAACTACACAATGACAGACTGGGCTAGACTAGATTCGACTGGTTTGGGATCCGATTTGACAAACTAGATTTAAAGGTTAAACCAACGAAAGATATTTCTGAATCCATGTTCGTGTGATGTTTCATGTAGTTTTGGTGGGGCAGGGGGTCTCGGAGATCTGGACTAAACTGCTGGATTTTCTCTGGAAAAAGGAAAATAACTTTTTCAGGATCAGTTTTCTGTACACGTAATTTACCAGCGTCTTTACATGACGGATTACAAAGATATTTTTCTAAAGAGGATATTTGTGGAAACTTAATTCATGATTGCATCGTGAATTTAAGACATCGTTATAACGGAGAGCTGCAGGAATGAGTCCTTGTAAATAAGTGACCGTGCCTGCAAGGCGACTATTTACTATTCCCCATACGCACCTGTTCTTTCTGTCTCTGCCCAGGTCACAGTTTTTAACTTCACACACTGAAATTCAGCATCCACATGGTCGACAAGATGAGGATGCTCACGCTCATTTGGGCTTTTTGATACCACCTACCGTTTGGCATTAGTGTCCACTAGTTGGAGCGGCTTCATTTAGAGATTTTCTGTGTCTCTCAGCAGTCACTCACACACAGACAGAGCACAGCTGCAGTTAGTTGTTTTTTTTTTGGTGATTATCTTGCCGATTAAAACATTGAAGTATCAAACTGACAGACAGAAGAACATCATCCCTGCAGCTCTATTCAGAGAACCCAGTTTGTAGTTAAGAAAGGTGAAGCTAGCAGAAACTGGTTGTGTACGCTACATTACATACACAGTCACTTGTTTGCCTTTTTCCAGATAAACAACAGTTGACCAGCGACTGATAAAATGTCTATCCAGTCTAAACCAGTCTAGCCCAGTTTAGTCCAGTGGTATAAACCAGAAGTTGACTCCAGGCTAACTCTGATTAGCCTCGTAGTACAAAAAAAACAAAACAGGCCGGGTTTAAGAACCGAGCTGAGCCAAAGTTCATCTTTATGTTTCAGACTCTGGGTACGGTCGAATAGTCAAAAATCAGCTCAGCCTAAGTCCTTCATGACGTTTTCTGTCAAGACGTGAAGGAGAGGTGAAGAGGACAGATGTGAAGGAGAGGACAGATGTGAAGGAGAGGACATGAGGACAGATGTGAAGGAGAGGACAGATGTGAGGGAGAGGACATGAGGACAGATGTGAAGGAGAGGACAGATGTGAAGGAGAGGACATGAGGACAGATGTGAAGGAGAGGTGATGAGGACAGATGTGAAGGAGAGGACATGAGGACAGATGTGAAGGAGAGGTGATGAGGACAGATGTGAAGGAGAGGTGATGAGGACAGATGTGAAGGAGAGGTGATGTCTACGTCATGAAGCGACGGTGAATGTTGTTGACGTGATCTGTGGTAAAACTACAAAGTCCAGCAGATGGACTACAAACGCTCCTCTGATGCTTCCTGGATCCTCCCCGCGCTCTGACCGTGTTGTTGATGCAGGAAATGTCAAACTGTGACGTCAGAGTCGGAGTGTCAGTAATAATGAATGTTGTCCAGCTGTCACAGAGGCAGATGAAGTGTTTGTTAGCTGCTCTGCTCGCTCACACACAAACATATCAACAAGTTCTGGCAAAGATCTCTGATGAATCAGCAACGGGAACTTGATGAGGATCTGCAGGACGCTGGATGGCACAGTTCCAAACAGTTTGAACGGGACGTCATGCTCCGTGTGTCCTCTGCTGAAGGAGGTGATGAAGGAAGCACTGAAGCTCCTTCACAGTCAGAGGAATCAAACAGCTCTCATCATGACGGACACGTTAACACGTCAGAGTCGTTTCACTCCTGAAGGTTCCTGAGCAAATTTGACTGTTCGACCGCTCGCAGCATCTGGATGTTTCATGTTTTTCAGACACGTTTTGTTTTTGTTTTTAGGAAGCTAACGAGACGTCAGCGTGTGAGCTCAGACCTGAAGAAGAAAAAATCGTCTGAATTACATGAAGTTTATAAAAGGATTGATCTGATTCATGAATTCAACATTTTAAAGCTTTAAATACGCCGATGATGTCACTGATGTGCGACATGATGCGTCTCAGTCACAGCGAGTCTAAAATCAGCTGAACTCATGCTGACGCAGCTGCCAAAGTTCCTACAGACCCTGAATGGTCCGAACCACAACCTGGATCTGGAGTCAGACCTGGATCTGGAGTCAGACCTGGATCTAGAGTCAGACCTGGATCTAGAGTCAGACCTGGATACAGTGTTGAGGCTCAGCCTGGCTTCTGATCTTCCCGAGTAATCGTGAAGCAGAAGAAGAAGTTAGCTCCGTCTTTGGGTCGAGTACCCGGGTCCAGGAAATCTTAATTAATGTTTAAGAGTTTTATAATCGACACTCTGTGTGAATAATTAACAACACTTTGATTAATCGTCGCCGCACGTGGCGAATAACGAGCGAATGTTTGCGATGACTGTAAACGAACCTCACGCTGAGACTCAAACCATCGACTGACGAACGCGATCTGTTTATTTTTGACTCACCGTCCCGCTGCCGCTAAAACTCAAACTCGGATTAATCCGCCGCTGAAAATAGTCCCCCCAACAAATGCACTGCTTTGTCCTGTTTGTGCTTCAGAAACCTGGAACAGTGTTTGTGTGTTAGAGCAGACAGGAAGTCAGAGCGTGGTTTGGGTCTGAACGTGAGCTTTGAGCAATCGATTACCGACATGTCTGTACTTTTATATTTGACCTTCAGTCATATTACAGTGTATATAATAATAATAATACTGATGATGATCCTTCTTGTTACCAGATGAATGAAGCCCGTCGTTGTTTTTCATTAACTTTCTCGTTACCTTGCTGAATCTTGTGATGAACGTTCCTAACATGCACTGTACCTGCAGAGAGCAGCTTCTCTCTTCACACAGGAGGTTTTTGTAAATGTTTAAATTCTGTTTGTTTTTATTTTCATGATTATTGATTCACTTTTTTATCTTTGTTGTTTGTATGACAAGAAATGAAATATATATTTGCACACACACTTTTAATGAAGCTCGTCTGCGTCGCCTGGTTTTTTGTTTCGTCTGGTTCACTCTGACAGTTTGATCATGTGGAGGGTCGCTGGTTCAAATCCCAACGAGAAGCCAGCCGGGTTACTGTCAGAGACCGAAGTATGACTGATGTTCACCAGAAACACCGTCAGGGAGATCCGGTTTTCAAAATAAAACACCCAGTGCAGACTTTAGACTTTAGACCACAGAAACAGACACAAAGGAAACAAAGTTTAACTTTGTAGCAGCAAACCTGGAGGTGGAGTATGAAGTGTCACAGAGCTGCTGTGCTGGTGCAACAATATTATATAATAGTTTGACCCGATGGGTAAAAGGTCCGACTAACACGTCGACATCAAAACCAACATGCAAGATGTTTGAACTGACGAAGACGTTTGTGAAGAACACGACCACAGCTGCTCCTGAAGTATCTTAAAACATGAAGTGACTAAAAACTGAAACTATATTTTTGGTTCCAGCAGCCGAAGCTGAGGAACCGCTTCTAAAAGTTCCTGTTGAGGCCTGAAGTTGAAGTTTCATCATCAGTGTTGATGAACAAGCTTCAGGTGTTGAGTCGCCTCAGGTGATGCTCGCGTGCTGATCGGCTCTAATCCTCCACCTGGCTGCATAACCTTAATTCCTGCACTGTTTATGTAGATCCAGACCTCGAAGCCTCTTTATGTTGGAGGCCAATCCGTCCACACCCAGCACACACGCTCATCCTCAGGCAGCATTAACGGGATTACAGAGGTTCACCCGGTCCTGAGGCTGAAACTGTGAGCCAGCGGAATATCAGCTTTCACTTTCACAGCAGGCGCCGATCACAAACGCGACACGCGTCAGATCTTCAGCTTCAGGCCTGAGGATGAATGATCTGAGACTTCCTGTTCCAGATATCTGATGTTCAGACTCTTTGTAAATATGTGAAGAAGAACAAACACCTGAAGCTTCCACAGGTGAACACTCTATTTCTAACAGGTGATCGGGTATGAACGATGCTCACCAACAGTTTTCACCGTGTTCCCGTGGCTAAACTAGGTGTGTGGTCGCCAGTCCCTCATTGGTCCAGGATTGGAGCGGCACCGCCCCCGCACCAATCAGAGGGGTCGGCATTTCTTAAACCAGAAGCGCCTAACGGTGCGGCGGCCTCGTTAGTGATCTGGACCATATTTAGTTTATGAGCTGACTGGGGGGGATAAATAACTTTATTTACACCTTGAACATCTGGTTTTATGTTTCTTCCTTTTCCCCGTCAGTGCGGCCGTAACTCACCGTCTACAATCCAGAATATCATTCAGAGAAATCTCTGTACATGAGGAGCAAAACCAGCACTGAATGTCCGTGACCTCTGACCCAAAGGATGTTACTGACTCTGCTCAGGAACAGAAACACAGTTCATGCACCTACAGATGAGGGTCAGACTCTACCATGATGCTGCAGGAGGACACTGAACCTCATAAAACATCAAGTGAAACATGTCAGACAAACATCAGGATCGGCCTGCAGAGTTCTGAGAGTCGAGGAGAGTGAACTGGACCTGTCAGAACAACAACAGTTTAAACCTGGAAACCAGGTTGTCTCCAGGTCCAGGAGGAATCCACTGCACATGGACCTGGAGCAGCAGGACGGTGATCAGTTTACATAAAGAGTTCCTGCTGAGCTGAGCTGAGGCGTTGACTCAGAGCCGCAGTGACCCAGATCTGAACCAGGTGAGTGGGTCACCTGCGTGGACACCAGTCTCAGTGAATGAATCCAGATTTACTCGTTTATCTCAGGGTATTTTTACTCGGATTACCTCGCTGCACTCGAGGGTGGTTCCACTTCAGGATGTTGAGATGAAACAAACTTTATGAACCTCCGTGTCTGTGCAGCAGCAGCTCTGTCCTGTCGATACGCTACGTGACAGTCACAGCTTCAGTTATCTAATAATGCTAATGAGTGCAGACGGGGCTCACAGAGCCCTGATGGACCTGGTCCAGGTTCTGGATCAGAGAAGCAGGTAAGACTGATGCGAACTTCCTGTTCATGTGAGGTGGGATTAGAGTGTGTGTGTGTGTGTGTTAGAAAGTGCTGCTTCAGCATCCTCACACACACACACTGTGTGACACTGTGTGTGTGTGTTAATCCGCAGCTCTGTCTGTGTGTCCTGAACACAAATAGAGTGTAGAGAGTACTCGAGTATTTGTTCTCACCAACCACTAAAAGTCAGTCCCACATTTACTCTTGTCCGGCGGCTTCTTGCTCGCTCACTCTCTCCTTTTCTCTTCTTAGCTTCCTCCGTCAGCGTCCTCTTCACTCTCTGCTCCTCTGCCATCATGTCCATAGAAGCTGCTGAGCCTGTTAACCTCTTCTTCTTCCTTCAGCAGCTAACAAACTGAGCTAACAGAAGCTAACAGCAGCTAACATTAGCTAACAGCAGCTAACAAACCGAGCTAACAGACTGAGCTAACATGAGCTAACAGCAGCTAACAGACTGAGCTAACATGAGCTAACAGCAGCTAACATTAGCTAACAGCAGCTAACAGACTGAGCTAACATGAGCTAACAGCAGCTAACAGACTGAGCTAACATGAGCTAACAGCAGCTAACAGACTGAGCTAACATGAGCTAACAGCAGCTAACATTAGCTAACAGCAGCTAACAGACTGAGCTAACATGAGCTAACAGCAGCTAACAGACTGAGCTAACATGAGCTAACAGCAGCTAACATTAGCTAACAGCAGCTAACAGACTGAGCTAACATGAGCTAACAGCAGCTAACAGACTGAGCTAACATGAGCTAACAGCAGCTAACAAACTGAGCTAACATGAGCTAACAGCAGCTACAGCTGTCAGCAGTTTACTTCACTGTCCATCATAAACTCTGTAAATCACAGAGAGTTGAGGCGGAGCAGCCGGAGGACATCAGAGGGAAAACCAGAAAACATTTCCTCCATAAAATATGATCCAGTTTCACCAGAATCAGTAAAATAGTTGCTGCTGTGTGACTTAGTGAAAACACGTTTATGATTTTATATCAGGATGTGACTCTGAGTTAATTAGTGAGTCTCGAACTGTTTCTATTGATCATCATGTGAAATGTTTTGAAGCAGCAGACGAGTCGTGTCCTACATCTGTCACCGTCCAATCAATACAGTACAGACGGCTGATGCTGCGCCCTGATTGGCTGATCCTGTGGACCCCGCCTGCCCCCTCCCTCCCCTCCTGTGTGATGAAGATAAATATGACCCTCACACCTCCGTCTGTGAGTCTGCAGGAACCTGGAGCTCAGGTTTCCCACGTTTTCACAGTACCTTAAAGTAACATTGAAAACTGTGTTTTACGGAGACTCTGAACGCATCGCTGAGCACTGTTGAATCGGGTTCTGGAGGTCGAAGCTGGTCCTGGATCAGGTCCTGGATCAGGTTCAGTTCAGGTTCAGGATGGACTTCGGTCTGACCCACGACCTCGTCGCTCCACAGCGGTGAGAAAAAACCTTTATTTATAAATGTGATGTTTAAATAAAGTTTAAATAATAAACAGCAGCTTTGAGTAACTAACTCTGAACATGTGAAGCTGAGATTAATATTTATATCTGAGTAAACTGGATGATTTCAGTGAAAATTCATTTTTTGACAAACTTCAAACAAATAAAATAAAAACTTCAATAAAAGTTTAAATAACTTGAAACTGTTTTTATTGCTGAGATATTTCATTTGAATAATTTTAACCATAAATTTGAGGTTTTGTCCTAAATATAATTTGTTACTTTAAATCATTGAATCTAAATTTGAACCATTGAGAATGCAGGAGTCTGTGATTAATTATTGAATATTAATGAGAATCTGAATCATCATTTTATTCTGATTAAATTATAATAAATAGTTTGCACCTAAAAAAAAGAAAACATGAAAACAAACAAACGATAACAACAAACTCAATCTGACAGTTTGAAAAGTGAAAATTAAATTTCAGTTCTCAGCTTTTATTTAAAATGTGAAAGTGTCAAATAAGTTTTCTGTTTCTTTTTATAGAAAACAAAAAGTTTGTTAAACGAGCTTCATCGGAATGTTTCACATTCTGCGAACATGCAAACCTTCAGACATGAAACCAGAAAACTGAGAAACAACAAGTCAGACTGAGTCTTTTATTTTGAAAATCTCTTTTATTTTTTAAATCTGACAGCAGTTTAACCTCACACGTTTCTTCCTCCTCAGCCTCTTGGACTCCTCTTCCTCATCCTCCCCACCTCATAAAGTTCAGTCTTCGGCCTCCTTCCTCCTCTCCAGACCGGCCTCCTCTTCCTCCCCCTCCTCCTCCTCCTCCTCCTCCTCTTTCAGCCTCCTCTGTGGAGCGCTGGAGCCGGACTCCCCGACAGGATCTAGTTCCAGTGGAGGAAGTGTTGGAGGCGGCGCCGTGATGTCACAGACGGGGTCGTTCTCAGCACAGGTGAAGAAACTTCACTTCATTTCTAGAGCACCAAATGTGGATTCATCCGCCGCTGAAAGTAGTCCCCAGCAAACGTTCGTTTTTTACCTGGATCTCAGAACTTTGTGTTTTACTGACTTTAAGATTGAATATAACCTTCATCACTGTACTTCCTGTCTGCAGGTGGACTCCATCCTGCGTGGCAACTACCTGACGCCGCTCGGCGCCGGCGGCCCGAAGAGGCTCTGCTTAGTGTGCGGGGACTTTGCGTCCGGGTATCACTACGGCGTGGCGTCCTGCGAGGCCTGCAAGGCGTTCTTCAAGAGGACCATACAAGGTGTGTGTGTGTGTGTGTGTGTGTGTGTGTGTTAATCAATATATGAATTAACGAATCATCGATTAGTGTGAGAGCCCAAACATCAGATGATTGATTTCTTTCTGTGTGTAACAAACTAAGGCAGCTCAGGCCAGGATCAGGATCAGGATCAAGAAACCTGCTGTTGTTTAGCTCAATTGGCCCCTCGCCCCAGTAGCTCAGGGTTCAGATCCTGTGGCCCAATGAAAGCTTGGAGAAGTACAAAAAAAAAAAAAAAAAATCAGAAATTTGAGGGAAAAAAAGTCAAATTTTCAAGAAATTTGTGGTTTTCTTTGGCTCAATTAATAGAGCATACGCACCTTGCCGCAGGGGCCTAGGGTTCAGATCCAATCTGTGGCCCAATGAAAGCTTGAAAAATGCCACAACAAAAATCAGAAATTTGAAGAGAAAAAAGATTTAAGAAAAGAAAAAAATCCAAATTTTGAAAAAAAAGTCAGAAATGTGAGGAAAAAAATCTGAATTTAAAAATAAAAAAATATTTGAGGGGAAAGTCTCAGAAGTGTTTTGTGTTGAGCTCCATCAGCACAGCATCTGGTCCAAGGTCCAAATCCAACCTAAGGCCCGATAGACGCTTAAGAAATGTTAACAAAACAAATTTAAATTTAAAACCTGATGTTAAACCTGATCACAGTCAGATCTCCAGACACTGAGCACGACTGGTGACATGATCGAACCCTGAACGTCTCACACTCACCCTTCTTCCTGTTTGTGGTTACCTAGGCAACATCGAGTACAGCTGCCCGGTGATGAACGAGTGTGAGATCACCAAGCGGAGGAGGAAAGCTTGCCAGGCCTGCCGCTTCCAGAAGTGTCTGCAGGCCGGCATGATGAGGGAGGGTACGTGACCTGGTCACATGGATGTGGTCACATGACCTGGTCACATGGACGTGGTCACATGACCTGGTCACATGACGTGGTCACATGACGTGGTCAAATGGACGCGGTCACATGGACGTGGTCACATGGATGCTCTCTGTGTTGCAGGTGTTCGAATGGACCGGGTGCGAGGAGGCCGGCAGAAGTACAAGAGGCGAGTGGAGACGAGTTCCTACGCGAGGAGCCCGTACCCTGCGCACGCCGTCAGCCGTGAGTCCACGTGTCCTCGAGGCTTCCACGCCAAACTTCCTGTATTCGTTTGTTTAAGCACTTCCTGTCTTTCAGGAAACAAGCTGATCTCTCATTTGCTGCTGACCGAGTCTGCCCCATTGGCTGCCAATCAGGACGAGTCGACCAATGACAGCAGCCTGCGGACGCTGCTGACCCTCTGCGACCTCCTGAACCGGGAGCTGCTGGTTCTGATTGGCTGGGCCAAACAGATCCCAGGTACACGCTCAGTACTCGCATGTGATGATCCTCCATGTTCAAGACACACCTGAGTGACACCCGCTCTGCCCCGCCCCTCTCAGGGTTCTCTGGGCTGTCATTGGTTGACCAGATGTCGTTGCTGCAGAGCGGTTGGATGGAGGCGCTGCTGGTGGGCGTGGCCTGGCGGACACAGGGCGCGTCAGGGGAGGAGCTAGTGTTTGCCGGAAACCTGCGACTAGACAAGGCTCAGTGTCGAGCCGCTGGATTGGCCGACCTGTACGAGGCGCTGCGTCACCTGACGGCCAAATATCAGGCCATGAATCTGAGTGCCGAGGAGGCGGCGGCGCTGAAGGCTGTGGCACTCGCCAACTCCGGTACTTTTACTGCGATACACGTAGTACTTTTAGTGCGATACAAGTAGTACTTTAACTGTGATCCTTTTACTTTTGCTAATATTTTACCAACATGAAGCTGACAGTACTCGTGTACTTCATATTTCTGTGTAAACTCGACAGTTGCCCCTGTTGCCCCCCTGTGGAGCAGATCAGCTCTTATTGATTTCAAATTAAAAGTCTGGCGTGGTCTGAGCGTATTGGTCCACGGGAGGTTATTGATATTGATCAGAGGCAGCTGAAGCGTCACAGTATTGATTAGTTCTGACTTCCTGTGTCTGCAGCTGAAGTCTGGTCGCTCTCTCACTGTCTGAGCCTCGGGTCAGTAAATGTATTGATCGACTCGGTCTTGGATCCATAAAGTGTTGATGGTCTGCTGGAGGACTCGGAGCGTCTCTGCTCAGTCCATTAACTCAACATCAGTATCGACGCAGAAGAAGATTCAGTCCTTCAATCAGAAAGCTGCTTTACTGGCTGCAAACTACTCTAAATTACTAGAGTAGCAAAGTACTATTACCTCAAACTTGTACTTCAGTTTGTCTCGCTGAATATCCTGACGTCTCACCTGTCTTGCCAGATGCCAGCCTGGTGGACTGTCCGGACTCGGTGCAGAGGTTCCAGGACGGACTCCACGAGGCCCTGCAGGAGTACGAGTCGTCCCGCAGGGAGCAGCACCGTGCGGGTCGGCTGCTGATGAGCCTTCCGCTACTGCGGCAGACAGCCGACCGAGCCGTGGAGGCCTTCCTGCGGCTGCACCGCCACCGCCGCATCCCCCTCCACAAACTGCTGCTGGAGATGCTTGACGCCGAACCCTGAACCCGAGCCCTGAACCCTGAACCCTGAACCCAGGCCCTGAACCCGAGCCCTGAACCCTGACCGTCTCTGCTGCCGTGATCAGCATCGTGGAGAGGACAGACAGACTTTGAGAGCTGCTAGTTTTTCAACAGCTGGTTAAACCAGACGCTCCTGCAACGTTTGCGCTCAAACCAGCTGAGACAAATCGTCTCTCCAGCGTGTTCTGATCTACCCAACCAGATGGAAGAGCCTTGAAACTATGGTGTCCATGAGGAGGTCATGAGGTCCATGACGCTGAACCCAGAGGCCCTTTCAGCCACATGACCACAGGTCAAAGATCACCCTGTGAACCCGGAGCTTGGTCTTCCAGTTGAGCTACCTATGACCCGAAACGGTCCAGTACAACGCCCACGTTACGGCTGACTCTGAACCAATTCCCCGGTCGATCTCAGGCTCCATTTTACCGCCACTGGGGAACCAGAACATTTAAACTTCTTTGCTACTTAGTCCCGACCCGAAAGGAAACGAGCCACCATTGCTCGACTGAAGGTCACCACATCATCTGCATAGAGTCCGAGTCCTCCAACAGCTGCTGACTGTGAAGTCCTTGACTGTCGGCTCATGTTAGCAGCTTAGTGTGGACGTTCAATCTAGAAACTGCTGCTAGGCCCTGATTGGACGATCACTGTTTGTGGGGGGCGGGGTTTAGACATCGCCTGAGTTTGACAAATTTTGATTTTCAATTTATTTTTGTAAACAAAGATATTTTTAATTTAACTTTTAATTAGTTTGATGTCAGTAGATTTAATAAAAACAAACTGATTTTGTGAGTCAGCCTCATGCTGCGTTCACAGGTCACAAACTAACAATGACACATTTAAGATCAATCTCAGCATCGTATTTATTTTGTTTTTTAAAAAATGTGAAAATTAAGATTCACATTTTGAATGAAAAGTAGAAAATGTTTGATTTTTAGAGCTGAATGAATATTTCTGTATCGGTTAATTGTTAATTAAATGTCACAAAATCCAGTTTCAAAGATTCAGTTTATAAAAACAACAAAATCAGAAAAAGTTTTTGGATTTAAAAAAAATATTTTTTTAAGTAAAAATTTCGATCTATTACTGATTAAAAGTGAAATTTGTTTCTAAATAAACTTATTCCAAAATAATGAAATCATTTAATCTAAGTCTAATCTTAGTTTTTATATTTTCTGCAATCATTTCACAAATTTTTTCATTCATTTTTTTATACACAAATCATTCACGATTATTAATTTCAAGTCTTTTATTTTTGATATTTCGTTGCTGAAACGATCCAAACATGAAACAGATTTTCTTTTTTAAACAGACGATGAAACAATCGTTCAAATATTAAAAAGTTTAATGCTGAAACATGAAATGAACTCACAGGAAATACTTCAAAGTAAAAGAAGACCTGCTTCCTGTTACAGGTCTGTATTTTCACAATAATGAACTGGAAAGACGTTACGTGAAACTAAATCATGACGTCTGCAGCTTCCCAAAGTTTAATTAAAACTTTAAAGTCACCTGAAGCTCAGAGTATTTTACTGAAGTTAAAGTAGTACAGATGCCCTGTTACAAGTTAAAGTACTGCATCCAGAAAGTTACTTTACTTTAAGAATAATATAAATTAATATATTACTGAATTAGAATCACTGAAACATTGAGTTCAGAATTAAGACACATGAATGATCTGAAAGTTCAGAGTAACCGAAGCTGTCAGATAAATGCAGTAAAAGTACAAGTACTTCAAAGTTCTACTTCATTTTCAATAATTCATTCACATTTTGGAGCTGTGACTCGTTTCATAATCACCAACGTCTTCCCAAATAATTATTGATGAACCATCAGTTAGTTCATTTGGCGGCGTTAATGGGAAATTAAGCTGAAACCTGATTGGCTGTGATGGCAGTCAGGTGTCACAGTGTGGATTCACCGTAAAACACACAAATTAAAAAAATAAAGTTTCTTTACAAACTTTCTTCTTTTTTTTTAACTGTTGATAGAAAACTTGTAACAAAACAAAACAAAGTAAAAAGTCTCTGCCGGTTATAAAAAGTTACAAACGTTTGTTAAAGCTGCGTTAACAGACGAGCACGCTGGAAACACGCAGCAGCAGCAGCAGCAGCAGCACCGTCATGTTCGCTCACTTTTAGCTCCAGGTTTGGTCTCCACCTCCTGATGAAGCATCCGCTCGCTGAGCTTCCTGTTCTCACGTAAACGGTGGTTTGAACGTCAAAAATCAACGAAGTTTATGAAACGAGTCGACAGAAGCAGCTTCTCATTTTTCTTTGTCCAGCGAAGCCAAGACCTCAACGGCCAAATGAGCGAATATTGACGTTGAATCTGTCGTTGTCATAACAACCAGCGAGAGCAGAAAGGGGCGGGACTTAGCAGATAGTTGTCAGATCTGCGAGCGAGCCCTTAAAGTAGAAACTTTCATTAAAGCAGCTTCAGTTTGTTTGTCGTGATACAGGGAACCACCAGTAACTATGGCAACAGATCTGTATCTGACAGCTGATTGGCCAGGCCTTCAAAAATCAAATCATCCGACTCGACTCCGAGCAGCCAATCAGAAGCTAGTCTCGTTCATGTGTGGTTTGGGGCTGTTGGGTGGGCCGGCGGCGGCTGCGGGGCTGTCCGGACTCGCCGGGATCTCGGAGGAAGCTGGAGTATCAGCAGGAGGCGCCACAGGAGATGCCGCAGCACCGCGGCGAGGTGAGACAGGCGCCGCCTGAGACCGGGTCGGGCTCACGGCAGGGGCTGGAGGTGGGGCGGGGCTTGTCGGCGGTGTGGGCGTGGCTCTGCGGTGAGGTGAGGATGAGGACAGCGGCGATGAGGACAGTGATGAAGGTGTTCCTGGAGAGCTGCGGAGAGCGCCGGGCGACACAGAAAAGGTGGTCGGGGTCCTGAGGCCAAATCTGGCCTCTAATTCGCTGCACACCGCTAAGCTCCGCCTGACACCCTCTGACCCTGTCGAGACCCCGAAGCCAGAGGCCGCTGCCGCCTCTGAACCCTTGGCGAGCTCCTGGCAGCGCTCCACGAAGCTCCCCCGGCGGACTGAACCCCACTCCCTCTCTAGGTGTCGGGGTCGAGGGCTGGCGTTCTGGTTCGAGCTGGAGTTGTAGGCGGGGATGGCGAGGATCTGTGGTCCAGCTCCGGGCCCGGCTGAGTGGCTGGGGTCTCTAATGGGTTTAGTGAGGGGCACAGGGGGCGGAGCCTGCCGGGGGAGGCTACCGTACAGTGAAGCAGACGAACCGGAAGGTCCGCCTCCTCGTACCCCTCCGGCGGCGTGGAGACGCTCCGGTCTGAAGCCGTCACTGAGCTGAGAGTGAAGACTGGACAGACAGGAAGGGACAACATTAAACAGGAAGTTACAACAGCAGCAGCCAATGGTGAGCGTGTGTTACAGGAAGTGCACGTACCTGCAGGTGGAGGCTCGCGGCGTGCTGTCAGGTGTTCTGGTCAGCGCAAGGTCACACTGGTCCAACAGCTCCAGCAGCTCCTCCTCTGTCGGCCCGCCTAGTGCTGTGAGAAAACCAATGAGAGCCCACATCACTCATTGACCAATCACAGAGCTCACATACAGACCCGATGGACCAATCAGTGAAGAGTCTGACCTCTGATGTCGACCTTCCCGGCGATGTCCATGGCGGTCGTCAGGTCCCACATCTGGATGCTGCCGTTGCTGTGACCGCTGAACAAGTACCGCCGAGGCCGCGAGCCGATCCGACTCGAGCCCTCACACTCGTGGACCATGAAGGCCGTGATGGAGGTGCCGTCCACCGAGCGCACCTCACACACCCTGAAACACGCCAAAAAACGGTGATCTTGATGATGACGCTCAGATCTTAGCGAAGTCCGTCGGTCATCATCGCTCGCTCACCTCTTTCCGTTGGACGACAGCCTCACGTAGAGTTTGTCGGTGTCCGGTACGACTCTCTGGATGAACACTTGCTGGTCGTCTCTTTCTCCGTACGGACCTGAAACCAGGAACACACACTGATCATGTGATGACCTCTGACCCCGTAACATAAACAAACCAACACAGACTCCTTCAGCACAGTGCGCCCTCTGATGGACAACAGCCGCGTTACAGTGAACAGGAGCTGAAGAGAGCCGTGATGTTTTTTACCGATCTCCGTCCCGGCGCTGCAGCCTCCGTGCCCGTCCACGTCGTCCAGGCTCAGGATCTTGAAGGATGTCAGTGGCGTGGATCCCGGCTGGGTGGAGATCATCCCTCTGAACCGGGTCACCGTCCACGTCCTCACGTGGTTGTTGTCGGCACAAACTGACGAGACGACAAACACGAACAACGTAAGCGACATGGCTACCGACGCTGAGTGAACATGTAACTCACCATGTGACTCGTACCTGAGATCAGGTGTTTCTCGGACAGCATGATCTTGGTGACAGGGCTGCGGTGGACTGAGAAAGTCTGGAAGAGCTGCGGTCCCGAGCCGACCGTCTCCGGATGCTGAACGATGACTCGAACTGTCCCGGAGCTCGTCCCATACGCAATCTCGATCCAGTTCCCGCTGTCACCTGACCACATGACAAAGAAAGCATCTAGTATTAGTATTGTTTGTAGTATTATTAATAGCATTAGTAGTATAAGTAGTAGTATGTATGCAGTAGTAGTAGTATGCAACAGTCATACTGGTTTTAGGGGTGAGGTAGACACTGAGCGCAGTGATGGCGTCTTCGGTCGGGTCTCTGTACAGCTCCGTCACCAGCAGATCGTTGTCCTTCATCCTCAGAGGAAACTTCTGAACGTCTGACAAACAAAACAGCAGCAGTGAGTTCAGATGTTAGAACAGTTTATACGTCCAGCTGAGACCGCCTGAAGACTCATCCAGGTCAAGAATCTGTCGAAGGTTAGCCGAGAAAACTGGACTCGCTTAGTTTCTTGATGATGCTTTGAGAGGCATGAGACTCATGGACACACCCCTTTATACTGGTGGTTCTTGGGGGCCTCTGACGGTCGTTGGGGACACCTGTGGGTCGTTGGGGGCACCTGTGGGTCGTTGGGGGAACCTGACGGTCGTTGGGGGCACCTGACGGTCGTTGGGGGCACCTGACGGTCGTTGGGAGAACCTGTGGGTCGTTGGGAGAACCTGTGGGTCGTTGGGGGAACCTGTGGGTCGTTGGGGGAACCTGACGGTCGTTGGGGGGCACCTGTGGGTTGTTGGGGGGCACCTGACGGTCGTTGGGGGAACCTGTGGGTCGTTGGGGGGCACCTGACGGTCGTTCGGGGGCACCTGTGGGTCGTTGGGGGGCACCTGACGGTCGTTGGGGGGCACCTGACGGTCGTTGGAGGGCACCTGACGGTCGTTGGAGGGCACCTGTGGGTCGTTGGGGGGCACCTGTGGGTTGTTGGGGGGCACCTGACGGTCGTTGACTCACCCTGTCCTCATGTAAGTCTCGGAGGTGAAACATCTTGAAGAAATTCAAGTCCAGTTGCTATGATAACCTTCAATGGATACAGCTGAACCATGAGTCCATTGATCAGTGTATTGACAGAAGATGAATGATGGACTCTTTTGATGACGGCTGAAGTCTGAAGTTTCTGGAATAATGATGAAGCCTGTTGGTTGGAGATGAGCTGTGACTCACCGATGTAATAGATGGATCCGTTGTTGCAGCCCAGGATGAGGAAGGAGCCGGCGGTGTCGTAGCTGCTGATGGGAACCACGTCCTGATTCTGCAGAGAACATCACACAGCTGTGATCATGAAACAAACCTCAGGCAGGAAGTAGAAAGTCTTTCCTCGTCCTCTCTTCTCAGAGTTAAATCTTTCTGACCTGTTGTCGCCTTCATCTTTTAAGTGTCTACGTGGTATTTTCTGTTGGAACAACCTCTAAATGACGTTTGCAGTGAGAGGACAGAAGACTTGGACATACAGCAGTGATACATTTAGAGGGCGTTAGGGTGACGTCTTCATGTCGAGCAGTCTGGTATGTTTTTAGTCCCCATAAGTAGCTGCACAGTCAGCGGTCCTCACTTTGGCTCTGCTCTACGAGGTCAAATCTTAGGGCGTCTGCGATAAGTACAAGCAGCTCAAGGTTGAACCACAGACAGTAGAAGACAATAGCTGAATGAGTCTCCACCCACCTGCCAGTGTTTGGTGACGGCGTTCCAAACCCCGACCTTCCCAGTGTGGCTGGTGGCGATTAGCTGGTTACCAACGAAGAAGAGAGCCTCGACCGGCACGTTCAGACTGAAGACGCCTGCAAGAGGAAGACGTAGTTTGGTTTAAGATGCTCGGGAGCGACATCGAGCTGTAGCCTAACCTTCAAACCTGCCAACCCGTCTGGACTCACCGATCTCGTTTCCGTTGCCGTCCGGGCAGATGGCCCACAGGATGATCTCCGTTGCTGAGGCGACCGCCACCATCTTGTCGTTGTCTCCCAGCGAGCCGGCCATCACCTTGGCGTTGAGTGCGACTCTGTCGATCACCCAATCCAGACGAGGAGACGTGAAGACCTGCTGCCACCCGGTGGACTCCTTCACCCTGGGAGAGAGGTCAAAGGTCAAATCTAAACACAAACGTTGGCATATTAACAGGAACAAACTTTCTATTATGACGTTACTTGAAGATGTTCCATTCATTCATTCAGTGAGTTATTGAGGAGTTGAACCTGTAGCAGACGACAAACTGTGCGTAGGCCACAGCGATCCAGTTGTGATGACCACAGATGATCCGAACCAACCCGGGATCCGATACCTGACCTACACACACACACACACACACACACACGTTAGAAAACTCTATTAGTCAGTCTGTTAGTGTGTGTGTGTGTGTGTGTGTGTGTGTTCACCTCCAGGCGTTCTCTCCTCGGTGCTGGCTCTGCTGAGTATCCCAGAATTCCCCAGGTTTGGCGGCATGGTGTTGCTGCGTCTGACCGGCGCTCTCTCGGCGGGAACAACTCGACCCACCATGAACTGCGACCCCGCCACACTGTGGCGGTTTCGCCGCTTTGCCGGGTAAACTGGAGACGACAGACAGGAAGTGAGGGTGCTGCTTGAGTACATGTGGTTCAGGTTAAAGCTAAAGGAAGCTTGTGATTGGTTGGAGTTACCTGGTGGAGGCAGGTAGCCGTTGAACAGGACGTTTCCACAGGAGGAGCGGTCGAGCTCGTCGCACAACTGCAGTTTACGGACTGTTAACGAACAAATGATAACTCATTAATTATTCGTAAACTAACATGTTTTTGAGAGAACACGCAGAACGACACAAAAAAAGACGAGAAGAAGAAGAAGGTCTCACCGAGCGGCGTGATGCCGTAGAACTCGGCCTCGTGCATGAGCATGTGCACGTTGATGGAGCGCGGGTGGAGCTCTTTGGTCCGCAGGAAGTTGAGGATGGTGGCGAACAGGGAGGGGTCCCTGTCGATGAAGATCTACAAACACAGACGGAGCGGCGTGAGGACAGAAACAGGACGTGACGGTGGAGTCAGTGAACCAAGAAAAACAGATTCAAACTCACGGCTCCGGTTTCATCCTTCAGAGTCGAGATGCGGCCGCTCAGGAGGCTGAAGACAGAAAACAAAACGTCACTTCAGGTGATCTCAGGAGTTTGTGTTCGCCCCATCGACGACACTAACCAGAAGAACTAAACTCTGAAAACTCAGTCCTCCAAAACTGTTCTTAAAACTCGAGTTGAAAGATCGTTCAGTGTGTCAGTGAACACATCTGTAAACCTTTGGTCAGCTGATGTTTTAAGTCTGGACTTCAGGTGCAGCAGGAGGTCCGGGTCAGTCGACCTCAGAGCTGTCACCAGGTCATTCAAGACATGAAACATCCGTGTGAAGCTTTGAAGGTGACATCTGAAATGAACTCCACATTCAACAGGTAACTAACGCAGGTGTGACGTGATCAGCTCGGTGAGGTGAACAGACCGGTCTGTAAATAATGAAGTCATTTTTTTTGCAGACTTGTCTCGTTAACTAAAGATCTCATTTCAGGTTGTAACTCGCCGTTTGAAGGTGATCAAACAAATATCAAGTTTAAATGGAGTTTAGCTTGTGTGTGTTTGTTTTCCTCACCTGGAGAAAAAGGAGTCAGGCACCCAGGTGAGGGTCTGTCTGGAGGTGCTGAACCTAAAAAACAAGCAGAGATCAACAGTGCTAGAGCAACCACTGTTTCCTGAGGTGTTACGTCATCAACAACAGTTCATGAGTTATTTTATTATTTACGTGACAGACTCAGGACGTAAAGCGGGTCGTCCACCAATCAGATGATCGGTGGATCGATCCCCGGCTCCTCCAGTCTGCATGTCGAAGTACAAACTGCTCCGTGTGGCTTTGAATAGAAGAGTCAGCATGTGTAGGTCGTGAACTATTTTCCTGGTTCATGTTCTTCTCAACATGCTACGTGCTTCATTTGTTTCTCTTCTGTCTGTTTTTACCACCGGCACTTTGCACAGGGTGTTTTATTTTGAAAATCCACAGGATTCTCTGTTCTGTTTCTGTGTCTGGCTTCCTGTGAGCTCGAGGTGCTGCTAGTGAGAACAAAGCCGAGCTGAGGTCCGCTTCTGAACCGGACCTCGGCGGAGCCGGCAGGGTTTGAAACAAGGACTGCCACGATTACGCACGATTAATCACGATTAGTCGATTAGTCACGATTATGTCGACGAACAAAATCGCCGACAACTGATTTAGTAGTCGACGCATCGTTTTTTGTTTTACTTTGCGATTTGTAAATTTAACGCAACTTCAGTGAATCCCTGTGAATCCAGGGCGGTGTTGCAATTTTAACCAATCACTGCGATTTTTCCACAACTTCCGTGCAGTCTGCCCGGGGGATTCAACTCAGTGGGTCAGGGACGGCCGCACGGTGTTAAAGGATCCCCGTGTGGGACCTCTCCACGGCGCTGGCTGGCCCCCACCGGGCACATGTCCTCCACGGCGGTGTGCCACGACCGGCTCTGGGTCGGCTTGGAAAGGCCCGGGGGCAAAGGTCACGAGCTTTACAGCGCCCGCCCGCCTGGACCTCGACGCTTCCCGGGGCCACGGACTAATTAAAGGGTTAATGAGCTATCATGTTAAGTGTTTTTATTTTCAGTTAGCTCATATTTCAAGCTGAAAGCTAATAATCTGATCAGCTGCATGCTGGTGCGATAAGCTGTATGTTTTACAATTTACGTATGATCCGATTAGTCGACTAATCAAAAAAATAATCGTTTGTGGCAGCCCTATCTGAAACACTGACGGGGGCGGTCGGTGGAGGTCAGGCTGCGTGACACACAGCGGCTCCTTCGTACGAAAACTAAAAGATTAGTTTCAGTTTACCGTCCAAGAGTCCGTGATCCGACTCAGAAAAACAAACTCCCCAACACAGACAAACAACATGAAACCACAAACCATCATCACGAACTCTTTGAACACGTTCTGCTGCTGTAGTGTTTAAAACTTTAGTAATAATAATAAATCAGTTTGATCAGTCTCGGCACTGAGCAGCACATCAATGTTTAACTTATTTATTTTAAATATTAAAAGATGGGTTCCATTATCGGACAGGCTGACCGTTAATTCAAACTTTTGACGTTCTTACGTCATCGAACGTGCTAACTTTGCTCGTGACGTCACCGCGCGTGTTTAACAACAGAGCGCAGCTAGCGCGAGCGGCTAGCTCCTCTGGTTCCATTGTCGGACACGCGCGAGCTCCTCAGCCTAACTTTGCTTCGTCGTGACGTCATCCGGACTCACTTCAAGGTGTAACTAATCAACTGTGTGACCTCACTCCGTGCTGATTACATCACCGCGGTGTTACAGAGTGGACGCCGGCTGACAGCGCTCACTGTCCGGATGAACAGAGCACAATGACCCGCCGAGCAAAGCAAAGCGCTCAGCCCGGTCAGCCCCGCACCGCCCCGCTCCGCTGCTCACCTCTTTCCGCCGACATTCAGGTGGATGATGTCTCCGCTCCTCGTCGAGTTCGACATCCTCTGAACAAACTACAAAAAACTACAAAAACTACAAAAACCCGCACAGTGCATCCATTTTACCACAAAGTCAGCTTCCGTTCGTGTCTGTGAGGCGACTTCCTGTCGAGAGGAGGAGAGCGGGAAAACCCGGAGAGGAGCAGAGAGGAGGAGAGAGCAGGAGAGCGGGAAAACCCGGAGAGGAAAAAAGGACCTGACTAGGACGAAAGAAAACTCGGACCGGATCACTGGAACTGATAGGATAGATGGATTAGACACTTCAGTGGCAGGATGAATAATAATAACTAGAAAATTCTTGCAGAAATTTTGAGAGTGACGTGGGGGCTGCTGCCGGGGGTCTGTATTCAAAAAGCACACCTCAAATAGTCATTTTTAACATGTTTATTTAGACACAGGAGCAGACATTAGCGTGTTAACAAGTACCACGTCTTTAATTTTTAGTGGCTAATGTTAATTAGTATATTAGCATTTGCATTAATTTTAGTATTGGCCGCTAATGTTACCAGTTAGCATGTCTTATGCGCTAATGCGCTAGCTTCTCTGCTAGCGTCTCTGTCTCTGACGTGCTAGCAATTATCATTAGCATGTTAACATTAACATGTTAACATTAGCATGTTAGCAATGAGCATGTATTTAATTCTTAGTGGCTAACAGTAATCAATAAGCATTAGCAGGTTACGTTAATTGTTAACGCGCTAGCTGCTCTGCTGTCATTTTCTGTTATTTTAGACAGACAACGCGTTAGCAATTATCATTAGCACGTTACCTTTATCATGTTAACATGAGCATGTTTTTAATTCTTAGTGGCTAATGTTAATTGCTATCACTGACGTGCATGTTAACATTAGCATGTTAACAAGTAGCATGTATTAAATTCCTAGTGGCTAATGGTAATTAACATTAGCGTGTTAACATTAACATGTTAGCAATGATCATGTATTTAATTCTTAGTGGCTAATGTTAATTACATTAGCATGTTAGCATTACCATGTTAACAAGTAGCATGTATTTGGCTATTAGTGGCTAATGCTAATCGCTAGCATTGACGTGCTAGCAATTACCATTTGCACAAATTTTAGCATTGGCCACTAATGTTAGCAGTTAGCATGTCTTTTGAGCTAGCGTTAACACGCTAGCTGCTCTGCTATCTCTGCCTGCCATTTTAGACTGACAAGTTCAAATTAAGCCAATAACTGCTAAAATGGCCGCCACTGGGCTTCTGCACCTGTTGTCAGTTGGAACGCCAGTTGGAAATCCTGACAGAGAGAGAGAGAAAATGCTGAGACCACCCCTCGAAGAGGAGGGATCTCTGGCCAAACCGTATTTCCAATCATTGAACCGAAATCACTGGGAGCATCCTGAGCCCTTCCTGAACGTCTACATATTTGTTTTGTGTCGATAAGTGAAGAAATGTGTCCTTAAGAGCGATTCAGAGAGAGGTTACTTCTGCTTTCCTCCAGAAAATTTCCCGCCTTTTTAACATGGCAGTCTGTGGGCTGTGGATGGGGGATTGCTGCATTTCCCACCAAAACGATATATCTGACAGTTTTAGCAGGCGAACGTGAGTGAGACGACAAATTTTCCTACGTTTCTATGTAAAATCGTGTCTGTAGTGGTTCATTTGAGGCCACGGCAGTCAAATACGTTTTATTTTTTCAGTGATTTTTCTCTCTGCTCCTCACTCTAGCTGATGATGTCATCACTCTAGGAAACCACATACACACCCATTATAAACCCAGAAATCTGACTAAAAACCTGCTCAACTTTAAGCTAGGGCTGCACGATATGGCCTGTAACCAATATCTCGATATTTTTAAGCTATATCGCGATACACGATATATATCTCGATATTTTTGTTGTTGTTGTTTTGTATTGTTTATTTCTAATAAATATTAACGCATTATTACCTTGACAGCATTGTAATTGGTCAGAATCAATGTAGAACAGTAGATTTACACTTGCTGTATGAGACACACATCTTTTTATAGCATTGTAACACTACACAACAGTCTTTTTATACATTTTAAATATTTTTAATCATGTAAATATGAGCTTTAGAGCTCAATAGCTTCCAGGTCATGTGACCTATTGGCTCAAAATCAGTGTAGAACAGTAGATCTACACCTGCTATACGACACACTCTCTTTTTATAGCATTTTAACACTTGTCATATTTTTTATGAATTTTTAATATATTTCATAACGTACATATAAGCACTGAAGCAGTGCAGAATCATACTTGGCTCATGAGACACTTTTAAAATCAAAAATCAATTTTTAACCGTTCATATTTTATAAATAAACGTTTAATATATTTAACACCCACGTCTTATTTTGAGAAACCGGAAGTGTCCACACGCTGCAGTAAGCTAGCGCTGACTTTCCCGGTTTTCCCAAAGTGGTTGCCATAAAGTCGGCAATAAGGGCGCACTTGAAAAATATTGGACCAGCTGACGTGACCACGCGAAAACGAGAGACGGCTGGCGTGTTTAAGAGTTGTTTTTCGGCGGAAACCAAGTTGTCCGTCTCCATCTTTGATTAACTCGCTTGGGCTCTTCACTTCACTTCTCTCCTCACTTGCTACAGAAAGTACGCATGCGCGCAGGGGATTTTTCTGGGTGGGTGGGGCAGTGTGCTGCGTGCTGTGAGCAGCACCGGGAGTGAGTGACACAGGCAAAACTCAGAAGAATTAAATGCAGACGGCTTAAAAAAAAAAAGTACTCGATGTTCGCGATATAGTCATTTCATACATCTCACGTAGAACAAGCCGCGATATATCGAGTATATTCGATATATCGCCCACCCCTACTTTAAGCCTTGATAGTTTAAAAACGATAAAAGCTGTCGATGAGTGTAGTGAATCCCTGAAAAGAAGACAAGAATACCTATGTTTTAAAGTTTAAATGAAGTCTTTCGGTGAAAGTATGTAAGAGCAGTTCATTGTTGAAAATGTCTGTTGAAATGTATTTTTTTTCAGGCCTCCCCATTCATTCTCTATGGGAACAGTTTTTCGCGAATAAATTTGCATATATATTGGATATATACGCATCAATATTTATGCAAATATAACTTTCCAATATGTATATGGTTATTTTTTCTTATGTTTCATGTTTTTATGTTTTTCTCATGTTTTGTACTTATGAGTCAAATTCCTCGTGTGTGTACAAACACCACACCTAATTCATTTAATATATTTTTGATGTCATGTACTTGTATGTTAGTCACTGTTTTGTTCAGGTAGTTAGAAATATCAAAATACATGAAGTATTTATCACCGTGATTTTTTTTAATTTTATCCTCCTGTGTGGACCACCTGATGGTGCCACCTGATGGTGCCAAAGGAAAACACAGGCAGGTTCACTGATGTGGTGAACAGATGCACATTAATGCTGGAGAGACTTTCCACAGCCAGCGAAGATGAAGTCCTCACCAGGGGCCGGCACCGGAACAGCTGACAGACTTCGGACTCAGCACCGTCTCTTGGTCTCGATGCTCCACCTGCAAACATCTTCCTGCTCAGCTCAAACATAAGAAACAAGCTTGTGGGTCCAAGACATTCAGAGTTTCCTCTATGATCACGGCGATCTGACTCATTAAAGCTTCCGATGGACGTGGATCCTTTTCATCTGAACAAAGGTCGAAGGTCACCGGTCCCTCCAGCGGCGCCCTCGCCAGGCACCGTCACAGCAGCTGTGCAGATGTTGTTTCAGCAGAGATGAACAGAGATGCTCCACTTCCTCCTCTCGTGTCTGACATCTTCCTCTTCCCCGCTGGATTCCTTCCTCTTCCTCCTATTCTCCTCCAGAGTGGTGTGAGGCGGCGTGGGTGGAGGACAGAAAAACACTTCAACCACAAATTACACAAACTTTCCATGTTGTCCGTCACTTCAGCATCAGTATAATCCACAAAGATCAGCTGTTTTTCTGCGATGGGTTGGAGGGTCAGCGATGTGGAGTATGTGAAGGTTTCTCTCTAATATAAGAGCTGCTGTCTGATTATTTCAGCTCTCAGTAAAGTAACTACCCGGTTTCCTGCTTCCTCTTCTGATAACGTTCAACATGTTTGATTTCATCAGAACCTCTTGTTGTTCACTGAGGCCGTTCTGTTACGCTGAATATCGGCACACTGTGATTATTCAACAGAATCGCCACATTGTCATATTCAGGATAACAGCACTCCATCTCATGTGATAGTGCTTAAATATCTCTTAGTATCTCTTTACTGAAGGTGGAGAACAGTGCTTCTAAATATAATGCGGCGTTTTAACCAAACAGAGGCAGGTGGACGGCAGCCGCTGACAGTGGAAGAGAGACAGGAAGTGAGGGCGGGGGGAGGCTTAAAGTGGAAAGATGGGGAACTAAAAATGGACGAAGAGAGTCTGAAACACATCCTGATATCTGCTGAGAGGCGGACAGGTGGACTGACCGCTGTGCTAAAGATGATCAGCTGTACTAAAGCGAGTCGACGACTTTGTAACAGCCAATCATCATCCAGGTCCCAGCAGCAGCTGATATCGGCGACTAGTCCAGCAGCGGCTGATATCGGCGACTAGTCCAGCAGCGGCTGATATCGGCGACTAGTCCAGCAGCGGCTGATATCGGCGACTAGTCCAGCAGCAGCTGATATCGGCGACTAGTCCAGCAGCAGCTGATATCAGAGACTAGTCCAGCAGCAGTCAGTCCAGCTCGGCGTCTGTCTTTCAGCCTTTTATTTCACCAAGCTCTTTACTCTTGTCCGGCGGCTTCTTGCTCGCTCACTCTCTCCTTTTCTCTTCTTAGCTTCCTCCGTCAGCGTCCTCTCACCTCTCTTCTCCTCTGCCATCATGTCCATAGAAGCTGCTGAGCCTGAAAACCTCTTCTTCTTCTTCTTCCTTCAGCAGCTAGGAAACTGAGCTAACATAAGATAACAAACTAAGACAACATGAGCTAACAGCAGCTAACAGACTGAGCTAACAGCAGCTAACAAACTAAGCTAACATGAGCTAACAGCAGCTAAAAAAACTGAGCTAACAGCAGCTAAAAAAACTGAGCTAACAGCAGCTAAAAAAACTGAGCTAACAGCAGCTAACAGACTGAGTTAACAGCAGCTAACAAACTGAGCTAACATTAGCTAACAAACTGAGCTAACATGACTTAACAGCAGCTAACAGACTGAGCTAACATTAGCTAACAGACTGAGCTAACAGCAGCTAACAAACTGAGCTAACAGCAGCTAACAGACTGAGCTAACATGAGCTAACAGCAGCTAGCAAACTGAGCTAACAGCAGCTAACAGACTGAGCTAACAGTAGCTAACAGACTGAGCTAACATGAGCTAACAGCAGCTACAGCTGTCAGCAGTTTACTTCACTGTCCATCATAAACTCTGTAAATCACAGAGAGTTGAGGCGGAGCAGCCGGAGGACATCAGAGGGAAAACCAGAAAACATTTCCTCCATAAAATATGATCCAGTTTCACCAGAATCAGTGAAATAGTTGCTGCTGTGTGACTTAGTGCCGTAAAGCGTTACGTACTTCTCCCGACCCGGAGCCCAAAGTTACATAGTGTGAGAACAGACGTACGAATGACAGAGACACCGTTCACCTGATCACAGGTCAGAGTGGGTCACCTGATCACAGGTCAGAGTGGGTCACCTGATCACAGGTCAGAGTGGGTCACCTGATCACAGGTCAGCGTGGGTCACCTGATCACAGGTCAGAGTGGGTCACCTGATCACAGGTCAGAGTGGGTCAGCAGGAGGTCACAAAGTTACAAACTCTGTGAAAAAACAACAACATGATTTTATGATGCAGATTTTAACATTTATCTGTGTGATTACAACCCGACAGAGTGAGAAAGCGGCACAAAGAGGGAGGGGCCGTGAAGAAGACAGGAAGTGGAACTAAGTGGACTAAACAAACTCTGAGCTGTGAGGCTCATTTCACGACTGTCACTGAGTGTAACTGCATGGGACCCTGAGCGAACATCAGCCTTTTACGCGGTGAGTCCTCTGACTTTGACTTTACAGATAGAGAGTTATGTTATTATAGTTACGTTACCACAGAGACCGGCTAATGAAACTTTAAACCGCCTCCTGCTGTCAGCTTTGAAGGAGTTATAAAACAATCAGCATTAAATCAGTAATTATGAAGATGTTTGTTTCCGCTCAGAATCACTTCAGGACTACAATGATAAAAATGTTAAACAATCATTTTTGTCAAATCTCCAGGAGAGGAGCTAAAGGTCTGATTGTATTTAACATTAATTATTTTACAATTATTGCTGCAACTAAACATTGATTTTGATTCTTAAATAATCATTTTATACATAAATTGTCAAACAACAGTTAAAAACCACCAACAATCACGTCTTTAAATGTTTTTTTTTTCCTGAATCAAAAGATATTTAATCAACTTTCATATTAATTAATGAAGAAAAGCATCACATTTTTCACATTTGAGGAGCTGGAACTTGCAGCATTTGATATTTTTTACATGAAGAATAACTTTAATTTAATGATGAAAAAACTTAATTAACCCTCTGTTGGTTGACTAATCGATTAATGAACTGATCCTAAAATTAAGGAAATGTTTGTTTTGAAATGACACAAAGTTTTGAATGAGGAAGTGGTTCATAACCACAAACCGCAAATAGCCTGAGAAGATTCTGCAGTTTAGTTGTATATTATAAATGTATAATATAATATAATATAATATAATATAATATAATATAATATAATAGTATAATATAATGTTTTGCCATTCAAATGATGTGTATATGGCATTTCCATATTCATGTCATTCATGTTTCTATTTCCAGATTATTTCACCTCCTTTTCTCGTAACATTCTTCTTACTTGGAAAAGATGATTTGATCTCAGTTTCTTTTTTTCTTCTTTTTTTTCTTCAAACATAATTTTCACACACACCAAGACATGAGAGATAAACCACAGATCAACCACACATCAACATTTAAGACTAAGAACCAAAATAACATTGTACTGTCATTTTTGGCCTCGTTCCAGTGGCCAGACTGAACAGAACCTCTGAGGCAGCAGTGTCCAGTCTAACAGTGAACACGGCGACAGAACCTCTGAACCGGCAGCGTCCAGTCTAACAGTGAACACGGCGACAGAACCTCTGAACCGGCAGTGTCCAGTCTAACAGTGAACACGGCGACAGAACCTCTGAACCGGCAGTGTCCAGTCTAACAGTGAACACGGCGACAGAACCTCTGAACCGGCAGTGTCCAGTCTAACAGTGAACACGGCGACAGAACCTCTGAACCGGCAGTGTCCAGTCTAACAGTGAACACGGCGACAGAACATCTGAACCGGCAGTGTCCAGTCTAACAGTGAACACAGCGACAGAACCTCTGAACCGGCAGTGTCCAGTCTAACAGTGAACACAGCAACAGAACTTCTGAACCGGCAGTGTCCAGTCTAACAGTGAACACAGCGACAGAACCTCTAAACCGGCAGTGTCCAGTCTAACAGTGAACACAGCAACAGAACCTCTGAACCAGCAGCGTCCAGTCTAACAGTGAACACAGCGACAGAACCTCTGAACCAGCAGTGTCCAGTCTAACAGTGAACACGGCGACAGAACCTCTGAACCGGCAGTGTCCAGTCTAACAGTGAACACAGCGACAGAACCTCTGAACCGGCAGTGTCCAGTCTAACAGTGAACTTCAGTTCTTTAGTAAGTGGTTAGGCTAAAGCAGTTTGTGCTCTTGTTCAGTAATCAGAGTGTCAGGATGATACGTTTACACTAAATTCCTCCTCTGCACCTCTCATGTAAATATGTGTGACGGTGATGTGGCAGCTGTAGCTGGCTGCTTTGGTAAACAAATCTAAATCTAATCGTCTCCACGACTACGACCTTGTTTCCTCTGAATATCTATCTGTTCTGAAATCATTGCATAACTTCCTGTGCCACGGCATCCGTAGGCGGCTGAAAGCAGAATTGATACTTTCCTGCTGCTGATCAGCACATCCTACATCATGCCACAAAAAAGTATGACACAACACTGAAAAGTGCCAATAAACTAAAGTCAGTGTAGGATATGCAACATCACAAGACATAGCATCATGGCATTTTTGTGGCATTGTGACCACAGAGGCTGCTGAGCCTGGTTACATTGCCCACTCACCCAGCTCCGGTTCTGGCACGACACATGCTCCGCTCCCCATCAGCATTCCCCCCTCACCACAGGCCTGTAAACCTCCTCCTCCTCCTCCTTTTCTTCTTCTTCTTCTTCTTCTTCTTCTTCTTCTTCTTCTTCTTCTTCTTCCCGGTGGTCCAAAATGTCTGTGGTACAAACACTAACACTCCCCGGTGCTCTGAGCTCACAGTCCGGCTAACAGACTGAGCTAACAGCAGCTACAGTTGGCAGCAGTTTACTTCACTGTCCATCAGGAATGTGCTGTAAAGAGTATTTGTTCCAACCCTGAGCCCAAAGTTATGAAATATAAATGCAAGTATTAAGTTACTGATCCAGTGTATTTTATGGTATATTCACCTGAAAATTACCTTTTCACTGCAGATACTAGAGTACTTGATGACTTTATGAGGACTTTAACCCGGCGACTATGAGGACATCCAAGAGCAGTTGTTCAGCTGTGTGAGCGGGATGTGGTTTATAAACTGCAACTGTTTTATTGCAGAAAGATTCCAGTTTGTTATGATCTGAAAGTTTTTTTATTGCCGTTTCATGTAAAGTATTTAGCTCCACATAAACACAGGAGGCCAGAGGGCAGATAGTGTTTTTGTTTTTGATATTAACTCTGCAGTCACTGAGACCAGGACCAGACCAGGTCTGAGTTGACTGGGTCAGATCAGAACTAAGGGCCTTAAAATAAACGCATCAGGAAAACAAAAGCGGGCCGGTGTCGTCTCCTCCGTCAGCGCCGAGTGTAAATGTTGTTATAGGAGTGGATGAAGGAGGAACCTGAGTGTTTGTTGGACCAGGATGAATCAGTAGAGGACGGATGTGTGTGTGAGCAGCAGGACAAACCAGAGTTCAAGACACGTTTTATTTGTGCATGTGCCTCAGTGTAAACAGTTCACCTCATGAACATAGAAGGCGTCTTTGGGGAGTTTCAGCCAACGGAAGCTGCTTTTGTTCGATGTATTGGGCGTTATTAAAAGTCTACGTAGTCTATGTAGTCCCTCCAACAAGTTCTGGGTCTGCCACGGGGTCTCCTACGAGTTGTAACATTTAAAACAGATACGTACAGTACGAAAACTCAATTTCTGGCCTGTTGTTAATGGTGCAGAGTGGCAATAAGACGTAACTGGTTGAATAATGTGCCACAAAGCGCAAGCAAGAACTCTCAGTAGCTTCCTTCATGGCACTAAATGTGTCTTCAACAGGAAGAATCACGATCATCTTCATCAGAATCAGGTTTTCCTCATATAAACAAGAAGCAACGAACATGTCTGTTATCATGATGTTCAACCTGTGTTTGTTTGTGTGTTTCCAGGGATGGAGCCCCTCAACTCCACCAACCAATCGTACTACAGCAGCATCCTCACCCACCAGGTCCTGCCGCCGCTTTACTTCATCATCTTTGTTGTGGGGACGTGCCTGAATGGCGTGGCTGCCTGGATCTTCTTCAGAGTGCCCAGTGACTCGGGTCTGGTGGTCTACCTGAAGAACATGGTGGTGGCTGACCTCCTCATGCTTTCCACCTTCCCCTTCCGGTCGGCGGCTCAGCTGGGCCTTGGTGGATGGCACCTCCATGTGATTATGTGCCGCTATACTGCCGTGCTCTTCTACTCCTCCATGTACGTCGGGATTCTCTTCATATGCTTCATCAGCCTTGAGCGTTATGTCAAGATCGTGCGACACACCTCCTCCTCCTCCTCCGCCTCCTGCATGTCCCGGTCAGGTGGGGTATCCGTACTGCACCTTCTGCAGAGTGTCGGATTCGCCCGGGTGCTGGCGGTCCTCACCTGGAGCCTCCTCCTCCTCTGCGTCTTCCCCAATGTCCTGCTGACCAGCCGACCGGCTCATGAGGGGAATGCGCGACACTGCATGAAGCTGAAGACGCCACTGGGCGTGCAGTGGCACCGGGTGTCCACCTTCTTCAGTGTGAGCCTGTTCTGGTTGACGCTGCTGATCCTCGCCTTCTGCTACGCTTCCATTGCTTGCCGGGTCTACCAGTCATACCGCCGTGTGCGCCAAAATAACAGTGATGCCCGGCGCAAGTCAAACCGCAGCATCTTCAGCATCCTGGCTGTGTTCTTCATCTGCTTCGTGCCCTACCATGTGTGCCGCGTGCCGTACACTCTGAGCCAGATGCCGGCATCAGACTTTAGCGAACACACCCGGTTCCTGCTGTTCCAGCTGAAGGAGGGGACGCTCTTCCTGTCAGCGCTCAATGTCTGCCTCGACCCCATCATCTACTTCCTGATGTGCCGAATCTTCAGGGAGTCGCTGCTGAGAAAACTGTCAGGAAGAGGGGCGAGGAGATCCCTGACCACCGCCCAGAGTCTGAGCAACATTTAGGGGGAAAGGAGAGGAGACAAGTAAATGAGACCTTAAAGTCCCCATCAAACAGGAAGTGGTGTCTTAAGTTTGAATTGTTTCCTGTAAAAATCGATAGATAGGGAGGGACTTTTAGTGGGTACTGATTGGTGCTTACAGTAGCTAATAGTGATTGCACTGCCACCGCTAAGGACTGCAGCTAGTGCTACTTGGCCAGACTGGGGGCCTGAACACAACTTCCAAACATTCAAGACTGAGAACCAAAAATACATTGTACTGTCATTTTTGGCCTGAACAGAACCTCTGAACCGGCAGTGTCCAGTCTAACAGTGAACACAGAGACAGAACCTCTGAACCGGCAGTGTCCAGTCTAACAGTGAACACAGCAACAGAACCTCTGAACCGGCAGTGTCCAGTCTAACAGTGAACACAGAGACAGAACCTCTGAACCGGCAGTGTCCAGTCTAACAGTGAACACAGAGACAGAACCTCCGAACCAGCAGTGTCCAGTCTAACAGTGAACACAGCGACAGAACCTCTGAACCGGCAGTGTCCAGTCTAACAGTGAACACAGAGACAGAACCTCTGAACCGGCAGTGTCCAGTCTAACAGTGAACACGGCGACAGAACCTCTGAACCGGCAGTGTCCAGTCTAACACTGAACACGGCGACAGAACCTCTGAACCAGCAGTGTCCAGTCTAACAGTGAACACAGCGACAGAACCTCTGAACCGGGAGCGTCCAGTCTAACAGTGAACACAGCGACAGAACCTCTGAACCAGCAGTGTCCAGTCTAACAGTGAACACGGCGACAGAACCTCTGAACCGGGAGCGTCCAGTCTAACAGTGAACACAGCGACAGAACCTCTGAACCGGCAGTGTCCAGTCTAACAGTGAACACGGCGACAGAACCTCTGAACCGGGAGCGTCCAGTCTAACAGTGAACACAGCGACAGAACCTCTGAACCGGCAGTGTCCAGTCTAACAGTGAACACGGCGACAGAACCTCTGAACCGGCAGTGTCCAGTCTAACAGTGAACACAGAGACAGAACCTCTGAACCGGCAGCGTCCAGTCTAACAGTGAACACAGAGACAGAACCTCTGAACCGGCAGTGTCCAGTCTAACAGTGAACACAGCGACAGAACCTCTGAACCGGCAGCGTCCAGTCTAACAGTGAACACAGAGACAGAACCTCTGAACGGGCAGTGTCCAGTCTAACAGTGAACACAGAGACAGAACCTCTGAACCGGCAGTGTCCAGTCTAACAGTGTACACAGTAACAGAACCTCTGAACCAGCAGTGTCCAGTCTAACAGTGAACACAGCGACAGAAAATCTGAACCGGGAGCGTCCACTAGTGTTCACTACTGATCAATGTTTCCATCATAAAGTCTGTAACTCACCTCGGTACTGTGACGTCATTCCCTGTTGGTCTCGGAGACTGTGCTTGAACCTGGACTTTGCTGCTGAGCCCGGTTCTGTTAGCAGAAGTTAATTTGTGGTTAGCTACATTAGCAAGTGGTTAGGCTAAGCTAAGCTAAGCTATCAGGCTAAAGCATTTTCTGTGTAAATAATAAAAAGTTGATAAGTTGGCACTGACTGTTTTCTGGATGTAAATCATTTAATTTAAGTAATTCACAATGACAGCGTTTCTAATTCTTTAGTGATCAAGTCATGTTATAACGTGATATTTTAAAGGTTGATGAAAATAAATGTGTATATATGCAGAATAACGTAAACATACTGTGAATAAATGATTATATATGATTAAATAACACGTAGGATACACGTTGTTTTGTTTTATTTATTGTCGAGGATTTAAAGGAGAGAGAGAAAGAGACAGACAGGAAGAAGAAGTCCTGATGTGGAAGAGAAAGTGGACTTTGATGATGGGGCATCAAACGTGCGAGACCTGACTCTTGTAGTGACTATCAAACATTTCACACACGTGAAGTCACGTGACACTCTTGAGCTTCAGATCACTATAACACTTACGTATTGTATTGGAAGGTGTTGAGTGTGGACAGATCTCCTGTAGTCATGGTCAGATAGTGACGGACTTATTGCAGATATTCATATATTTATTATGGACAGTCGACTGTCCACAATGAATGCAGTTAACTGAATGTCCTAACAAGGACAGCTGCGCCATCTTGTGTCTGTTTGTGTGTATCAGTATCTGGTTGGTCAAATACTTCATTGGCATTAGTGTAACAAAGACAATATTGATAAAGTTTTAAGTAATAATGAGATTTATTAAGAAAAATGTACAATTCAGTATGTCTGTGTGTATGTGGACCTTCACTCACATGGACCCTGACTTTATCAGGACCTCAGTCGTCCTTATGGAGACAAAACATAATTCTTCATTTCCAGATTTTTAAGGTTTTTTGGTCGTGTGCAGATTAACGCGCGGTCAATGATATGATGGACCAGGAGAACCGGTCAGCTCGTCATTAAGATCTCCAGTTGTGTAACAGCATTACACATTGAAACAAGCTAAAGAAGTAAAATACAATACAACACAATGCTATTGACTCTTGTTCATGTAGATTATAGGCTGTTTGCAAGCTGAGTCTGTAGAGGGTGGTCACTTCTTTCAGGTTCTGCCTCATATATATATATATATATATATATATATATATATATATATATATATATATATATATATATATATATATATATATATATATATATATATATATATATATATATTTGTTTTGTTTGTGTGTTAGCAGTGCAAACAGATGAGAACTGAAAGAGCCTGTGGTCACTAATGCAACACCTATTTTGCAGATGCAACACATCATTAATATAGTAACACAGCATGGCACCACACATTTCCTTCTTTTCTGAAAAAACAGAGATGATCGGCTGCACCTCTGCACGATCATAATGTCATGACGTCCTTCAAACTGAATCTGCTGCCGCCACATGTTTCAGCCAAAGTACAAGAGTCGAAGATACAACTACACGTCTGTTAGAAGCCTGAACATCTTCAGTGAAGGTGTCCATTACAGGACGCCTGTTGTCGTATTGCTGTTGACATTGTTGCCGCTCATCTCCTGTTTGTTGCTCCTCCCCTCGTTGTTGCCTTCATTCATTGGGACCTGTGTGGTCCTGAACAACTTCGTCAGGCCCAGCTGGGCCCTGAAGTCCTTGCTGAAGATGAAATAGATGAGAGGGTCCAGGCAGACGTTGAGAGCTGACACCATGATGGTCAACTCACTCATGTAGAAGAACGTGCGGCTGTGTGAACATTGGCTACTCAAGAAAACATAGGGGAGGCGAGCCAGGTGGTAAGGGACAAAGCAAACGCAGAAGACGCTGACCAGCACCAACATGTTCCTGCGGGACCTGGCGAGCTTCTTGTTGCTGGAGGACGCTGGCTGCCTCTGCTGTGCCAGCGACAGCCTGTGGGAGGTGCTGTAGTAGAAGAAGACCAGGGAGGCGAGGACGAACAGGAAGATGGCAACACAACCAAACTGGACCATTTTGTAGAACAGGCTGAACTGGTCACTGTACAGGTCTTCACAGGTCCTTGTGTTGGTGACAGAAGTCAGTTCTTTGTTCTGCGTGAGCAACAACAGGATCGTGAAGGTGCTCACCGTTGTCAAGAGGAAAACCCAGGTTACCGTGGAGATGATGTGGGCAGGTCGCACTTTTCCCAAGCTGTGAGTTCCTAAAGGATGGACGATCTTCAGATACCTGCAGAGAGGTATATGCGATATAAACGAAATGTAACAATCTATGGGCCAATCAGAGGTCACAGTAAATTGAAAAACAACTGCACTGCTGTGTGCAAAATTATGCAAATAGTGTCTTTTTTTCAACATCTTGGTACAGAAAGGATCAAATGTAGGTTTCGTTTGACTGGAGAAGTTTCAATATGACGTAGGTGATTTTGCTGGACGGCACCAGACAAGTCTGTGGCTCGTAGATGTAGCTGCAGGAGTGGGCCCTCCTCTTCACGAAGACAAATATCAAAACTTATAACAACAAACTTTGCTTTCCTCCAAGTCCAGTCCTACCTGTTAGCTGCGATGTAGCCCATGAACATGATGCTGGCGTACATGTTCATACAGAAGGCGGATGCACCAAAGCTGCAGAAGACCCGGAAGATGGGAACGGAGCTGCTGGCATAGGTCAAGATTCGATTGGGCAGACTAAGGCTTGTCAGGAAGTCGGCAGCTGCCAGGTTCTTCAGGTAGATGGTCATACTGCTGGTTGTCAGCTGCTGAGGTCGGCAGAAGTAAACCTTCAGGGTGAAACCATTGAGGATCAAACCAACCTACAGAGGAAACAGAGACAAGACAGGAAGTGAAGATTTACAACGTTTACAGGATCTGATGTGACAGTTGGGGTTAGCTCTTTAACACAGACAGAGAATGTGAACATTTGAGACTCACCACAAACATCAGACTGTAGATCACCACGAAGAAGACATGGCCTGAGGTGTCGACCTGTTCACAGGGAGTCGAATTGTTGGATACTGAGGACTGGTTGAAGGACGGGGTCACTCCTCTGAGGTCACCCATGTTTCTGGATGTTCTGAGAGAGTTGAACCCAAACAATGATCTTTGAAATGTTGGAAAACAGTTTGAACATCATCTGTCTGCATACAGGAACTGGTTCAAGCTGGAAGGGAAGTGACAGACCACAGCAGCAGCAGAGAAAACCTCAACCTAAACTGGATTATTGACTGATTACCAATTTAAATATTGTTATAAATTGACAGAAGATAAATCTGAGAGGAGAGAAAGAAATATTCCTTCTACTCACTTTTGGTTTCAGAGTTTTTTCCCCTAATTTTTCAGATCAGTTGTGTTCTCAGATGCTGACTAAGAAACTCAGAGAATAACATATGCAATCAAAATAATAAAAAAGAAGACAATAAAAAAGAAAGGCAATGATTAAAACTAATAATAAATCAAATATAAAAACAACAATAATGAAATCAACAAAAACAAAACAAGGACTTAAATGTTAAATCTGTCTTAAGTTTAGAAAAAGCTGCAACACTTGATGAAGGAAGAAGATCTTATCCAATAACTTCACTTTCTCACTCTACAGTCATGAAGACTGAAGACGGGCGGCTGTGGCTCAGAGGCAGAGCGGGTCGTCCACCAATCAGATGATCGGCGGTTCGATCCCCGGCTCCTCCGGTCTGCATGTCGAAGTGTCCTTGGGCAAGACACTGGCAAGACACTGAACCCCAAATTGCTCCCGTGTATGAATGGCTAGGTCCTCAAACTGATGAGCAGTTGGCACCTTGCATGGTAGCCAAGGCCATCAGTGTATGAATGTGTGTGAATGGGGTGAATGAGATATGTAGTGTAGAGCGCTTTGAGTGGTCGGAAGACTAGAAAGGCGCTATATAAGTACAGTCCATTTACCAATGTCACATCATCAGCAAAGAAAATCACAATACATATATTATCACACATATGAATAGGGCTTTGGCAGTGCTACTGTTTGTGATCACAGCAGTGAAATAGAATTTAAATTCCAGTTAGCAGTTAATGCATAAAAATACAATATGCTACCAAAGCTCTTCTGTATGTGAACATTGTTGTAATTTTTAGCGTACTTACAGCTCATACAAAGATCAGAGTTATCTGCAGCACTCACCTCTGTGTGTGTGTCCGTGTGAACATGTGGTTAATAAAAGTTTGACTATATTGTAAACAGCTTCTATGTGCAGGGGGAGGATCTGCAGAGAAACATGATGCGGTTACAACTGAACCTCTGACACTGAACCAGAACAGGAAATGTGCTGAAAGAGGCTAAAAATAACTCTATGACAGTAGCATATCAGAAATATATGAAAGTACTACACCAGCACTTTATGATGGAGATACCCAGGCAGTTGGGAGACATCGAATATTTTACTTAAATGTGATTTCAGTAAGACTGATTACATAAAACATCAACCAGTTATTAATCAGGAATTTAAAATAACAGATGGTAAAAACTAATTATGTATATTTTACATTATCATGTCATATAAGGATTTATGTTTAAAGTGTTAATTCTAACATATTTGAATCAAAACCTAAAGCCACCTTTATCTCCATATACTGGACCTAATAAAAGTAAAACACTGTGATACTTTAACCTAAAGAACATGCAACATGCCTTCTTCACAGTTTTCATAACTCAGTGTGTGAAGCACTTTGGGCTGCATCTCTGCATGAAAGCTGCTATATAAATAAATAAAGCTGAAGCTGAAGTTGATGTGCCCGCAGTCCAAAGACTGGTTTCACAGCCGGTTCCCTCTCATGCATTTTTACAGAGTTCATCTTTGAGAAAACAGCTTCACAGGTGTGTGTTGATCTGAACGTGGTGAGCACACACATGGCCAGTGTCTTCAGTGTGTCTTCAGTGTGTCTATAGTGTGTCTTCAGTGTGTCTTTAGTGTGTCCCCAGTGTGTCTTCAGTGTGTCTTTAGTGTGTCATACTTTTGTGGACCAGCCACCCAAAAGGCGCTCAAGCTTTCAGCACCACGGAGAGCAGCCTTCACGTCACCATCAGTCGGTCGCCTCTGTCACACCGCGGTGAGGTCAAGCTGGGTTTTTGTTCTGTCTCGTCATTTCCTGTTTTATTTTGAAAGATAACTCTCCTCTCGTTTCAGGTCACTTGCCCTTCCTCATGTGTCCCCGCCCTGATTGTTTCCACCTGTTTCCCATCACCCTGTGTATATATTGTCTGCGTCTCCCTTTGTCTCGTGCCAAAGTGTTTCGTCTCTCGTAGCGTTCACCAAAGCCCTTTTTCATAGCCCACAGCCTTAGCATTATAGCTCTTGTGACTTTTGTTTTCTTCCTTGAAAGAGTGATTTTTTTTGTTGTACTTCTTAGTCTAGTCTTTTGGTTTCTTTGTGTTTAGTTTTTTCAGCCTCATTGGAGCACCTTAAGTTAATGTTTCATAGCCTTTTGTTTTTCCTCGTTGAGAGTGATTTTGAGTTTGTTAATCTTTATTAAGACTAGTTCAGAGTTTTTTCCTCCTTCGGAGTGATTTTTTTGTTTCTCCTAGTTTAGGCCTTGTTTCATAGCCTCACTCTTTTGAGGGTATTTAAAGATCTGAATAAAACAGCTCTCTGCCAAACTCTGAGTCCTCCTTGAGTCCCGGCCTGACATGATCTACGCCCATGACACCGATATGAAGACAAGCTGAGTCAACGACCACAGGTGACCTCAACAACTACATCAGTGCTGATAATATTAAAGACAATATTTAGTTATAATGAGATTTTTTATAAAATGAAAAACAATGAACACTTTATTTGTAAAGACGGTGGCAGGATGTGGTAAAAGAAGATGTGAATGATCCACTACTGTAAAATAAGAAAAGAAAATTTTCAATTTTCATGAGTTTAAAACCTTTTTTTCAGCTTTGCTAATTGAGCTTGTGGTGAACTGCAGTTGGTTCCCATCACTAAGGATGACGTTTATTTTATGCCAAGAAACAAATTCCCCACAGCTTTTATTTTTATGAGTACTGTGTCAACATAATTTTATTATAAAAGGTTTAAAATGTTGTACACAAAATCACAATTATAGATTTAGTCGATTTAAATAAAGATCCAAGTGAGAGTCAGGAGGTATTAGTTGGTAAATGCAGGTTCTTTAATCACTGAAGTTAAGTTATCCATAAATGAGTAGTTCAGATTAAACACAGTGACAATACAAGGTGGTTCATCTTGATATATTATAAAAAATGTCAGGTTGTTTTATAAAACCAAAGACAAAATTTTGAAACCAAATTTTCATTTAATACTCGTGTTTGGACAAAGTACTTCTACTTCTTGTAACCACATAAAACCAAAATGCTATAGAAACTCTGATATTAATATGAACATTGTTTTTAATACAGCTCATATGAATAACTGATGTCTCATATTAATGCAGTGAAAGTACAAAGATTTACCTGCTGTCTGATTATCTGCAGCACTCACCTCTCGGTCTGAAAATGTCGTTATACCTTTGGATGTATCAGAGCTGTCTGCTGTTGGCAACAATGAGACTGAACCAAAAGGTTTTCGATTAGGCCATCGACCATTAGTGAAGGTTATTGAATGTCCTAATGAGGAAAGCTGTGCAAAGTGTCTGCATGTTCTCTCCGTCAGCCCAAAGACTTGCACTTATTTGCTTATCGGTGACTCTCAATTGTCCGTAGGTTTCTATGTGCTCTGTGCTGACCCGGAGACTTGTGGGTGTAACCCTGCAAGTTACAGAAATTGGATGGATGGATCTTCATCCTTAATTAGATGTGTTGCCATTAAGTGTGCTGTAAATTTTAAATTAATTTAGGGTTACTCAAGATGTGAATGAATGTTTGTTTCCATTCACTACCTTTATGTGAATATTAAGAACTGAGATAAAACGAGATAATTGAAGACAAGACAAATTATTTTCATAGTTGAAGAAGTGGAATGATTTTGGTACACGGTTATTGTGTTGTTGTTTTGTTGAAGTCATGGGCGTTGGTGTCTGCTAGCCTGAAGCTACAGAAGAACGTTCTGCTTCAATGTCCTCCTGTTGATTTTGACGGCACTCGTCTGCCCGTCGCTGTTCATCCTCGTTGTTTCCTTCATTCATTGGGACCTGTGCGGTCCTGAACAACTTCCTCGAGCCCAGCTGGGCCCTGAAGGCCTTGCAGAAGATGAAATAGATGAGAGGGTCCAGGCAGACGTTAAGAGCTGACACCATGATGGTCAGCTCCTTCAGGTAGAACAACACCTGGCTCACTAAACATTGGCTCCTCAGGAAAGTGTGGGGAAGACGAACCAGGTGGTAAGGGACAAAGCAAACGCAGAAGACGCTGACCAGCACCAACATGTTCCTGCGGGACCTGGCGAGCTTCTTGTTGCTGGAGGACGCTGGCTGCCTCTGCTGTGCCAGCGACAGCCTGCGGGAGGTGCTGGAGTAGAAGAAGACCAGGGAGGCGAGGACGAACAGGAAGATGACAGAGGAGATGGGGTGGACAACTTTGAAAAACAGGTTGACCTGTTCACTGAACACTTTTTCACAGGTTGTTGCGCTTTGAACAGAAGTCAGTTCTTTGTTCTGCATAAGGAACAACAGGATGACGAAGGTGCTCGTCATGGTCAGGAGGAAAACCCAGGTGACTGTGGAGATGATGTGGGCAGGTCGCACTTTCTGCAAGATGTGAGTTCCTAAAGGATGGACGATCTTCAGGTACCTGCAGAGAGGAGAGCCAGGTGTCAGTAAATGAATCAGCACTGGAATCATCTTCAGCAACAAACCTTCTGTGATGAGGGATGATCTTTCTAGGTCACCATCACTATGACAATCTATACCCTAAAGACTCAAATGAGGCAGGGTGATTTAATGACCCACAGGTGTCCTCAACAGCCCCCATCCACACCTTTACCCAGGTGAACTCAATAGCTAACTGGATTGAGGGGTGTGTCCATGAGTCACATGCCTCTAAAGGCATCAACGACTCCACAGAAGTGATTAACTCTGCAGCAGTTAGAACTGAAGAAACCCCAAAAGCTGAACAAGCTGCTCAGCTTCTCCTTCAGTCCAGTCCTACCTGTTAGCTGCGATGTAGCCCATGAACATGATGCTGGCGTACATGTTCATATAGAAGGTGGCAGCACCAAAGCTGCAGAAGACCTGGAAGATGGGGACGGAGCTGCTGGTATAGTACACAATTCGGATGGGGAGACAGAGGGTGATGAGGAAGTCGGCAGCTGCCAGGTTCTTCAGGTAGATGGTCATACTGCTGGTCGTCAGCTGCTGAGGTCGGCAGAAGTAAACCTTCAGGGTGAAACCATTGAGGATCAAACCAACCTACAGAGGAAACAGAGACAAGACAGGAAGTGGATTTACAACGTTTACAGGATCTGATGTGACAGTTGGGGTTAGCTCTTTAACACAGACAGAGAATGTGAACATTTGAGACTCACCACAAACATCAGACTGTAGATCACCACGAAGAAGACATGGCCTGAGGTGTCGAATTGTTGGATACTGAGGACTGGTTGAAGGACGGGGTCACTCCCACTCCTCTGAGGTCACCCATGTTTCTGGATGTTCTGAGAGAGTTGAACCCAAACAATGATCTTTGAAATGTTGGAAAACAGTTTGAACATCATCTGTCTGCATACAGGAACTGGTTCAAGCTGGAAGGGAAGTGACAGACCACAGCAGCAGCAGAGAAAACCTCAACATGGACACGTAATGTAGACTAAAATAAACCACAGTTATCTGGAAGTCATCACAGGTAGATGTGACTCAGGGCTCAGAATCAGTCCCAGGAAATGTATGTAAAACTAACTGGAGCTGACCCAACCCAAACATCCCTACAACAGATGAATCTGAGAGGAGAGAAAGAAAGTACTTGTACTCACATCTTTGTGTTTTACTAAAATGTTCTGGGGTTGTTTGTGCTAAAATGATTAAATTGATAAAACTGGATCTACATCTCAAAATTTAGTTTAAAATGATCGTCTTTGAATGCCACAGGTTTAGACAAATAAGTAGTAAGGAAGATGTCCTCACCTAATATCTGAAATATCTTCAAGTGCAATTTGTTGGACTAAATTCAGTCACAAAGAACGTCACATCATCAGCGAAGAAAATCACATTAAAAATACATATATTAACACCCACACCAAAATACTTCTACTTCTACTGTACATCCTCGACCATCGGTCCTGTTTTTACCCACAGCAGGTAAATATATTTTCATATAGTTTTGTGTATGTGCACATTGTTGTAATTTACCGTAGGTATAGGTCATAAAGTAACTGCTGTCCATTATTAGTGCAGTAAAAGTACAAAGATCAGAGTTATCCGCAGCACTCACCTCCCTGTGTGTCCGTGTCAATATGTGGTGCGTGGTAAAAAGTTCTTGACTATATTCTACACAGTGTTTACGTAGAGTGGGAGGGTCTACAGAGAAATTATGTGGTTTGAATTTTGATTTTATCAGAGCTTCCTGCTGCTGCAGTCTGACATTAAAGGAGGTGAGTGCTGCAGATAACTTTACCCTTTTGCTACACGTATACACCAGTTAACAATATTCACATGTATTAGGAGGTTTTATAAAATTTTGCATTTTTGTTTGTTAACTGATGAATCTGAAGTCTTTTCACCTGCTGTGCTTACGAACTGTACGAAAGGTGACAAACGGTAGTCTTGATTAAGGAAGTACTTTCTCAGTTGGAAACACTGGTGTGGGTGTTAATATATGTATTTAAAGTGGTTTTCTTTACTGGTGATGTGATGTCCTCTGTGAGCGGCTGGATATTTGTTTATTCAACAAAGTGCACTTCAAGATATTTTAGATATTTGAATTATACAAAAAAAAAGGAATCTTTTGAAACCTCTCAGTAATTTTAATAATTTTAAGAACCGAGATGAGGTTGAAAAGCAAAGTTTAGGGACAAATACTACACAGAAAATGTGAGTGATAGGACATTCATCTCTGATGATTATCTGATGTTGTAGGGATGTTTGGGTTGGGTCAGCTCCAGTTAGTTTTACATACATTTCCTGGGGCTGATTCTGAGCCCTGAGTCACATCTACCTGTGATGACTTCCAGATAACTGTGGTTTTTTTTAGTCTACATTACGTGTCCATGTTGAGGTTTTCTCTGCTGCTGCTGTGGTCTGTCACTTCCCTTCCAGCTTGAACCAGTTCCTGTATGCAGACAGATGATGTTCAAACTGTTTTCCAACATTTCAAAGATCATTGTTTGGGTTCAACTCTCTCAGAACATCCAGAAACATGGGTGACCTCAGAGGAGTGGGAGTGACCCCGTCCTTCAACCAGTCCTCAGTATCCAACAATTCGACTCCCTGTGAACAGGTCGACACCTCAGGCCATGTCTTCTTCATGGTGATCTACAGTCTGATGTTTGTGGTGAGTCTCAAATGTTCACATTCTCTGTCTGTGTTAAAGAGCTAACCCCAACTGTCACATCAGATCCTGTAAACGTTGTAAATCCACTTCCTGTCTTGTCTCTGTTTCCTCTGTAGGTTGGTTTGATCCTCAATGGTTTCACCCTGAAGGTTTACTTCTGCCGACCTCAGCAGCTGACGACCAGCAGTATGACCATCTACCTGAAGAACCTGGCAGCTGCCGACTTCCTCATCACCCTCTGTCTCCCCATCCGAATAGCCGACTACGTCAGCAGCTCCATCTACATACACCAGGTCTTCTGCAGCTTTGGTGTTGCCACCTTCTATATGAACATGTACGCCAGCATCATGTTCATGGGCTACATCGCCGCTAACAGGTAGGACTGGACTGAAGGAGAAGCAGTGAGTTGTTGTAGTCATTAAGGTCACATAGGTGAGGTGAGTTGCTGAACCCCCCGGTCAGTGATTTTACACCTAAAACACACTGCATGCGGAACGGCTGCGTACTCCGCCATCCGCCAACTCACACATAATCCGTTTGTGATGCACACGGATGCGTCTCTGCCGGACACCGAGCGTCGCGAGAACACACGCAATCTCACGAATTCACGCTTTGACTCCTGCGATGACTTTCAACACCGCATCTTTTTTCTGGTGTATAAAAAGGCTGTGAGGTGTCATCAATGACAGGTTGATTTTGGACCTCCAGAATCAACCTCTCCTCATCCATGGGGTTGACGGGGTGAAAAGACGCCTGAAAACCTCTGACCTGTTGACTTTAGGTCGCCCCCACCTATTATGACGTGTTCTTGTAATGAAACTCGATCACGGAGTAATTTATTTTGAAAATCAACAGGGTTTTATTTTGTATTTTGTAGCTGATTTCCTTCCCCTCACGGTCTGCTCTGTGCTGAATTTATGCTCCGTGCTCCGGCGTCCGTGAACAACAGAAGCTCTGTGTGTGTTGCGGAGGGCTGCCGGACGCCGCAGTCGATCCGGAGCCGTGACGCAGCGGGGACGGAGACTGTTTGACTTGACACATTGACTAACATTGAAACGTATGCAGTGTGTTTTAGGGGTAAGGACTGCACTGTGGATGACAGACTGTCATAGTGATGGTAACCTGGAAAGATCATCCCTCATCATAGTAGGAGGTTTATGACACTGTCAGATGTTACTGTCCTCAGCCACACAGTTATCTGACACCTGGCTCTCCTCTCTGCAGGTACCTGAAGATCGTCCATCCTTTAGGAACTCACATCTTGCAGAAAGTGCGACCTGCCCACATCATCTCCACAGTCACCTGGGTTTTCCTTCTGACCATGACGGTTACCACAAATATCCTGTTGTTCCTCATGCAGAACAAAGAACTGACTTCTGTTCACAGCATAAGGACCTGTAAAGACCTGTACAGTGACCAGTTCAGTCTGTTCAACAAAATCGCTCACTTTGGCTGTGCTGTCATCTTCCTGTTCGTCCTCGCCTCCCTGGTCTTCTTCTACTACAGCACCTCCCGCAGGCTGTCGCTGGCACAGCTGAGGCAGCCAGCATCCTCCAGCAACAAGAAGCTCGCCAGGTCCCGCAGGAACATGTTGGTGCTGGTCAGCGTCTTCTGCGTTTGCTTTGTCCCTTACCACCTGGTTCGTCTTCCCCACACTTTCCTGAGGAGCCAATGTTTAGTGAGCCAGGTGTTGTTCTACCTGAAGGAGCTGACCATCATTGTGTCAGCTCTTAACGTCTGCCTGGACCCTCTCATCTATTTCATCTTCAGCAAGGCCTTCAGGGCCCAGCTGGGCTCGAGGAAGTTGTTCAGGACCGCACAGGTCCCAATGAATGAAGGAAACAACGAGGATGAACAGCGACGGGCAGACGAGTGCCGTCAAAATCAACAGGAGGACATCGAAGCAGAAAGTTCTTCTGTAGCTTCAGGCTAGCAGACACCAACGCACAATACAACACAATATCAACTCTTTCCTGGAGTTTACCTGAACCACAATCATTCCAGGACATGGACTTATTAATACTCTTGACTTTGCATTTCAGTTATATAGAAAAGCTCCATCCATTTGAATTACACGCTTTCAATAAACTAACAAACTTAATGTGAAGTAAGTAACAGGATTTATGTAACAATACTCAAACTCTAAATGACTGCAATCATTTTCACTGATGGCTCCATTAATATTGAATGCATGAACCTGGCTACTACTAATACTGATGTGTAGTGGAAGTATTACTATTATTACATAAATCGTATTACTTGCTTCACATTAAGTTTGTTAGTTAATTTATATTAAACATATGTAATTCAAATGGATGGAATTGAAACGCATCAGTCCTGCAGTTTGGCCAAAAGAGTGTAACCTCAGTTCACACATTACCTCTCACCTTCACTTACACTTACCAACCCTCATCAGGATGTCAGACATTGGGAGAAGTCTTTGGTCCCCATAAGGACTACAGGTCCTGACAAGCTCATGTTCTGTAAAACTGAAGGTCCCCTTTAGGTAACAAAAACACACTCACTTCCACAGGCTTTTACAAACCCACATACAGAGCAAGTGTTCATTGTTTTGTTCTTTTTCCTTGATTTTTATGGATTGTACATTGTTCTTTTCCTAAAAAATCTCATTATTACTTCACACTTTGACAATGTTGTCGTTGTTACACTCTTGCAGATGACCGATTGACAGAGTCACAATCGGTGGGTAAGAGATGGAAGACTTCATTCAGTGCTGATGTAGTACTATTACATAGTGATGATACAGTGCTATGATACAGTACTGGTGTAGATGTGGAGGATAGCTGTGGGTTGTCAAGGTCACCTGTGAGTCATTGACTGTCAACAGAGATCACACTAACATGGTACTATAACAGTTATTTTTAGCCTCTTTTAGGTCCTAGTTTTGGTTTTGCAGCACATTTCCTCTTCTGGTTCTCTCAGGGTTGCTCGAAGGATGAAAAAAAAAAACAGTCATAACCACATCATCATTGTCTCTGCAGACGCTCCCCCTCCACATAAACACTGCATAAAAGAAAGTAAGACAATGTTAAACCACAACATTTCACACGGACACAGACAGAGAGGTGAGTGCTGCAGATAACTCTGTTCTTTGTACTTTTACTGCAATAATATTAGACGTGAGCTGAGTACTGTAAATTACAACAATAATTACACACATACGAGTTTTTATTGCTTTTTGTACGTTTGTTAACTGATCTGCGGTTATAAAGTAACATTGGGTCAGGAAGTAAAGTAGAAGTACTTTGCCGAAGCACTCGGTTGGAAAACACTGCTATCTGTGATGAGACATGTATTTTATATATATTTAATATTTTTAATGATGATGTAATATATTTTATGACTGTTGGAAAAAGGTACACAACAGCTGGTCAAAGTGCATGAAAAAAAAACAAGTTTGTTTCATTTGAATTATTTTTTATTTTGAAATATTTTTGATTGCATATTTTGTTTATGGAAGTTCAAATTCAGCATGTAAGAATGTGAACTACAGGTGAACTGGAACTCCTGGAGAGTGTAAATATAAGTTTAAAATAATTTCTCTGATGATCATTAGCTCAGTCCTGGGAAATAAATGCTGTTGACCACAGGCGCAACCAGAAAACCTGAAAATATTTTTTATTTTAAAGACATGAAACTGATAATACATGTAAACTTTTGTTACTGGTTCTTCAAACACATGAAGCTGGGAATATGGATGTACCTTTACTGCTGATCTATGAGATGTGCCAGTTAACAGCCTTCAGACCAGTTGTAGACCAGTTCACTGGAGCCGATTCTGAGCCCTGGTTCAATACGAGGCTTGTGAGATGTCAACTTCAGACAGCTTGACTCTGTGCTGTATTTCAGTTTATATTTAGTGTCCATGTTGAGGTTTTCTCTGCTGCTGCGGTGGTCTGTCACTTCCCTTCCAGCTTGAACCAGTTCCTGTATGCAGACAGATGATGTTCAAACTGTTTTCCAACATTTCAAAGATCATTGTTTGGGTTCAACTCTCTCAGAACATCCAGAAACATGGGTGACCTCAGAGGAGTGGGAGTGACCCCGTCCTTCAACCAGTCCTCAGTATCCAACAATTCGACTCCCTGTGAACAGGTCGACACCTCAGGCCATGTCTTCTTCGTGGTGATCTACAGTATGATGTTTGTGGTGAGTCTCAAATGTTCACATTCTCTGTCTGTGTTAAAGAGCTAACCCCAACTGTCACATCAGATCCTGTAAACGTTGTAAATCCACTTCCTGTCTTGTCTCTGTTTCCTCTGTAGGTTGGTTTGATCCTCAATGGTTTCACCCTGAAGGTTTACTTCTGCCGACCTCAGCAGCTGACGACCAGCAGTATGACCATCTACCTGAAGAACCTGGCAGCTGCCGACTTCCTCATCACCCTCTGTCTCCCCATCCGAATAGCCGACTACGTCAGCAGCTCCATCTACATACACCAGGTCTTCTGCAGCTTTGGTACCTCCACCTTCTATATGAACATGTACGCCAGCATCATGTTCATGGGCTACATCGCCGCTAACAGGTAGGACTGGACTGAAGAAGAAGCAGAGCAGCTTGTTATTGGTTTTTAATACGTTCAGTGTGGTTGTGCAAGTTTTTTTTATTTGATATTGTCTTTGTGAAGAGGAGGGCCCACTCCTGCAGCTACATCTACAAGCTATGTACAGATTGTGGTGGTGAAGTTAAGCCTGTTGGCACTTCTGCATGCTGAGATGCCACCAAAACATTTGAATACGCAGTGCTACTACAGAGAGGGCCACACATTTACTGACACCTGGCTCTCCTTTCTGCAGGTATCTGAAGATCGTCCATCCGTTAGGAACTCACATCTTAGGGAAAGTACGAACTGCCCACATCATCTCCACAGTCACCTGGGTTTTCCTCTTTACCATGACGACCACTTTCGTCATCCTGTTGTTCCTCACGCAGAAAAAAGAATTAACTCCTGTTCCCAACACAAGGACCTGTGAAGACCTGTACAGTGACCAGGTCAACCTGTTCTACAAACTCGTCCACATTGGCTCTGTTGCCATCTTCTCGCTCATCCTCGCCTCCCTGGTCTTCTTCTACTACAGCACCTCCCGCAGGCTGTCGCTGGCACAGCAGAGGCAGCCAGCGTCCTCCAGCAACAAGAAGCTCGCCAGGTCCCGCAGGAACATGTTGGTGCTGGTCAGCGTCTTCTGCGTTTGCTTTGTCCCTTACCACCTGGTTCGACTTTCCTACACTTTCCTGAAGAAGCAAGACTCATTGAGCCAGGTGTTCTTCTACATGAGTGAGTTGACCATCATTGTGTCGACTCTTAACGTCTGCCTGGACCCTCTCATCTATTTCATCTTCAGCAAGGCCTTCAGGGCCCAGCTGGGCTCGAGGAAGTTGTTCAGGACCACACAGGTCCCAATGAATGAAGGCAACAACGAGGGGAGGAGCAACAAACAGGAGATGAGCGGCAACAATGTCAACAGCAATCGACAACAAGCGTCCTGTAGCTTACATCTAACGGACACCAACACCTACGACGTCACTGAAGATGTTCAGGCTTCAGGCTTCTAACAGACGTGTAGTTGTATCTTCGACTCTTGTACTTTGGCTGAAACGTGGTGGCAGCAGATTCAGTTCAGTTTGAGCGACCTCATCACATCCTGATGTGGATCTTTCTGAACGTGCAGAACTGCAGCCAGTCATTTCTGTGGTGTCATGCATGAAGCTACTTTATAAATAACGCGTTGCATCTGCAAAAAAGGTGTGACATTGACAACTGAAATAGTGACCACAGGCTCTTTACCCATTTCACATACATGCACGAGTTTCAGTTCGCGTCTGTTTGCACTGCCAACACATACATTACCAGGAACTGCTCCCTAAACTGACAACAGGGTAAAAAGGACAGAACCTGAAACAAATGACCAAACCAATATACAGACTTATTGACCACACAGCCTATAAATAATACGGTTTATTAAATATTTTAATGATTCATTTTGCTTTATAATCACATTATATGAACTGTATGTTGCTTTATTGATTCTTTATTGTTATAATTCTGTAAAATCTTTAATTATTTGGTAATTTTGAATAATCCTTTGCTCTTAAAAGGACTGATACTCACTGTGTGATGGAGTGTAGGAACTAAATACACGAGCACACAATGCCTCCACTGACCAGATACTGATACACACAAACATACACAAGTCTGTGTAGCTATCCTTGTTAGGACATTAACTTCATCCACCGTGGACAGCCTAACACAAACCCTAACCTGACCACAATCCACAGCTTCATTTACCTCACACTGTAGATTACACACACTAACCCTAACCAGGATCTTAAACAACCTTTTTCCACATTAGAAGAAGTCATTGGTCCCCATAAGGACGACTGGTCCTGAGAAGTTCAGTGTGTGTAATAGTCAAGGTCCCTAATGCGTAGCAAAAACAAACACAACAACAACTGTAATACATACACACAGAGCAAGTGTTTCTTGTTTTTGTGATTTAATGAATCATATCTATTTCTTTATTGCAATAAATCTCATTATTTGACAATTTGGCAACATTGTCTTTGTTACACTCATGCCAATGAAGTGATGATACAGTACAGATGTAGCTGTGGAGGACACCTGTGGGTCGTTAAGGACACCTGTGGGTCATTAAGGACACCTGTGGGTCATTAAGGACACCTGTGGGTCATTAGGGACACCTGTGGGTCATTAGGGACACCTGTGGGTCATTAGGGACACCTGTGGGTCATCGAGGGCACCTGTGGGTGAGGGATGCAACATTTTTCATAAAGTTTGCAGTTTTATTCTCGTCAGCAGGACAAACATGGACTTTAAGATTCACTGGGACTGAGCAGCGAACTGAAGTTTGGATTGAAAGATCCCAACAGAGACACACAGTCATCAAACAGTCAGGGTTGTTTGGAGACCCTATGCAAGATCATATTTGGAGGCCCATATTTTGTCGATTCCTAACATTTCAGAGGACGTGTGGGATGCACCAGTCTGTTACATGAGGAAAACAGGCTGGAGTACATTAATGCAACAGATGCAGCATGTTCCTGAAGAACCCAAAACAGTAGAAACATAAATAACTTACTTACAAACACAACGGTCCAGCATCTGTATTATTGTGCAAACAATGATAATGCTGATGTTTCAGGTAGTAAGAAACATTTACATGCAACACTGCAAACCCTTCAGCACCATCCTGGATCTGTTTCTGTGATTGTGGCAACAGAAATCAGCAAAAGCTCCATAATCTACTATTATTCTGATGCCATGATGCAGTTATTTATGGTGCCTACTGTTAATCTCATCACTTCAGTGAACGGTGTGTGGTTGTCCTTCATCCCATCACAGCTTCCTTGTCATAGCAGCTTAGTTTTAGTCTTAGTGTATCTGCTTCTATGAGCATAGAAGTGCTCCACACAAGTGAGGGTGTCTTGGGGGCCCCCTGGTGGCTGCACAGTCTGCATATAACAAGAAACGGCCCTGCATACAGTCCTGTTATAGTACTATTATTTATTAGTACTATGTTCTACATTAGTAATCTATGACAGTGTCATATACAGGCAGGTAATGAGCTTCCTCATCAGATAAAAACAGGAAACCTGTTCCTCGTTCTGCTGCTGATTCACTCTTCTTCTCTTTGTAGTAACATTCACACACAGCTGAACTACACACAACTATCATTTCATGTATTGCCTGTTCACACATTATCGACTGCACGTAATGTTTCTGTGCTGACCCTGGAAGCTGTGACGGGGTGAGCAAAGTAAGATTTTTAAATGTTTCATGTCAGCACGTGTGTTTATTCATGTAGCATCTTTCAACTCACAGTTACGACCTCCCTCATGTCGGCCCAGTAAATATGAAGCTTAGCTTAGCATAAAGACTGGAAACAGGGGGAAACCGTTAGCCCGGCTCTGTCTCACAGTGACATAACCTGCTTGAATTCATCAGTTTATGAGGAGTTATTGTTTAGTTGTGGTGTTGCAGATTTCCTGTCCTGTTTGTCGCTCTGCAGCTCCACCTCCACCTCAGTCCTTCCTGGTGTGAACGCTGCGTGAAGGAAGTGAAATAGTCAAATTTCTTATGAGAGGTTCAGACTGACGCACAGACAGGCTGGCAGGCAGACAGACAGGTGTGTGCTGCAGGTAACTCCGCTCTTTGTACTTTTACTGCTCTATGACATGTTTTGTTTTCACATACATTAGAGATTAAACATAAGAGTAGTTATAGCATTTTGTACCTTTGACTTGAGTACTAGAGTACTGTTGTATGTCATGTACAGGTAAAAGTCCTACTTAAGTAATAATACAGATACTCTAATAATACTTCTGTATGTATACTGCATATACTTTCTCTATATGCAGCAGAGAATACTTGTGTTCTTTTAATGCGTGTGTACTTTTACTGCTTAAAGTTAAAGTACATGAAGCTGAGAGTACTTGAGTCGTACTACTGATCTATGAGATGTAAACACTTGATTTTCCTTTTCAAAATGTTAATTTTACTATTTTGAAAATGTTTTTTCATATTTTTGCAAAAAAATGGCAAGTTTAGAGAAACGTACCCTGAAAAAACAAAAAAGGTTGGGACACACTAGTATATGTGAAAAATACATTTTGTGTTTTGTGTTTCAAACATTACTACATGAATATATATTATATATAATACATTAATATGAAAATTTAAGCCATGTTTCTTCTCATTAGATAAATGTCCTCCTGATCGTGAGCGATGAACACCTCCCGCCTGTTGAAAATTATTATTAATTTGATTATTACGATGCTGCTGACACATAACTGTGAGAGAGCCAAACATAATGAAACATGTTTTTGTTAAGTTAAAGTAAGAACTAGCAGCAGTTATTTCTGAGACATGCGGTTATTTGTAGCAGCGTCTGTCGATGTAAAAGTCTCATTCTGGTAACAAAAGCATAACGATCCTTATCGAATGTTTTCAAATTGCCTTAATGATGAATAAGAGAGCGGACGGTTAGGCTACAGAATTAAATCAGATATAATGACGTGAATTTTAAATGACTTTAAGGACGGTGGACCCCGTACTGATGGGAAACACAATTCACCATTTAAAGCAACAAAAATTTCATGAAATTGGTATTTTATGCAATTTAGCGCCAACGACTGAAAATCAGTCTGAGCTTTACTGTGTGAAGAAAAGTGCGCTGTGCAGACATAAAAATACTGCTGATGTTCTTGAGGCTGAGCAATGACACGTGACGTGATGCATTATAAATAACAACATGTGAAAAACTAGCACAAACTATCAGAGCATCAGTGCTGGTGCACAGTTTGCAGCTGGTTTACTTCCTGATTCTGAGAACTTGCATGTGTATCGCCGCCACAGTCTGACAGCTGACCACGGCGTTCAATCATTTCATCTATCTATCTATCGATGCATCGACTTTCCAGCTCCACCCTGCACAAACTTTTGCTACACATCAGATGATTAATGTTTACCGGAGCTGACGACTTACGACTAACTGTGGTTTAAGTGTTGTGACGGTCTGTCACTTCCCTTCCAGCTTGAACCAGTTCCTGTATGCAGACAGATGATGTTCAAACTGTTTTCCAACATTTCAAAGATCATTGTTTGGGTTCAACTCTCTCAGAACATCCAGAAACATGGGTGACCTCAGAGGAGTGGGAGTGACCCCGTCCTTCAACCAGTCCTCAGTATCCAACAATTCGACTCCCTGTGAACAGGTCGACACCTCAGGCCATGTCTTCTTCGTGGTGATCTACAGTCTGATGTTTGTGGTGAGTCTCAAATGTTCACATTCTCTGTCTGTGTTAAAGAGCTAACCCCAACTGTCACATCAGATCCTGTAAACGTTGTAAATCTTCACTTCCTGTCTTGTCTCTGTTTCCTCTGTAGGTTGGTTTGATCCTCAATGGTTTCACCCTGAAGGTTTACTTCTGCCGACCTCAGCAGCTGATGTCCAGAAGTGTGACCATCTACCTGAAGAACCTGGCAGCTGCCGACTTCCTGATCAGCCTCTGCCTCCCCATCCGAATAGCTCACCACGCCAGCCGCTCCGTCCCCATCTTCCGATTCTACTGCAGCTTTGGTGCTTCTGCCTTCTACCTGAACATGTACGCCAGCATCATGTTCATGGGCTACATCGCAGCTAACAGGTAGGACTGGACTGCAGGGAAAGTAGAGCTCGTTGTTTGTTGGTATCAAGTTCAGTGTGATTGAGTTTTTTTCCTTTGACTTGTATTTTGTGAAGCGTCGGCTCAGTTTCAGTGCTGGGTTCGCGACCTTTAGGGTATCGACGGAAAGTCTCAGTGTCTGGCCTCTGTTGATGATGCAGCCTTGATTACTTGGAAGGGAAAAAGGTCCAGTATGAGGAGGAGGCTGCGTTTTTGATACCTCGCCCTTCTGTACTCAGATCTGGACAAAGATGACTGTTTGTATGGGTTCGTATGGTTGTACAGAGGGCTGTGTTCACGTCCCCTTCACACCCGCATGGAACCAAAGAACCCCAAAAAGACATTAGCAGGTCGTTATGCAAACGCCTTACATGAATTATTAAGTAATTTATTTTTCAACAACTCGAACAAACTTGAACGACACTAAACAAAAGATGAGATGAAGTTCATGCTCAGTACAGACAGTGTGCATGTGCACGAGGTTAACGTTGCGTGATTGAAAGAAATCAAAGCAGACAAGTCTGACAGGTGCTTCACATACCTGAGGTCACCTGGCAGCAATGAGCTGCACCTCAGATATCTGCTGCACTGCAACAAAACAACAAGTTATAAATGAAGCAGACAGTGACTCTTGATTCTTGACTTGGATGAAATCTTTCATGAATCAGAGCTAATGGTTGAAGCGTTTATGGTGAAGAGAAGGCTCAGTGTTTCAAAGAACAGCTTGGAGTATTAGATTATGGAAAATTATTTTTAATTTCTTTCTTGCTTAAAGTTTAATTTTCAGTGTGATGCCGGGGAAACAGCTCGGCTCTGTCCACACATACAAATACACAAATACCCCTTATATAAATTCCAGTCGGTAAGCGTGGAGCAGTTTGAGTGGGTGTTACTCTGTTGTAGTGTTATCTTAACTAAACTGAATGTGGTAAAAGGAGTCTCAGTGTAAATATGTTTTATTGAGGTCAGGGGACCACAGGGGCATTTTATTGGAAGGCTGACTGATTTTTTAGTAAGTGCTGCCGCCCAGGAGTTGATTGGTTGGTTGGTTGGTTGGTTGGTTGGTTGGTTGGTTGGTTGATTCGTTGATTGGTTGGTTGGTTGGTTGGTTGGTTGACCTTGATTTTAAAGACCAGAAACGTTCTTTGCAAAGATTCGTTCCACTTTGTGATTTCAGTCAAACAGTAAACAGAGACACGACGTGGTTTCCGTAGTAGTTCAGAGCTTTGAAAGTTTCTCAGATGCAAAAAGCTGCAGTGGAGGTGAGATGTTCAGATAAAGACCGAACTGAAGAGACAAACCCTGTGGTTGGTTAGCAGGCAGCAGATCTCTGAACTTTTTTGGGGGGTGGGGAAGGATGTATGTGGAACATATACATTATTATACATATACATATTATTGGAAAGTATAATACTATCTATTAACTATATTGTCACTTGGGCGATCTGCCATATTAGCTCATTGCTCTTTGCACACCAGGCCTACAGTCGGTTATTTATAAATCCAACACACGATCTGACGTTGATAGCGGAATGTCGGCCGACAAACGTGATGCATGTTTAATGCCACGGACAGCTGCTTCATGACGAGGGTCTAACTGACATGACCCGCCTGCACACACAGTGCAGAAGCTGCTGCAGAGGGTTTGCCATTTATTCTTGATGCCCGTCTCGACACCTTCAGGGTCGTCCCCGGGCTTCATGAACCTGCAGGCTAATGATAATGCAAATGTCAACACCTAGCCCAGGTCCCGCGTTCTTTCCGCCATGTTCCGCCTCGCTCTAGCTGATGTACTGATTATGAATTCAACAGTATCAGGATGTGAAACTCTCACCACAGGTTTTAACACTTATCGGATATAGAGCGTGCAGATTAAATCGGTCTGACAGGCACAGCTACTTCAGACTGTGGTCGTCCTGGCTTCCTGCTGGAGGTAAACGTTGCTCAACAACGGCTCCTGCAACCATCAACGCAATCTTAAACTAATTATTTTTCTTCATGTCCATTTTTGAGCAAAAGTGATCTCATGAGCACTTGAGCGTCAACTTGAGTTGTATTTGGATGCACTCAGTGCTAAGATCAGGAGGAGTTTCATTACCATTGAACATAATCAGCAGACTGACTCCTGGTTCTCCTCTCTCCAGATACATGAAGATCATCCATCCTTTAGGAAGTCACATCCTGCGGACGGTGCGAGCCACCCACATCATCTCCGCGGTGACCTGGGGTTTCCTCTTGGCCACGACGAGCACCTACATCATGCTGTCGGTCTTCACCCAGAAAAATGTGACCCACATCGCCAACAACACAGGAAGCTGTGAAGTCCTGCACAGTGACCAGCTCAGTCTGTTCTACAAACTCGTCCACTGCAGCTCCGCTGTCATCTTCCTTTTCGTCCTCGCCTCCCTGGTCTTCTTCTACTCCAGCACCTCCCGCAGGCTGTCGCTGGCACAGCAGAGGCAGCCAGCGTCCTCCAGCAACAAGAAGCTCGCCAGGTCCCGCAGGAACATGTTGGTGCTGGTCAGCGTCTTCTGCGTTTGCTTTGTCCCTTACCACCTGGTTCGTCTTCCCTACGCTTTCCTGAAGAGGACTGAAGGAGCTGACCATCATGGTGTCGGCTCGTCGAGCCAGGTGTTCTTCTACCTGAAGGAGCTGACCATTGTGGTGTCGGTTCTCAACGTCTGTCTGGACCCCTTCATCTATTTCATCTTCTGCAAAGCCTTCAGGACCCAGCTAGGCCTGAAGAGGGCGTTCAGCACCACACAGACCTTAACTCATGGAGGAAACAACGAAAGGAGGAGCAGCACCGGGCAGAGCACCAACAAAATCAAGAGGAAGACGTCGCTCAGCACGACGTCAAAGCCGACCGGCGTTCTGTAGCTCGAGGCTAACGGACACCAACACCCATGACTTCACAGCATGTCCTCAGGCTTCTTACCGACTCGCAGCTGGATTATTTAGTCTTGGACTCAGCGGACCGTGCAGAGGAAGCAGATCCAGTTTAGTTTCATGTAGTGCTTCATAAATTATAAACATTATGTTTGCTGAGTGTGTCTGTTGCTAACTCTGCAGCTCACATCAGTACTTATAAACTGTCCTGAGCACAAATATGTTTCCAGGAACTGACAACAAATAAAACCTGTTTGAAACAAGTTATGTGGTTTTAGTTATGTAAATATCAGACTTGGCTTTAATACACACTGATATTCAAAATAGTTCCTGGAACATCTGCAACGACAACGAGCTTTAGAGGAAATACATGAATTAAAATCTAAGAGGGTCAAATATTTTTGTTTTTGTTTAAATGTTTAAATGTGTGCAATATACATCATTAGATTAATATATGAAATATTCAGAAACACATGTTAAATGCATGAATTTATTGTATATGTTGTGTTTGTCACATCAGAACTACTTATATTATTTTATTAATGTTGTTGATATTGGTTTTATTAAAGTATTTTGAACATGTGAGAAAGTTGAAGTATGATTTAGTGTCATTGGTCAAACTGGACTGTTTACAGTCTACATGCCGCTGAAGACGTCCTGTATATCCACATGAAGCTCTCTGTGCTGTTGTATTGTGTGTTGTGATGTTTCATGGTGAAACTGTTTCAGACTCACACAGCTGGCTTCAGACTCCCGTTGTGGTCGAACAGAACCAGATTGTTCGACATCGTTGGGGATAATCGTTTTAAACTCCGGACGACGTTCATCGCGTTGAAACCAGAAATATTTATGCAAAGAGTCCAGACTGTGACTTCCTGTCACACCTCCACAGCTGACTAATCGTGCTGAAGGTGTGAGTGACGTCAGTTTCAGAAAATGTTTCATTTATCAGAACCTGACGTCAGACACGACAGCTGAGCTCACAACAATCAGTGTGAAGTGTTTCCCCTCCCCGTCACTTTGAGTTAACACAAGTCTTTTTGAAGAAGTGTGTGTGTGTGTGTGTGTGTGTGTGTGTGTCTGTGTGTCTGTGTGTGTGTGTGTGTGTGTGTGTGTGCAGGGAGGTGTGGCCTGTGATCAGACTACTGACGACAGTCCTCAATACGTCTGTCTGCAGTTTCCGCAGCCTCGAACACATGAACTGCACCGACAGACTGAATCAAACCTGAGAGGACCTGTAGAGTTGATCCTCGGGGATCCAACACGTGGTCCGAGGACCTACCAGAGGCCACTATAAGCCACCGGAGGTGAAGAGGTAAGGTGCCATTTCTATTTATTTCGAACTTCGGTGTGTTTTCTATCAGACGTGATAAACCACAGTTTCCTCCTGCACAGGAAGTGAAATGAAATGTAGTTCAGTTTAAGTGTGACTGACAGAAGATGTTCATCTTCGGTTCCCATGATTCAAACAAGTTTCAGGCTGGTCAAAGCTGAGAAAGTTAATTGGAAGAATCACACACAGCAGTTCCTGATTGGTCAACAGCCAATGACATCTCTCGTTTAGTGCTGCCAATAAAAAGACTTCCTGTCTCTGCTGAGCTCGTCTGACTGTGACCAGAAACGCCTCGTATGAATCAGCATGCGTTGTGTTAATTATTCCTAATTATTCAAACTTTTGCTGTCAAAGTCGACAACGTTGATAACAGCCAATCATCATCCAGGTCCCCAGCAGCGGCTGATATCAGCGACTAGTCCAGCAGCGGCTGATATCAGTGACTAGTCCAGCAGCACCTTATATCAGCGACTAGTCCAGCAGCGGCTGATATCAGCGACTAGTCCAGCAGCACCTTATATCAGCGACTAGTCCAGCAGCGGCTGATATCAGCGACTAGTCCAGCAGCGGCTGATATCAGAGACTAGTCCAGCAGCGGCTGATATCAGCGACTAGTCCAGCAGCGGCTGATATCAGAGACTAGTCCAGCAGCAGTCAGTCCAGCTCGGCGTCTGTCTTTCAGCCTTTTATTTCACCAAGTTCTCACCAACCACTAAAAGTCAGTCCCACATTTACTCTGTTACAGCTTTAGTTTCTCTGCAGACGACTCAACAGTTTATACTAGTCCACATATCTGTTGATGTTAATCGTAGAAAACTGGACTCACTTACTTACTGACTGACTGGTGGGGAGCCCCAGACATTATCCGAGGTCATTGAGGACACCTGTGGGTCGTTGAGGACACCTGTGGGTCGCTGAGGTCACATGTGGGTCATTGAGGACACCTGTGGGTCGTTGAGGTCACCTGTGGGTCGCTGAGGACACCTGTGGGTCGTTGAGGTCACCTGTGGGTCGTTGAGAACACCTGTGGGTCGTTGAGGACACCTGTGGGTCGTTGAGAACACCTGTGGGTCGTTGAGATCACCTGTGGGTCGTTGAGGTCACCTGTGGGTCGTTGAGGACACCTGTGGGTCGTTGAGGTCACCTGTGGGTCGTTGAGGACACCTGTGGGTCGTTGAGGACACCTGTGGGTCGTTGAGGACACCTGTGGGTCGTTGAGAACACCTGTGGGTCGTTGAGGACACCTGTGGGTCGTTGAGAACACCTGTGGGTCGCTGAGGACACCTGTGGGTCGTTGAGATCACCTGTGGGTCGTTGAGATCACCTGTGGGTCGTTGAGGACACCTGTGGGTCGTTGAGGACACCTGTGGGTCGTTGAGGTCACCTGTGGGTCGTTGAGGTCACCTGTGGGTCGTTGAGATCACCTGTGGGTCGTTGAGATCACCTGTGGGTCGTTGAGGACACCTGTGGGTCGTTGAGGACACCTGTGGGTCGTTGAGGTCACCTGTGGGTCGTTGAGGTCACCTGTGGGTCGTTGAGGTCACCTGTGGGTCGTTGAGGTCACCTGTGGGTCGTTGAGGACACCTGTGGGTCGTTGAGGACACCTGTGGGTCGTTGAGAACACCTGTGGGTCGCTGAGGACACCTGTGGGTCGTTGAGAACACCTGTGGGTCGTTGAGAACACCTGTGGGTCGTTGAGGTCACCTGTGGGTCGCTGAGGACACCTGTGGGTCGTTGAGGTCACCTGTGGGTCGTTGAGGTCACCTGTGGGTCGTTGAGAACACCTGTGGGTCGTTGAGAACACCTGTGGGTCGTTAAGAACACCTGTGGGTCGTTGAGGACACCTGTGGGTCGTTGAGAACACCTGTGGGTCGTTGAGGACACCTGTGGGTCGTTGAGGACACCTGTGGGTCGTTGAGGACACCTGTGGGTCGTTGAGGTCACCTGTGGGTCGCTGAGGACACCTGTGGGTCGTTGAGGACACCTGTGGGTCGTTGAGGTCACCTGTGGGTCGCTGAGGACACCTGTGGGTCACTGAGGACACCTGTGGGTCGTTGACTCAGCCTGTCCTGATGTGAGCTGTTACGATTGCTACGGGAACCTTTAGTGGTTCAGACTGTTGGTTGGACAAAACAAACATTGTGTCACATTGGCCTTCTGTGTAATAGACCTTTTTCACAGCTGTCATATTTACATGAAAAAGTGGACTTGTGGGAAAAAATCAGTTCCACTTATTGCCAACATGCAGCACAGCAGTACACTGAGCCTAAACCTGTTTTCACATTAAGGCATGAGTAACAATCATCCAGTGAGATCAGAGAGTGGAGGCTGTGTTAGAAATGTCAAACATGTACGTGTGTGTGAATCACATTTGTGTTTAACAAGAGTTAAAGTTTGAGTTTCATGATTTGTGACTTCCTGCTGTTTGTTTTGCATCCTGGACGTCACGTCACTCACAGCTGTACGCTGACACACTTCACCTAAACTGTTTGAAAACAATTTTCTCTGATTTTGGTGAAACTGAATCATATTTTATGGAGAAAGGCTGCTGTGCATCGTGTTGTCGACCTTGATGATGTTTGTTTTATATTTTAAAAATCATGTTTTCGTAGAAACCCGTCACTCAGATTCAGAAGCTGAATGAAAAGAATAATTTTGCTTTAAAGTGTTTAAATGTGGGTTTCTGCTTTTCCTGTTTCCAATCAGACAGTGACTGTGAAGAACAGACATCCAGACCACAATCAGTCAGACTCAGACTTCCTCAAAACCCCCACAGTAAGAACCTGAAACTCTTTGAATTTACTATGAAGCATGACAGGAAGTGAACAGGTGCTCTTTGTGTTTCAGCTCCTGATGATGCCTCCTTCCACCGACTCCAGCGCTGGAGCAGCTGAGATGGGGAAGGAGTGCATCGTCAACGACCAGATGGGACCCTTCATCGTGATCTACATCCTCATCTTCATCATCAGTCTGCCTGGAAACCTGCTGTCTGTGTGGGCCTTCATCCGCAGTCCAAGAACCAATGTAGGACTGAGCCTGACTGTACAGTCTTTGTATAAATATGAAATATTCTGCAGTTTAAAGTATTCATGGTCTTCCAGCAGCAGAGCACCAGCGTCTACCTGGTGAACCTTCTGGTGGCGGACCTCCTGCTGCTGCTTGCTCTGCCCTTCAAGATCCTGAAGGACCTCGGGGTGATGCCGTGGAACCTCATGGTGTTTCACTGCCAGGCCAGTGCTGTCACCATCTACATCAGCCTCTACGCATCCATCGCCTTCCTCACCTTCATCATTACTGACCGCTACCTGCAGGTAAGACCACTTAGGAATACTGTACATCAACTTCCAGAAAGAATCAACCCACAGAACTTCTGAACCGGCAGTGTCCAGTCTAACAGTGAACACGGCGACAGAACCTCTGAACCGGCAGTGTCCAGTCTAACAGTGAACACGGCGACAGAACCTCTGAACCGGCAGTGTCCAGTCTAACAGTGAACACAGAGACAGAACCTCTGAACCGGCAGTGTCCAGTCTAACAGTGAACACGGCGACGGAACCTCTGAACCGGCAGTGTCCAGTCTAACAGTGAACACAGAGACGGAACCTCTGAACCAGCAGTGTCCAGTCTAACAGTGAACACGGAGACAGAACCTCTGAACCGGCAGTGTCCAGTCTAACAGTGAACACGGCGACAGAACCTCTGAACCTGCAGTGTCCAGTCTAACAGTGAACACGGCAACAGAACCTCTGAACTGGCAGTGTCCAGTCTAACAGTGAACACGGCAACAGAACCTCTGAACCTGCAGTGTCCAGTCTAACAGTGAACACAGCGACAGAACCTCTGAATCGGCAGTGTCCAGTCTAACAGTGAACACAGCGACAGAACCTCTGAACCTGTAAATCAGTTGAGCTGCCCGCTGGTGGACATAAGAAATAACATTGACAACCTTCACAACCTTTTTATCTATGCCTAAAATTCATTCATTTTGAACACCCAGTGTTGGTGGTGTTGGTGGTGTTGGTGGTGTTGGTGGTGTTGGTAGTGTTGGTGGTGTTGGTGGTCTTGGTAGTGTTGGTGGTGTTGGTGGTGTTGGTAGTGTTGGTGGTCTTGGTGGCTGATGGGTCTCTTCTCCTGCAGGACTGCCACAGTCTGAACTCCTTGCGGTTGCGGGAGGTCGGCTTCGCCCGGCTGCTGTCGCTGGTTGTCTGGTTGATGCTGCTGCTCATCATGGTGCCCAACATGGCTCTGCCCACAAACAAAGTGCAGGTACCGTGATAGTCTTGCATCCATTTAGAACTAAACTGCCGTTACCAAGATGAAACCTCACCTTTAAATGTGAATGTTCTCTGCAGGAGCAGCAGTACCTCAAGTGTTCGTCTCTGAAGACAAGCATCGGGCTCCACTGGCACAGCCTGACCGTCTTCCTCTGCACGGTTTTGTTTCTTAACGCCTCCGCCGGCGTCCTCATCTCCAGCGGTCTGGCTCTCAAAAGACTCCTGCGGAGTCGCAAGGATCCCAAACTCTGGGTGAACGCCAGGCGGGCAGCAGTGAGCGTGGCCGCCGTGGTGTTGGCTTACATACTCTGCTTCGTGCCGTACCACATCGTCCGGCTGCCGTACACATTGGCCCAAACCAAAGTCATCACGGACTGCCAGACCCAGAGGAAGCTGTTTCTGGGGAAGGAGTCGACACTTCTACTGACTGTGCTACACCTCTGCTTCGACCCGCTCCTCTTCTTCTACCTCTACGAACCTTTCAGACAGGCTTTCCGCAGGATGTTCCCCTGCTGCAGGAGCCAGGCAGCCAGCGATGCAGAGCAACAGGCTGCGCAGGAAATGATGCAAACTGCGGCATCTGCGCGGCAGGAGGATGCGGTGAATACGCGTGTGAATCCCTGCAGCACACTTACTGGTGAGGTGGCACAAAGACCGAAGGCTTAAGATGGATGCTACAGCAGCTCAGGGTCACTCGTAAACTTTCTCTTACTGTTAATTCACTGTTTATTTCATGCAGGTCACTGTTTCCACCTGGTTCGTTCGTCCTCTTTGTTGTTGTGAAGGTTCTCCTCATTCTCCTGTGAAAGGGTGAAAGGACGACCTCGGCGGTGGAGGATAAGTGTTGTCCTCCACCTCCTTCACTTTCAAACCACCTGTCCGAAACGTGAACATCATTGTCACTAGAAGACCGTCCTTTGGAAGAAGCCTGCAGGGTCTCGTGTCGTCTTGTGAAGTTGTGGTTCGGTGTAAAGGTTCCGTTCCTCACCGTCTTTGGGGTCTTCTGGTTTCTGTGGTTTCTTTGTTGCTGGGTTTGAGGAACACTGATCAGACGACGCTGTGGCGTCTGTGTCTTCATCAGCTGCTGTGTTTCCACAAACATCCTTCATACGTTGATTTAACTCTTCTCAAAGAAAGATGACCTGGACTGAGAATCTTTACTAATTAAGTAAATGGGATCACCTATAATCTTCACACTGACTGACAGCTCTGTTCTCACAGAACATGCAGAGTTCTGACTGGTTCTGGTTGTTGTGTGTGTACTGTGAATATGATAAATACATATGAATGGAGTGTCATTCTTTGTTTGGACCAGCAGGTGGCAGCATCAGTGTTCTCTGTGTTCTCCATCAGAATTCATGTATAAACTTTACTTTTTGAAACCCCCTCGCCTCACATCTGTCAGTCTATGGGAGGTGCACCATGTTGGCGTTCAGCTGACTGAGTCTTTAACCAGCCAAGACTCCGAGGTATGTTTGATTCGCTGACCTTCCCAAGTGGCAGCTGCTGCTGCAAACACACCAGGATATTTGTGGGTTCCATTGACGATGGCCACATGTGAGCGATTATTCATCGTCATCAGCAGCAGCTCCCTTTGCTTCGCTGACGTCTCCTGTCCTCTGTTGGACCGTCGTGGTCTCTGCAGAACCAGCTGTAGACCCGGTTTCACTCCCACGTTCTCACAGAGCAGGTTGAAGCAAAGCTCCGTCCAAACTGACCAGCTACATGTTTCAAATCAAACAACATGAATCTTCTTAATGTTTATTCGTAAACCTACAGACTAGCTTTTAGCTTTAGCTTGTAGCTAATGTAGCTAACTGCTAACATTAGCTATCTTTGTTAGCTTGGATGCTAACTTAGTTTTAACATGGGGACTTATGGATTCACTTCTGCAGCCAGTGGAGCCTCAAGTGGACGTTTGACGCTGTGTATATTTGGCTAGGCTAGCAGTTTCCCCCTGTTTCCAGTCTTTATGCTAAGCTAGGCTAACTGCTCCTCCTGAAGGCTCGTGCTCCTCCAGGTTCTCCAGACAGTTCTTGGTGTCGTTGGCTCGGCCCAGCTGGCTGACTACGACCCGGCTTCGGTCTCCATGGACTCATTCAATAGGAAACATCTGGACCGTGTGTGTGTGTGTGTGTGTGTGTGTTTAAGTGTGTGTGTGTGTTGTCATTGGTGTTGCAATAAAACACACAACTCTAAAATTAGACCCTGAAGACTCTGATATGAGCTCACTTCCCAGATATGGAGGTAAACACACACACACACACACACACACACACACACACACACACACACACACACACACACACACACACACGCACACACACACACACATACCTGCCTGCCATTAGTGACATCATCAGTGACATCATCATCTGAGCAACTGGTAGGAGAAATGTATTTTTTTCTCTTAGCTGCTGTTAGCTCAGTTTGTTAGCTGCTGTTAGCTCAGTTTGTTAGCTGTTGTTAGCTCAGTTTGTTAGCTGCTGTTAGCTCAGTTTGTTAGCTGCTAGCAGCTAATGTTAGCTCAGTTTGTTAGCTGCTGTTAGCTCAGTTTGTTAGCTAATGTTTGCTCAGTTTGTTAGCTGCTAGCAGCTAATGTTAGCTCAGTTTGTTAGCTGCTATTAGCTCAGTTTCTTAGCTCCTGTTAGCTCAGTTTCTTAGCTGTTCTTTGCTCAGTTCGTTAGCTGCTGTTAGCTCAGTTTCTTAGCTACTAGCAGCTAATGTTAGCTCAGTTTGTTAGCTGCTGTTAGCTCAGTTTGTTAGCTGCTGTTAGCTCAGTTTGTTAGCTGCTGTTAGCTCAGTTTGTTAGCTGTTGTTAGCTCAGTTTGTTAGCTGCTGTTAGCTCAGTTTGTTAGCTGCTAGCAGCTAATGTTAGCTCAGTTTGTTAGCTGCTGTTAGCTCAGTTTGTTAGCTGTTGTTAGCTCAGTTTGTTAGCTGCTGTTAGCTCAGTTTGTTAGCTGCTAGCAGCTAATGTTAGCTCAGTTTGTTAGCTGCTGTTAGCTCAGTTTGTTAGCTAATGTTTGCTCAGTTTGTTAGCTGCTAGCAGCTAATGTTAGCTCAGTTTGTTAGCTGCTATTAGCTCAGTTTCTTAGCTCCTGTTAGCTCAGTTTCTTAGCTGTTCTTTGCTCAGTTCGTTAGCTGCTGTTAGCTCAGTTTCTTAGCTACTAGCAGCTAATGTTAGCTCAGTTTGTTAGCTGCTGTTAGCTCAGTTTGTTAGCTGCTGTTAGCTCAGTTTGTTAGCTGCTGTTAGCTCAGTTTGTTAGCTGTTGTTAGCTCAGTTTGTTAGCTGCTGTTAGCTCAGTTTGTTAGCTGCTAGCAGCTAATGTTAGCTCAGTTTGTTAGCTGCTGTTAGCTCAGTTTGTTAGTTAATGTTTGCTCAGTTTGTTAGCTGCTGTTAGCTCAGTTTGTTAGCTGCTAGCAGCTAATGTTAGCTCAGTTTGTTAGCTGCTGTTAGCTCAGTTTGTTAGTTAATGTTTGCTCAGTTTGTTAGCTGCTAGCAGCTAATGTTAGCTCAGTTTGTTAGCTGCTATGAGCTCAGTTTCTTAGCTCCTGTTAGCTCAGTTTCTTAGCTCCTGTTAGCTCAGTTTCTTAGCTGTTGTTTGCTCAGTTCGTTAGCTGCTGTTAGCTCAGTTTCTTAGCTACTAGCAGCTAATGTTAGCTCAGTTTCTTAGCTGCTGTTAGCTCAATTTGTTAGCTAATGTTTGCTCAGTTTGTTAGCTGCTAGCAGCTAATGTTAGCTCAGTTTCTTAGCTGCTGTTAGCTCAATTTGTTAGCTAATGTTTGCTCAGTTTGTTAGCTGCTAGCAGCTAATGTTAGCTCAGTTTGTTAGCTGCTATTAGCTCAGTTTCTTAGCTGCTGTTAGCTCAGTTTCATAGCTGCTGTTAGCTGCTGTTAGCTCAGTTTCTTAGCTGCTGTTAGCTCAGTTTGTTAGCTGATGTTAGCTAATGTTAGTTGCTAAACTCATTTGTGAAGCTATAAATAACACATCCACTTATAGTGTTTTGCTAGCAACAACGTTAGCAAGCATCAAGCTAAGGTTAGCTAGCCAACAAAGTAACAAAAAGTTTGACAGGAGTTCGATAGCTTGCTTGGACAAATTGCTAGCTCGCTAATGTATCAAAATATGTCACGAAATGACAAAATATCTGACATGTTAGCGGAAACATTAGCTTTGACCTTGTGTTGTACATTAGTGGACTTTTCTATTTCTAAGCTAACGTTAGCTTGTGTTACAAAGGAAAGCAGCTTCTATGGACATGATGGCAGAGGAGAAGAGAGCGAGGAGGACGCTGACGGAGGAAGCTAAGAAGAGAAAAGGAGAACTGCTATGTCTTGTGTTGTTGGCCTGAGCCGCGCTAGCTGCCTGCCTCTACTTCCAGTCTTTGTGCTAAGCTATGCTAACGACAACGCGTATGAAACCTGAACTGTCCCTTTAAGTCTGTCCGCTCGCGTGTTTTTCTTTCTGTCCTTTTTAAGTCACCAAAACGCCACCAGACGACCCTTTTATAGAGAGAGAGCGAGGGAGAGCGAGGGAGACGGAGGTCATCTGATGTCGTGGGAACGGCGCTAACAAAATACACACACACACACACACACACACACACACACACACACACACACACACACACACACACACACTCCTCCACAACTGCTTTCAATTTCGGACTCTTGCCCCGCTCCCCTCCTCCGTCACACATCCTCTCTTTCATTCTCTCCGTCTGTCCTCCTTCAGTTGAACTTTTTAAACTTTCATCCAATCAAACGCCTTCTTTCGCCTGACGCCGCCTGGGCCAAGTGCTTCCTGTTTGACCCGGTCCATGCCCGGGCCGGGCCTCACTGCTTACTGCACAGAACCTCAGAACTTCATTCAGACTGGATCAGATTTTATTCCCCCGGTGATGAACTCCGACTGCTCAGCTTCAGCACATTGGCTGCTGTGGTTAGACTGCTCGCTGCTGTTTTAGAGGTTCTGGTTCTGGTCCGGCCGCGTTCACTGGAAGGTGCTACCTCATAGACCTAAACAGACATAAATCCAGTTAAAGATGGAGAGAACGAGAGAGAGACGGAGGGAGAGAGAGATAAGACAGACGATCAGTCTATAAAGAGCCTGAGAATATTAAACTGCGGAGATGGAAAATACTTCAGTGTGTGTGTGTGTGTGTGAGTGTGTGTGTGTGTGTGTGTGTGTGTGTGTGTGTGTGTGTGTGTGTGTGTGTGTGTGTCTGACCTTGTTCACCGTCTGACTAAGCCACAGAGAAAATAACACACTGATATCTGAGGTTAGTCATCAGATCTCAGATGTCCAGGCCGAGCCGGCCAATGAGAAGCCGCCGCTGCTGCATGTGACTCACCTTGATGACGTGTTGCAGGTGTGACGCTCTTATTTTACAGAGCCGTGTTCGAAAAATGTCAAAATAAAACATCCTGTGCAGACTCCAGATCGTAAAAAAAACACCTGCGACACATCATCAAGGTGAGTCACACGCAGCTTCTCACTGGTCCTCTGAAGACTACGAACAGAACCAGAACCTACAGACCGCTCACAGAGGTTAAAGGTCAACATGATACAAACAGTGTGTCAGCTCTGTGATCATCCAACGTTAAAGACTGTGACACACACACACACACACACACACACACACACACTGCCCTGTAATCTGCTCCGATATGATTAGAAGCTGCAGGACAAAAAAAAAAAAACATTTTAAAAAAGTCTGATCCTCTCAGCCAATCACGTCACAGTTCACCTGGCTGCCGGGGACAACGGACAGCCCTGTCATTACTGTTTCCATGGTAACCAGGTAACCAGGTGACGTGAAACGCCGGGAGGCCGTCAAGCTGTAATTATGTCATCTTCGTGATGTGTTCAGGGACTCTGTGGCACTCGGAAGGATTATTGTTCCATACTTTTTTCAGGTCCAGGTTCAGGTCCAGGTCCAGGTTCAGGTCCAGGTCCAGGTCCAGGTCCAGGTCCAGGTCTAGGTTCAAATCAAATCAAATCAAATCAATCATTGATGGATGAACTGGATGGATAGATAGATGGGTGGATGGATGGATGATAGATGGATGGATGATATATGGATGGATGGATGGATGGATGGATGGATGATAGATGGATGGATAGATGGATGGATGGATGGATGATAGATGGATGGATGGATGGATAGATGGATGGATGGATGGATGATAGATGGATGGATGATAGATGGATGGATAGATGGATAGATGGATGGATGATAGATGGATGGATGATAGATGGATGGATAGATGGATGGATGGATAGATGGATGAATGGATGGATGATAGATGGATAGATAGATGGATGGATGGATAGATGGATGAATGGATGGATGATAGATGGATGGATGATAGATGGATGGATAGATGGATGGATGATATATAGATGGATGGATGGATGATAGATGGATGGATAGATGAATGATATATGGATGGATGGATGGATGGATGGATGGATGATAGATGGATGGATAGATGGATGGATGGATGGATGATAGATGGATGGATG